>CM059196.1:54986993-55495842 GCA_030323885.1 Branchipolynoe longqiensis
ACATTTGATTTCATGCTGAATTGTTCAATGACGAAAGCTGTGGCGTGAGTCGACGTGGATGCTGTCCTTGCAGTGGCTACACAATTGCGCCTAGTGTCCCAGTATGTTCCGCAGTATGCTGCAGTCTGTGTTGGACCATGTGTCACTGCATGTGCCACAGTATGTTCTAGAGGGTGTACCGCAATGTGTGTCACAGTATGTTCTATAGTGCGAATCCCAACATGTGCCACAGTGTGTGCTGCAGTCTGTGATGCACTGTGTGTCGCAATATGTGCCACAGTCTGTTCTGTGTTCTATAGCGTGTACACCAATGTCTGCCTGAGTGTGTACCGCAGTGTGTGACATAGTTTATACAGTGCGTACTACAATGTGTTCTATAGTGTGTATCCCAATATGTCCCACAGTATGTGATATGGCGGGTACAACAATTTGTACCACACTTTGTACCACTATGTGTGCCACAGTCTGTCCCTCCATGTGTCTCATTGTATGTTCTGCATTGTGTTCCATCGTGTGTTCTGCAGTGCTGTAATGTGTTCCACCATATGGTATGCAGTGCCCCGGTGTGTTCCACCATATGTTCTGCAGTGCAGCAGTGTGTGCCACCGTATATTCTGCAGTGCTGAAGTGTGTACCACCATATGTTTTGCAGTGCTGTAATGTGTTCCGCCATATGTTTTGCAGTGCCGCAGTGTGTGCCACCATATGTTTTGCAGTGCCGTAGTGGGTACCACTGTATGTTCTGCAGTTCTGCAGTATGTGCCACCGTGTGTTATGCAGTGGCCTAGAGTGTTCCACAATATGTTCTGCAGTGCAGCAGTGTGTGCCACTGTATGTTTTGCAGTGCCGTTGTGGGTGCCACCATATGTTCTGCAGTTATGCAGTGTGTTCTATCGTGTATTCTGCAGGGCCCCAGTGTGTTCCACCATACTTTTTGGAGTGCCATAGTGTGTGCGACCGTATGTTCTGCAGATCCCCACTATGTGTCACCATATGTTCTGCAGTGCTGAAGTGTGTTCCACCATGTGTTCTGAAGTTCTGAAGTGTGTGACACCATATGTTTACCAGTGGCACAGTGTGTGCCACTGTATGTTCTGCAGTTCTGCAGTGTGTGCCACGGTATGGTCCCCAGTGCCACAGTGTGTGCCACAATGTGTCCTACAGTTCTGCAGTGTGTACCACCATGTGCTCTGTAGTGTCGATGTGTGTCCCACTGTGTGTTCCCCAGTGCCGCCAGCCCCAGCTCCAGCCGGGGCCTACCTAATCAGCAACGTCACAAGAAAGTCACGTGTTTGTCGACTAGGGAGTTCTCATATCTACGTGTGTACTTGTGTCGCACCCCAACTGTCCCTCCTATTCATTCTTGCCTCCCCTCTCTCAGTCTCAGCAGGCAACACATGTCAGCCTCTTTTACATCCCGACCCTTGCCTCTCTCTCTTAAAGCTGCATAGTCCGATGAAAACATCAAATTTTCAAAACCAAAACATTCATCTGAATTGGATTCTATTTATTTACAGCTGCATAGTCCGATGAAAACATCAAATTAGTTCTATATATTTAACTTAGATACTGATACACTTACTAAGTGTTTGTTACCACATCGAAGGAAATACTGAGCCAATGTAATTTAACCGCTTACTGCAGAACCCTATGGCATCAGAGTTTTGGCATGCATGCCAAAATTAATTGACTATGTTTGAACTTCACATATTTGAAAGGTTATCCACTTAAAATAAAAGTTACTTCAAACAGTAAGATAGATTGTATCTATCAACCTAATATATTTATCACAGAAAATGCCAGAAACTCCCAACCATCGGACAATGCAACTTTAACTTAGATAGTTGTGCGTTTACTACTTAGTAAACATTTGTAGTTGCATAGAAGGACACAATAAGCTACTTTTACACAACCTCTTACTGATGATCCTTATGGTGTCAGAGTTTTCATGTGTTAGCAACAAGTAATTTGGCAAGTTTTCAGTTTAAAGATTTCGAAAGTTAGCCATTTAATATACAAGTTACTTAAAATGAAAGTAACATGGGTTATGACGATTAATCTAATGCAGTTATCTCAGAAACTGATACAAACTCAAAACCATCGGACTCTGCAACTTTAAGAGAAGGCGTGGGATGGGGTGAGCTAGTGGGTTGACTTTTCACAAAGAAGGTGGGGTGGGATCAGTCCCCCTTTGGAATCAAACCGAAGACTTAATTAAATTGACGCCTGTCGCATCTTTGTATTGTGCTTGACATTGCTAGTCATGTGCCTGTTACATTATGGCGTATGGCGGAAGCATATGGCGACGTATCAGCTTGCATCACATACACCGTCATACGCTTCGCATATGCTTCGCATATGCTTCGCATACGCTTTGCATATGCTACACATGCGCTGCGCATATGTCGTATACGCCTGGCGTATCCCTCATACGTCATCATATGGGCGTCCGTCCTAAACTTTGTTAGGCATGCTCAAAAATGTTTGGTTATGGTGACATAAGGCTCATACGCTCCTCATATGCTCCTCATACGCTAAGTGTATGCCGTCATACGTTATGCATGCGCTATACGTGTGCCGTCTTGCGTTACGCATATGGTAAAACTGCTCCTTCGGCGTATCTATAGCATATCTATAGCATATGTAGCGTATGCCTGGCGTATGCAAAGCATATGTGCAGCGCAATCCCAACGTATGCTCTCGGTATATATAGGCATTGCAAGGCTTCTTCTGTCAGTCCAGCTCTGCTGCTCAGACAGGATGGATGTCCAGGCACACCAGATACAGTTCCAGCATTGGTACAGAATTGCCCTATATCAGCATGAGCTAGGTCTCTACCTCATGGTTCTTCTGGTGGACCGTCTTGAGAGGAGAAGGAGGAGGCAGCGGCGGCAGCACGCAGTGTGGGTCAGACCCTGGATTGGGAGGCGGCCAGAGTTTGGCTTGTACAACAAGCTAATGGTCGAGCTCCGCAGCGAGGACACAGCGTCGTTCATGAACTTCATGCAGGTGCCCCGCCAGTTGTTTGAGGAGATTGTGGCACGAGCGGGACCGAGGATTGAAAAAAAATGCACCACATTCTGAGTGCCACTCGAGCCTGCACTGAAGATCGCACTTACTCTGCAGCACCTGGCATCGGGGACCAAATACTCGTCGATGAAATTTGGGTGGAGGGTCCCCCACAACACACAGTCACTCATAGTGCATGAAGTCTGTCAGGCCATCATCGACGAGCACATGGACGAGGTCATGATGTGTCATGACGTGCCATCGCGGACCTATTCTTTGAGAAGTGGAACTTCCGCTATACCTGTGGCGCTCTGGATGGGAAGCACATCGCCTTCAGTCCGTCGGATGTCGGGCTGGCGGACTCAGACAAAGTTGCCGCCGTGGGGGGGACTCATGTAGGTGTCAAGCTCACTACGGCACCGGCACCGACACCGGAAGGCGATGGCCAGGCCACACCGAGAGTGGCCGCACCACCTGGCCGGGCAACAAGTCCTGGAGAGGCCCCGGTGTGGCCCGCCATGCCAAGTGTCCGGGGTTGGGTAGGCTGTGCCGTCCCCACAGATGGCCGTTGTGCCAGCTGAGGTTGAGACTGAGGCGGGACGAGCTTGTGAGGCAAGTGGAGTGGCACAGGTTGAGGCAGAGGCGGAAGATGCGGCTGTGGCTGCGGGTGAGGCGGAAGATGCGGCTGCATCATGTATCGGTGCACATACTCCTGTGTCTGAGACGCCCAAGGTGATGCCGGTGGCGGCTGGTGAGTCCACTGGTGGGGTTGAGGCTGGTATGCCTCACTTACAGACACAGGAGCAGGTGCATGTGCAGCCACAGGAGCCACGAGTTGTTGGCCTTGCCCCGCCAAGTGCTGTGACATGATCCGGTTTATTGGGTCACAGGTCTCAACAAACCGCTCCTCCGGCATGGTCAGGATCATGTCGCACACATAGTTTGCAAAAGCCATGCACTTCGTCATCGCCGGTGTAGGATGGGGCTGCATGACCTTCACCATGTCCCCAGACTCGTCGAACCTGTTCTGGATGGCAGTGAGGAGGTTCGCGTCATCTGGGGCTGACCGCTTCCCCCTCCCCTTTCCCTGCTCTCGGACTGTAGTGGGAGGAGTGGCAGGAAGGTCCTCCTCCATCCCCACATCCGCATCCGTGGTGACATTCTAGTCGAGGCTGAGGTCGTGATGTGCAGGGTCAATGGCAGCAGCCACCTACAAGACAGAATAATAAAATAACATAAGTAACATGAACACATATCAATCTTTCCACAAAAGACAACACAAGTCAACAATAAAGAAAACAAAGTTAACGATCAATGACAAAATTGATTTATCAACATTCATAATGCAAATAACATATATCCATTGTCGACTTCTCGATTTAACAATAACAACACAACAAGTCAACGTTAAAGAAAAACAACAAACATATAACATTCAACAAATAACTTGATTTACCAAGATTATTTACTAAATAACATATATTGTTTGTCGACTTATCCAGAATAATAGGGTTTTACGAGAATCCTAATGCCCACACTAGTCAGAAGGATAAAAGATTATGTACTTACACTTCTGCAGGGCTCCGGCCGGTGATGGACGAGGGAAACCAAACTTCCACATTATCCACTCCTCCCTCTCAGTCAGAACAGCCGCTCCGTCCCCGCTCTTTTTCTTGTGCAGCCGCGTGTTGGTATCCTGGAGTGACTTGAACCACTTCTGGAGATGGACCACTGTCATCCCCAGAAGCTTCACCTGGTCCTCCCACATCTTCCCCTTCCTGTCAGCGCGGCGGTAGTCGGTCAGCTTGATGTTCCAGATGACTGGAACTCCAGCATCTGCCCCTCCTTGAAGACCGACAGAGAATTGTCGGTCTTCTTTGCCCTCCTTTTCTTTGTAGAGGTACAGGTGGAGGCTGAGGCTGAGGTGGTGGTGTTGGAGGTGGGGGCGGCGGACGCCGCCCGTGAGCTGCCACGAGAAGAATGAGATGGAGAGCTGGAGCGGGGGCGCCACTGGCGCGTCGTCTACGTCTCCATTTCCATCTCCAGCTCTTCCAATGGAGAGAGGTGTTGTGGAGAGTGGTGTTGTGGAGAGTGGTGTTGTGGAGAGTGGTGTTGTGGAGAGTGGTGTTCTGGAGAGTGGTGAGGTGAGTGGTTAGGTGAGGAGGCTGGTGATGGTGAGCATGGCAAAGTATGCTTCTTCCTGCCTCTCCCATGGCCTAGTCCTCCTCCAGTGGTGACAGCAGCCATGGAGGCTGGTGTAGCAGCAGCAGCAGCAGTAGTAGCAGTGGTGTTCCTCTTAGCAGGCATGGTGGTAGGGTGAGGGGACAGCTGCTGCTCCAGGGTATTTATACCCAGGCGGCCACCCACCCCCGACCTCGGAGAGATGCCATACATGTCACATACACATCACATATGCTTCGCATACACTTCGCATAGGCTTCGCATATGCTTCACATACGCTCATACACTTCGCATACTTCACTCATATGCTTCGCATATGCTCACCCTGCCACTCATACCTGTCAAAACAACTCAAGTTACGCCACGATTACCTCGCATCATGCTACGCATATGCTACGCATACGCTACGCATATGCTACGCATATGCTACTTCAGTGCACAAAGGTCATGACACATCGTTCCGCAACGGTTTTCAAATTTTATCGGTACGTTTTAAATACGCCACTGCCATACGCCATAATGTGACAGGCCCTTTAGGACATGACAAAGCCTGCTTGATTGGTTCAGTGGTAGGGTAATGTGAAGGAGTCTTGGGATACTGGGGACGTCACGGTGCCGGTCGCATAATATCCCAATGAGGAGAGTACCATGAACTCCCATTGAATGTGCACTGTTCCCAAGTCAGATGGTGCACGCACTGATATGACAAAGGACGTAAAACCCCAGTGAACAAAAACCAATACTAAAAACACAATTTCCCAGTCCTCCAGCTGAGAACGATCCAGTCTCCACAATACGCCTTCTTTGTATTCAAGAGGGAGGAGGCATAACAATCATATCCATTGGCAAATAGTTGTGTAAATAAATTGCAATGTTACCAGCTGGGAAACCAGTACCCCTGGTGCTGGCAAATGGTATAGTCAGATGAATAAACATTTATTGATACAAACTTTAAAACAACACAAGACCACCCTTCGTGACACCCTGCTCTGCTTGGTTCGCCCACCTTCCTTTCTCTTATGTTGTTAGGATGTAAAACCCCCAACAAAACAAACACTCCTTTTTGTTTACCCTCTTTCTTTGTGTACCCTTCTCCCTGTCTCTCTTCTCTACCCCCACCTCCCCCTGTCCGCATAGTCCCTGACGCCCCCCCCCCCCCCCACAACTCCTGCCAATCATTAATTACACCTCGAACGCCCACGGCCCTCTTACCGCCGGCTCTCAACACGCAACCCCGGTGTGGCGGTTTCAGCTCACGGTCAGTTTCAGCCGTGCGCATAAACTCAAACTCAAGGCATTGTCAATGGTCGTGAGTCACTAACCTCATAAATTTAATATAATGTTTTTTGTAAAGATGTTATCTATATGTGTACCAAGCGATTTGTTTCTAGGTGGTGTGGTTTTAGAGATATTTCACTTTTCCTGGATTTTCTGTATGAAGATTGCTCACCACCATTGACAATGCCTTGAGTCTGACGGTATACGCAGTGCAAAACATTAGTTTTATTCAAAATTAATAGAAATCCACAACCCCTAAACTTATACATTTAATATAATCTGTTTGGTAAAGATGTTTTCTATATGTGTACCAAGCGATTTGTTAATAGGTGGTGTGGTTTTAGAGCTATTTCAATTTTTCTGTATTTTCTGTATGAAGATTACTTACGACCATTGACAATGCCTTGAGTTTGAGTCTATGCGCACGGCTGAAACTGGGGCACGGCTGAAACCGCCACACCGGTATCTCCACCCCTGCCCTCCCCCTCCTGACACCCACTCGCTCCTCCCTCCCCCGCTCCACCTGGTCCCCGGTCCCCTACCCCCGCCCACCCCACCTATACACACCCGCCACTCACTGCTCATCACCTCCGTCGTTCACACTGCGTGGCTCATTGGCTCTCAACCGGACGCTGAGGCCGAATCGGTAGATCGCAGGCTTCGCGTGCGGAAGGTCGGGAGTTCTAATCCCAGAGCGATGAATTATAAAATTGATACTACTCGCTACCTAGCTTGGAAGTCAGCATTAATAGGATTGGACAAGGACTGGTTAACTCAGTGTCAGGATGATGATAATGTGGCTGAGTGGGATATCAGGTCATGGGGCTGGTGACCTGGCGTCCTAGTGGGGCAGCACTATAAAGTTGCCATAAATGCACACTGTCACATATCGGTACCAGACGGGATGACCGAGTGATGTGAGCGTCCGTCTCCCGTTTTGGTGGATTGTGGGATTCGAACCCTGGTAGAGTCAAACCAATGACATAACAATTTATTTTTGTCGCCTCCTAGCCAGGCGCTCGGCATTGTTGGGATAAAGCAAGGACTGGTTGGCTCAGTATCAGGATAATGTGATGGTGGAATATCAGGTCATGGTGCTGGCAGCCTGATTTCCCAGTGGGGCAGCACTATTAATTCATCATAAGTGCACACTGTCACAAGTAGGTACCCATCCTGATATGACCGTTGATGTTGCAAAATGACAACAAACAAATAATCATTTGCTTTCCACGGATGGTGGCGTTAAGGTGGGAGGAGGGGGGTTTGCGCCCTAGCAACATTGCATGTCATAGCAGATTGACTTGTGACAGCGCGTGTGCTAAGAGTAAGAGTGCTTTGGTTGCTAAGAGGGCTTGGTTGTCTTGTTCTTATTGTGGTCTTGTTTTACCAAAACACACTTAGCAACATGCTGTCGAAAGTCATTTTGTTATGATTGTTGTCTTGTTTTTGTTGTCATTTATTTATTTCCTTTATTTCCTTTAACAAAAGAAGGTTATCCTAAGGCGGCCCTGTTATTGATATACGTGTGGTCGAAATCGGCCAAGAAAAAAACTCACCTTATTTGTTTGTTGTCTGTACCGACATAGGCCAGTGCACACTCATGATGGCTTTTTAGTGCTGCCCTACTCATACACTGAAACCGCGACCATCATGACCTGATACCTCCTACACCCGCACTCAATCTCATTATCCTGACATTGGATGCAGTGGCCGAATCGGTAGAGCGCAGGCCCTCCGTGCGGGAGATCGGGAGTTCGATTCTCGGTCGAGTCAAACATACAAAATTGATACTTGTCACTTCCTAGCGTGGTGCTCAACAGTAATAGGATAGGGCAAGGACTGGTTAGCTCAGTGTCAGGATAATGTGACTGAGTGGGATATCGGGTCATGGTGCTGGCAACCTGACTTCCCAATGGGACAACACTATAAAGTTGCCATGAGTGCGCACTGTCACAAGTCGATACCCGATTTGATATGACCTTAGATGTTGCCAGGACGTAAAATTCAAACAACGAACCATTATCCTGACACTGTGCAATCCAGGCCTTGTCCTATCCTAATAATCCCCAGTGCCTGAGGCTACCAACATAATTATATTAATTTTGTTGAAGGAATAGTTTTCATTCGGCTTGGATTTGAACCCACTACGGTGTGCATCAATTCTCTTCCAGCATCCAGTGGACACCGAACTGTCACACCACCAACACGCTGCCCCCCCCCCCCCCCCGACTCTGACTCAATCTCGAGGTGTTCAACCCTCCTGGGACTCCAGTGTTGTCTGCTGTCACCAGGTTTTCCCAGGCCCCCTCCTTCCTCCCTCCCCGAAAAACCCATCCATCAGGCAGGCATTGGCTAAAGGTAAGATTCCATATATGCGGTATATGGTATGCGAATGTGAATGCGACAACAACATGGAAAAGCATGTTAACGAATGTGAACGTGAATGCGAATTCTTGAAGATTTATACTGCCTATCATGGATAAGTCTGAATAGACTTGTTTTCACCATTAGACAGTTTGTCGATAGAAAGCCCAAACCTACACTTTTACCGACCCAAGGGAGTTTTAACCTCCCACACCACATAGACATGGTATGAGAGCAACTGGCCTTTGATGGCACTGTAAGTTATACACAGTGGTGGAAGTTCAAATTGGTAGAGGTGGGCACATGGGGAATCGAACCACTGACCTTCAGACACTCTAACCACTCCACAGGGAACACCACCGAATGCAAATGCGAAGGTGAATGCGAATGCGGAAAGTGAGTGCTCTTTTGGCATTTGTGTCTGTGCTCTATTTTGATTAAATGTGTTTACAAAAAAACTTTTAAAAAACCCACAAAACAACAAATAACAACTTTTAAAATCGGATATGTTTAAATCACTGTATGACCCCCAATAGCTGATGTCTAATTTTTGTGATGGGGGGTGGGACGTTAAACAAAAAAAAACCTACACAAAAAAAGGCATGCCAAAAACCATGTATATGGAATCCCAGCTTAAAAAGAGTTAAATATTTATACTTACTTGATAGTGTTCCTCTCTTCCAGTAAAAACTAAAATTGTCGATATCCTGAACTCAAATATATCAATCACCTAACTATTTGGTCAATGCTACAACTAATATACATCGTTTACATTATGTAATTCGCCTATTCAGTTTGGAATGCTATTGTAAACATACATATATGGTTAGGCCTACTCACAAACATCAGTGCATTATAATTGAAGCTGCCAATATAGTTATTAGTGCACTTGTTAAGCATCCGGTGCTCCCTAGAAGGGAATTCTGAGGCAAGTTAATAGAACATTTACTTGAAGCGGGTGGTATTGGTGTATTAAAGCTGAATTGTCCGATGGAAATATCAAATTTCCATAACAAAACAATTATCTAGATTTGTTTCTACATATCTAATTTAGATATGGGTGCAGTTATTAAACATGTGTTGTCACATATAAGTGAATACTGAGGCAATTTAATAGAACCTTTTATTGAAGAAGCCCATGGTGTCACTGTCAGAGTTCAAATATCTCAAAAGTTAGCTATTTAAAATAAAAGTTACTTCAAACTAACGTAATGTAGATTGTACTAATCAACCTAATATATTTATCTCAGAAAATGATAGCAACTCAAAACTATCAGATTTTGACTACGGACAGTACACAACAATGACTGCTCCACTGGAATACCTTGATAGTAATGATACTGGTGCCATGACCCGATACCCCACTCAGTCACATTACCCTGATATTGAGAAAACCAGCCCTTGTCTTATTCGATCAACCAAATCTTTCGGTTGTACTCGGTCATGGTTTGAACCCACGAGAAGCAAGCCAGTTAGAACTCTTAGTCTTACTGACCGGCCCCATCCGCCTAAGTCCTCACCGACCACGCCCCCTTTTTAGATGAGATGGCCCCCGATAGATGGCTCTGTCTGCGGCGCCTCCCCCACCAGGGCTGCCGCAGAATGTGGTCCTGCGGCCGGGCTGGGGGAAGCCCAGTCCAGTGCCACCCACAGTAGCATCGCTCCTCCCCGAGTAAGGGCTGTCAGTGTTCCCGTCAGTCAGTCTGTACCCGGCACCGAGAGCGAGAGGACCGTGCTGGCCGCCTACCACACCCCGCACCCCGTGCCCAGCAAGATCCCCCTGCACACCCGGTGTGGAGTTAAACCAGGAGACCCGCCCGTCTGCTGTAAATATACTGATATGGAGGATTTGAAAGTGTTTCAGTGCATGTGTACACGCCCTGACATGTGAACCCGGCCCCTCCGCCCGGTATACCGGTTAGGAGGGGGAGGGAGGAGGCGGACTTGGAAACGGGTCTACAAGGGCTGTACATTGGGACCCACGTGTTCAGCATGCCGTGACCACCGTCACCCTCCGAATTCCCCACAGTTAACAATACCAGCAGTGTAATAATATCCAGTGGGCGCGGCTACGCCATCGGGGACATATCCATGTATATCTGGCAGTGTGTGGCCCAGCGCTAGAACCATGTAAAACGCCTGTTCGGTGGATCTTTCCCAACAGCTGGACAGGATGAACTGTTGTGGTGCGCTATCTCAGGAACCAGCCTCATGATTCTGGTGTTAATAGTGATAGGTAGTCAGACAGAGACCACCCGCTGTCCAGATGTCGGGTCATTACTAGCTGTCCTGATATGATCTTACATGTTGCCGGGAGATACAACAACTACCAAAGCAACAAACTATCGCTTTCAGAGGAGACTATATAAAAGTATTGAAGAAGCAGTGTGTATGTGAATGTTGATAGCTGGGACAGGGCGCATTCAGGCCCGGGTAGACTCAATACTGACGGATGGATATATGTCCTGTACGCGCCTTATACTGTAGCATTCAGGATTGAGTTCTCTTTGCAGAGACACTGTAACCCTCACAATTGTTATCCCTAGGAGTGTACTTCTTGTGTGGATAGTGTATACAAGTTACAACCGGTGCGACCACTTGTTACACATGCATGGAGTTTGTACACATTGACGTATGCCTGTGACTTCAGCTTCTACTGGTATCCACGATGTGTTTAGTCTGGGGGGAGGTGACACCTTTCTGTCCCCTCTGCGAAGCGAGGGTCACACTGTGAACTCATCCTGTACACATGTCACGGAGAGAGTGACGCTGTGTGTCCATACCCCCATCGCCACTCAGACACCAGACACGGTACTTTACAGTTGTATTTATTCATGGGATCAGGCAGCTCTCTAAATATATGGTGTTTTCTGTTTCTCTCTTTTCATATAGGCCTGTATATATAATATATAATATATATATACACATATATATATATATATATATATATATATATATATATATGTGTGACTGGTTGGCTCAGTGTCAGGATAATGTGACTGAGTGGGATATCAGGTAATTGTGCTGGTGGCCTGGTCTCCCAGTGGGGCAGCACTATAAAGTCGCCATGAGTGCGCACTGTCACAAGTCAGTACCCGTCCTCATATGACCTGAGATGTTGCTAGGACGTAAAATAACCACAAACTATATATATATTATACACACATACTCACTATGATTACAGACAATATATCATCACACCTCCGCCACTTCATACATGTATAATAATAGTCAGCGTTCAAAATAAGAGCTTGTCCGGGACTAATGGAAATTCAGACGGACAAGTGAAAATGACACCAGACTTGTCCATTGGACAAATGAACAATTTTGCTTATAAATTTCCATTACTGAATATATATGGGTTATTCTCCAAAACTGGGCACCACATATTTGGTCTCCACGTTACAATGCTGATAATTAAGTCTTTTTTTTATTGATAGCAAGTCAAATAATTATTTTAGCCTCTGTCTATTAGGTATGTTAATAGTTCTACATGTATTGAATTTATCCCACAAAATATATCAAAATTATAATGCTATGATTTTGCGTTAGAGTGAAAAATGTAAAAATTTACACATTGACACCATACATGTAGCCAGACTTTTTTTCAACTTATTTTAAAACTTTTTTTCTTGTAAGTCATTAGTCATAACCTTGTCTGCTTAACAGTAATCAATAAAATTGTGTTTGACTATGTTGTATATGTTCAAATGAGGTTCTGGATGTGTCTTTGATTTTCAGGTTACACTAGTGATATTAATGTATTGCTCAATTTGTATAAGATCTAATTCAAAAAGTGAAACTCATTTTTTTCAACTCTGACATATGCACAACATGCAAACCTTCATAGGACATTGGATTAGGCTATTATTTGGAAAGGGTTTTGCTATTATTTGGAAGGTTTTCACTTTTGGTTTCCATGTCGCACTTTTGTGTCCACTTTTAGAGAATGACCCATATATATATATATATGTGTGTGTGTATATACCTCCCTCCCTGCCTCCCTCTCTCTGCCGCCCTCCCTCCATTCCTCCCATCCTCTCACCTCCACACCCTCTCATTCCCATTCCCCGTTCTCCCCATCTCTATATAGATCGAGACATACCATTCTCTGTGGGAGAGCGGTTAGAGTGTCTGACTTTTTTCTAGGTCAGACTCCTAATCTGAAGTTTGGTGGTTCGATTCCCCATGCCCCCACCTCTGCCACTTTGGATTTCCACCGCTGTGTATAACTTACAGCGTCATCAAAGGCCAGTTGCTCTCGTACCATGTTGATTGATTGATTGATTGGTGGTTGCTTTACGCTGTGTCGGCAGCATAGGCCATATTCACGGCGAGAGATGTTTGTTTTTTGTTCAAACCATCGCTTTTACATGTAAAAGCAGACAATCAATTATGTGCCAATAGACACTCATTAAATTAGAAAGCTCACAATCATATATTTGTGGTCAAGGGAAACAAATTCCCATAGAAAAAGAAAAGTTTCATTAATAATTAATAGAGTCCATTTAGTAAACTATATAAGGTGGTACAGTCCAGCTGCCCTCAAAAAGGCTAAAATGTTTTCCTGTTTTACCTTAGTAAAAAGGTCATGCATACTGTCTGCAGTGTAGAACCGTTGGCGCAGGGCCAAACAATCAACGCAACTTAGTAAAATGTGTTTGAGTGTCAGTGGGGACTGACACCCAATACATTCAGGGGGAGGTTCCCCCTTGAGCAGAAAAGCATGTGTAAGCCACGAGTGGCCAACACGGCAGCAGCTAAGGACCAGTTGGTCCTGCCGACCCCCCGCAGGAGTCTGTGGTGGCTTTCCCACAGATGATTCAATTTCTTTAAGTTTATTAATGTTTTCATCCCACTCATGTTGCCATTTGGATTATATGTGGGTGGCTATTAGTGGTTTCAGATCAGAGTGAGGGATCAGACATGGTTCAAGATCACAGTTCAGGGCCTTCTTCGCAGCCCGATCAGCTCGTTCGTTTCCTTGTATGCCGGCATGGCCAGGCACCCAGCACAGGTGGATATCATGCCCATCCGTTGTCAGTTGGTTCATTTTATAAATGACCGTAGCTAGAATAGGGTGATTCGTTTTCAGTCCAGCAACAGCCAGGAGGCAAGAGAACGAATCACTGTATATAACATAGTTAGTGTGGTTGGATACCTCGATACACTCCAAAGCGAGAAGGGCCTCTGCAGTGAAAATCGAGCTCTGATCGGGCAAACATACACCAAATTTTTCCCGTCGGCAGACTGCCGCAGCAGCTACCCGGCTTTGGTCTTTCGAATCATCAGTGTATATGGAGAGGTGGTCTGCAAACTGGCCTTGAATCTCTGCATGCAGTCCTTGGTACTCAAGTGGATGTGTCCCAGATTTCCTCAGTTCCGTGAGTCAGAGGATAACCGATGGCTTTCTCAACGACCACGGGGGATGTTCTCGTACCATGTCTATGTGGTGTGGGAGGTTAAAAATCCCTTGGTTCGGTAAAAGTGTAGGCTTGGGCTTTCTATTGACAAACTGTCTAATGGTGAAAACAAGTCTATAAATCTTCAAATAAAATCTCAAAAGCTCAAACAATGTGCAAAATAGGAAACGGCATGGGAATTGTAATATTTGATGAAACAAGGCAGTTAAAAATAACTACAGCTAATTCTGTGACAATTCCCTGTGTACACGTACATATATTTGTCTCTCTTGATATATGTGTATGTCGAGGCACAGGAAATTACATTTAATTCTCAAATGATTTAAAATGTGACAAATGACGAAAGCGCGCGTGACTTGTTGGTCTGGGTGGAATAATGCAGTTGGATATAACAGCTATTCTGTACTAATTCGCTGTTTGAAGATATATATATATGTATATATATATATAAATATATATATATATACATCATGTGGACACACAACATATGGCCTCTCCGCTCAGTCGTGGTGGGAATCAACAACTGCAGATGGCTGACAGGGAATTATCCCAGAATTAGGTGTGGGTATTTCCAGCCGCATCGTTTCATCAAATTCTACAAGTCGCGCATTGTTAATTTCGTTTATAACTAGTTTATTATTGTATTTAATTATCTGTATATCTATAAATCTCTCACTATATAACTATATATATATATATATATATATATATATATATATATTAGTTTTTAAAATATAAGTGAGGTGCAATTTTATTTTGGTGTTTGGATGACCGAAAGAACGGAATACATTCTACTGTTTTGTTCGCCTTGACAAGATATAACCTTTAGTTTTAAAATAGAACTGAGATACAATTTTATTTTGGTGTTTGGACGAGCGAAAGAACAGAATAAATTCTACTCTTAGCCAGGCACTCGGCATTAGGATAGGGCAAGGACTGTTTGGTTCAGTGTCAAGTTTGTTTATTTGTTTTGTTAACATCTTAACAGCATCTAAGCTCATATCAGAATCAACTATGATTAGTGCCAGGATAATGTGACGGGCGGGATATCAGGTCATTGTCTCGGAGTGGGGCAGCACTATAACGTCACCATAAGTGCGCCACACTGTCACAAATCGACACGGTCTTGATATTGCCAAGACAACCAACAATCAACCAACTGTAAACTTAGGACAATTTTGAGAATTATGAAAGACTCCTTAATGAGTGCACCAATACGTTACAATAAATACGCCAGCGTTGGTTGCGGATCTAGGTCCATCTATGTGTGGTGTCGCTAATTTAATTCTTCCATCGATGCTATTCAGCTTCGCGTCATGTCTGCTCATGGTGCTACACCCTCGTCCACCACGTGGCCGTTCGAGGAACTACAGGGACGGTCGGACGCCCCGACGGTCACCGGCGGCGGCGGTGATAGCAGCGGAGGCGTCAGCAACGATGGCGGGTTGGGCGTGTCCGTGGCCGCGTTCGTTTGGACCTACGTATGCCCGGTGATCCTGCTCGTCGGAGTGCTCGGCAACTGCCTGACCGTGGCGGTGATGCGGCGGCGGCGCCTGCGAGGAGGCACCGTGGCCATCTACCTGGTCCTGATGGCGGTGGCCGACACGTGCTTCCTGGTCGTCGGTATCATCCCCGAGTGGCTGGAGGCGCTGGACTTGGTCATCTTCAAACATCTGCACCCAGCCACCTGCAAGCTGGAGAAGTTTGTCGGGTACGTGAGCACTGGAGGGGAGGATTGGGGGCAGGGGGAGACGGGGGCGGGGGCGGATAGATTTAACATTCTAGTCACATGGTTTTACCGTGGAATGCTTATTATATATATATATATATATATATATATATATACACACATACATATTATATAAATTACTATGTGGGTATAATTAATGGCAGCCCCTTTGATGTATCTCTCTGCCCATCTTAAAGTTGCATAGTCCGATGGCTTTTGAGTGTCTGTCATTTTCTGAGATAAACATATTAGGGTAATCGTTATCATCTACCCTACTTTCACTTTTTTTGTTGGTGGTAAATAAGTTTATTCTGCTGAATAAGTCTGTTGTCAGTGCTGACGCACTGGTCTTCCAGCCATTTTTCAATTCAGGGTTATTTACACAAAAGGTATATAGAATAAGGGGTACAATACCTGTTGAATACACAATTTAACAATTCATGTAACGATGACATTCTGAAACCCAAAAGTTTCATAACAATATGGTACAGTGGTGTCATATAACCAGATCAATATTAGTCAGATCAATGTGAGTATTTACATAGTATTTAGAATGTAAGCAGAAGTTATCTTCTGTATTCAGTTGGTAAACTTGTAGTAAGTTTTAATGTTCAGTTGCAGTTAGGCAAGCAGTATACACATGTTGGTTTGTTAGGAAATTCTAGTGTAACTCTAATGTAGGTAGTTATGTGAGTTTATGAATTATTTTGTTGGGGTGGGGTTGTTAATAATACAATGGACCAGCTGTGACCAGTGAAGCAGTGGGACCAATCCCAGTGCATTTAGGTTTTAAATTTTACATTTTTACCTTGAAGTAACTTTCATTTTCAATAGGTAACTTTTGAGATATTTGAAGTGCAAACAAGCAAAATTAGTTTGGCAGGCTTGCCAAAACTCCGACATCATAGGTTTCTGCAGTAAATTGCCTCAGTATTCCGTTCTATGTGGTGACAACTGTTTACCAAGTGCACCAGTATTTAAGTTAGGTATGTAGAATCAAATACTTGAGACGCGTGTTTTGGTTTTAAAAATGTGATGCTTCATCAGACTATGCAGCTTTAACTACAATCATATTCTGTGCGGAGATGGCATTCTCTCCTTCCGGCCTGCTCCACGAATTGAGCATGTATTAACAGAAGATCACACTTAGAATGGGATGTTTCCCTTATCTGCCCACCATGATCAGAATCCTCAATACGGATGGGTATTCGTAGTAGTGCTGTGACGTCACACAGAGAAGGGTGGAGTTGCATATAGGTGCTAAGCCATATTCCAGGATAAGCCAGGAGAGTCATTTGGCCTGAATGAGACAAGTAGCCAAGCATTCACAACAGAGACCCTCAATAACTGTTAGGGAATAGCTTGTTTCAAGCTGCACATATTATTTCGTACTTTGGGCATTGTACATACCATTTAATTGATGATTTGTTGTTGGTTTCTTTTTCACCCCAGCAACATTTAAGACTATATCAGGATAGATACCGACTTGTGCCAGTGTGCACTCATAGTGATTTTATAGTGCTGCCCCACTAGGATACCAGATCACCGGCACCATGAACCAATATCCCACCTAGTCACATTATCCTGATACTGACACTAACCAGGTCCTTTCCCTATCCTATTAATGCCAAGTTCCCGGCTAGTTAGCAACACATATACATTTTGTAAATCATTGGTTTGACTCGGCTGGAATTTGCATATATTTTTGATGTCATTATTTTTATGTATGTCAAAACGGAAACTTGGTCTTCCTCATTCTTATAATTTCACAGAACCTAACATTTCTCATATCCACTCTTTTTCTAATGGCGGATTAAAAACCCTATGCTGTGCTCAGGAAGCTAGTCTGAGCCCGGCCCATCCCCCCCCCCCCCCCCCACCACCACCACCACCACTGTCGGTGGCCAAGCTGCTAATGCCCAATTAGCACATCACGAATAATGGATAGCATATGCCAGTGACCTTTGTCACCCAGGTTCTTCTTCTCCGTCCAAGCCCACTCATAAGAGTATGGGTGTGGATGTCAGTGGTACTAAGAAATACCACTGTTATGGCTTGGTAGTGACTGGGAGCAGCTGTTATATCGATGGCTTATTCTTGCTGTATTGTTATGTTGATACGGCCAGGTGATCCTATGTTATACTAATACCATTCATGCATAATGCAGAACATGGAAAGCATGTGGTATAACAACAAAATACACTATTTTATGCATACGAGTATGGCAGTGGCATGCAGAGGTTTTGTGATGCCCTGGGGCAACTCCTTGATTGTATGCCCCTAAAACTCAAGTATCGGGTCTAGTACTGAGAAATGTGAGCATGGAATACATTTTTAATATGTGCTGATATGGATGCCTGGGGCCGTCACACATTCTGCCCCACTCTCTGCATGCTACTGCAGTATGGCTACTGTGAATTACAATGTTAGCGACATTTATTCTAATTTATTGATATGAGTGCTCCCTAAGAAAAAAAGCTTCCACCACCACAGAAATTTAATGCAGGGAATGACTGAATGGGTTGTCAAATACACTGAGTGGCTGTTTCCAGTTTGGGTAGATCATGGCAGTTGAACCACTGGGTTCGAACCCAGGTCGTGTCCAACTCCAGGACTTAACAAATTGGTACTTTTAATTACCTAGCCTAGTGTTCTGCATTACTCAGGGATGAAAGATCTCATCGGTTTCGCGGATTTCAGGGATTTCTTATATTCACCGATTAACGTTAAATTTTTTTCCAAAAGATGGGATGCATATATGACAACAGTTGGGTGGTTTTAATCCCGTTCTTATATGACCTTAGATGTAGCTAGAACATAAAAGCTAAGCAAGAAAGTGTTACTATTAGATATGGGCGATAATAGAAACACAACAAGGCTAGTTGAAACCTGACTTCCAGTATTTTTCCCGCGATTCCCTGAGAGTGTTAAGTCTATGGGGGAAGATCCGCGTTATCGCGGAAATTAGCCGTTGGTGTAATCATTTCGGCCTTTTTTCCGCGTTTTTTCCTGGAGACCGCTTTCGTCCCTGATTACTAAGATAGGGCAAGGGATCAGTGGAATGAGTAAGACCAATTGTTCGCGATTGAACATTTCCCTGCTTAATCAACTAATGCAACACCAACAAATATCTACATTTTTGTGGGTGCTAAATGCTAGGTCAGTGCTCATTCGCTGGTATTGCTGGACACAGAGGAATACCAACACCAACACTCGCACTGCTGTCTTTTGAGAGATGTCCGCAGCCAATAATATTACACAGCTCACCTCGCCACCACCCACAAGCCAATAACAGCCAATCACACTCAAGCACTCACTAGTGACACTTCCAGTTCATACCCTAACCAGCCAAAAGCTGGCACTCCCCAGCTAGTTGGCAGTCACTGAGCGGACAACAGATCACCCCACACATTGAGATTTTTAGGGGTCTGTTTTGGGATATTTATATCTATGCATTTCTTGATTGAACTCTTTCCACCCAGCGATCGCCAACTGGTTCATCAAAGCCTGTGGTATGTGCTGTCCTGTCTGTGGGAAAGTGTATATAAAAGACCCCTTGCTGCTTATCGGAAAGAGTGGCCTATGTGGTGGCAGTGGGTTTCCTCCATAGAACTATGCCAGAATGACCATGTTTAACGTCCAATAACTAATGATGAAAGTCATTAAAGAAAACAACCTTTATATATTTTTTGATCAAGCAAGAGGAATTTCAATCACTGCAAATGGTCTTCCTCATTCCACTGCATCTTGCCGGATTCTAGTATACATTTTTAAACCATTGCATTGACACTCGCCCATGTTTTATGTGGTGTTGTTTTTCAAACCCGGGGTTTAAATCTAAATCGTGCAACCTGTCACACAGAAATGGGGCGTTCATCTCATTTGGCCATCCCTTCTGGTTTAGGCTGTCGGGAGATGGCAGTAGATAATGTGTGTTTATGCAAACTTATGCTTGCGTCTCCCTCTCAGGCCCGGAACACCCTACTCCCCTGTGTCTGAGCTGGGTGTCACATCTGAGCTTCTTTCTCTCCGTGTCAGGTACACGTCAGGAGACACGGCCATCTGGCTGCTCGTCATCTTCACCTTAGACCGCTTTGTGGCGGTGTGTTTTCCGCTCCGAAAGAGCGAGGTCTGCACCACGAAAAGGTCAGTTATATATTCCAATTAACTTTGTTTGTTGCAGGTGTTTTGTTTGTTTGTTGGGGTTTTGCGTTCTAGCATCATCTTAGGTCATATAAGGATGGGTACCGACTTGTGAAAGTGCACACTCATGGCAACTTTATAACTCTCTCCCACTAGGAGACCAGGCCGCTGGCAGCATGACCCGATATCCCACACAGTCACATTATTTTCATACTAAGCTAACCGGTCCTTGCCATATCCTAGTAATGCCAAGTTCCAGGCTAGCTAGTAGCAACTATCAATTGTGTATTTCATCGGTTTGATATGTGTAAATCATTGGTTAGGCATTGGTTATTACACTATATACCCCTTTGAATGTTTATAAACATTGTGTATGCGCACGCAGCTTGGCTGCAGCACGAATGCATACTGCCATTGAGTTTGCCGGTATGCGCAGTGCAAAACGTCGATTTTATTCAACATTAATAGAAGTGCAGAACCCTAACCTCATAAATTTAATATAATCTGTATGTTCAACATGTTTTCTGTATGGGTTCCTAGCGGTTTGTTTCTAGGTGGTGGAGTTTTAGTGATATTTAACTCGTTCTGTAAGAAGATTGCTCACGGCCATTGACAATGCATTTAGTTTGCTGGTACTCGCAGTGCAAGACAAGACGTCAATTCTATTCAAAATTAATAGAAATGGAGAACCCTAACCATATGAATTTAATATAATCTGGTTGGTAAACATGTTTTCTGTATGTGTTCCAAGCGGTTTGTTTCTAGCTGATGTAGATTTAGAGATATTTCACTTTTTCTGTATGAAGATTGCTCATGGCCATTGACAATGCATTGAGTTTGCTGATACGCACAGTGAAGAACGTCTATTTTATTCAAAATTAATAGAAATCGAGAACCCTAATCATATAAATCTAATATAATCGGTTTGTTAAACTTGTTTTCTGAATGTGTTCCAACCGGTTTGTTTCTAGGTGGTGTAGTTCTAGAGATATTTCCCTTTTTCTGTATGAACATTGCTCATGGCCATTGATTTTGCAGTGTGGCAGTGTGTGTCCTGCAGCCAAGCAGCATGCGCGCTGACCTAAATACGCATGCTGACGTCATATGAAATAGGTTTATTGTATTGTAGTAATTTGTCCTGAGCTCCAATACACATGGTGGCAGTCTCAGCTACGTTGTCACATGTGGATAAGGAGTATTTTCAGGTGGCAACATGCTAGCAGGAACAGGCCTGATGGTGGATTGTTCTACCCATAGTTAGCAGGAGAGTGTGCATGACCCAGCTGGACAGTGACAGGTCACTTATATTCTGACCTTGGTGGAATGAGCTGGGGCATGACTCTTGATTAAGACCATTGGACGCGGTAGTCAAATCACTAAGAGCACATGCTTCTGGATTAGATATACTACAGTTTGAAGACCAACCGAGTGAAACCAATAACCTACAAAAGTGATACTTATCACAACATTAATATGGGGAGAGAAAGTACTGATTAGCTCAGTACCAGGATAATGTTATCCAGTGAGAGATTAGGTCATGGTCCCAGTGGCTTCGTCTTCCAGTGGGGCAGCGCTTTAAAGTCACCATGAGTGTGCACTGCCACAAGTCGTAACCCGTCCTGATACGACCTTAGATCTTGTCAGGATGTAAAACCCCACCAAAGAAACAAACGATTATTCCTCAGGCGGAGTAGAACGCAGTCCATCACAGTATTATCATCTTCCGATCGCGATGTCAACTATGTCAATTAGGTCAATTAGGTCAACTATTTTTCTGGGTAGGATATGTGGTGGCGGTGGGGGGGGGGGGAGATTGGGGGGTGGAGGGGGAGGCAGAAAGCAGAGTGAGCTAGATTCATTCTGGTATACTACTGCTCAGGATTTATGGTGGTTATGGGGTCAGATGTCGTGGGGTGGAACAGGAAGCATAGCGGCTACATTTAACACATCTACAACCAGTCCTTACCCACCTCCCCCATCCCTCTGCCTCCTACACTCTCCTCCCACACGGCCTGGATGTTAGGAGATGGGGGAGGAACAGGAAGCATAGCGGGTATATTTAAAACATCTACAACCAGTCCTTACCCACCTCCCCCCCATCCCTCTGTCTCCTACACTCTCCTCCCACACGGCCTGGGTGCTAGGAGATGGCGGCGGAAAGGGATGCATAACGGGTATATTTAAAACATCTACAACCAGTGCTTACTCACCTCTTCACTCCCTCTATCTCTTACACTCTCCACTCACAGGGCGTGGCTGCTGTCGGGATCGTGTCTACTGCTCGCCATCGTTAAGAACCTGCACGTCTTCTGGACACGCGGGGCCCAGTTCACGACGGTAGGGGGCGCCCTGGTGCTGCGGTCCAACTGCGGACGCCCGACGCCGGCCGCCGACCATTTCGAGAGCTTCGTCCGGCCGTGGATCGCCTTCACGCTGGTCAGCGCCATCCCCTTCTGCCTCATCTGCTTCTTCAACATCGGCATTGTGCGCACCCTGCTGTGCATGCCGGTGGCGCCAACGTCCCCGGGCAGCGGGTAGGTAGCGCCCAGTAGGTGGCAGCACCACCCGGGCAGCGCTGGTATTTGATTGTGTGTTTGTTTCTTGTTTTACATGCTAGCAACATCTAAGGTCATATTGGGAGGGGTATTGACTTTGTGACAGTGCACATTCATCTCTTTCTTGAAGATGTATACTTCAAATCATGGATATGTCTGAATAGTCTTGTTTTCACCATTAGACAGTTGGTCGATATTAAAGCCCAAGCCTACAGTTTTACCACCCCATAGGATTTTTAACCTCCCTCACCACATAGACATGGTATGCCAGCAATGGACCTTAGGTGACACTGTCAGTTGTACACAGCGGTGCAAATCTAAATTGGCAGAGGTGATGGTATGGAGACTTCATAGTGTGGTTCCACTGAGAGACCAGGCTGCTGGCATCATGACACGGTCACATTATCCTGACACTGTGCTAACCAGTCCTATCCTATTCTGTTAATGGTGTTCACCAGGCTAGGTAATGACAAGTATCAATTTTATAAGTCACTGGTCTGACTCAACCAGGAATCCAACTTCCGACCTTTCGCACGGGAAGCCCACACTTTTTTGGCCATTCAGGTAATTAGCATGCTAAGCATTCCACTACCATAAGCTCGCTAATGAAATCACCCAATTCATGGACAGCTGGCAATGTGGCTCCTTGGCTCCGTCATGCAAGCTACTACCCTCATCCTCTGTGAATTGTGAGTCTTTTAGATGGTTTACATCCATAAGTTGGTTAATGCCATACATACCGGCAATGAACTTGCATACAAACACAGGGTAGATTCAACCACCATTCAATAAGTACCTTGCATAGGGTACTGGTCACGGAAACCAGTGTCATTGGGGTGATAAAAATGGGAAATATTATGCCTAGAGCAGGAGTCGAACCCATAAGTCTTGCCATTTTGGGGATAGTCTGCTAAGCATTGCACTCTTTAGGTTAATAAGCGTTACACTACCGTATCCACACCCACCTGTTTATGTGGCTCTTTTGTCGGAGAGTCAGTGCAGACTACTACAATATTTTCAAACCTGAAAGCCCTTATCTTGGTTTGATCCGACGTACCGTCCTTATATGACCTTACATCGGTAGCTTAATTTGTAATTAATTACAACGAATATAATGGTACTATCACGTAGCTTATTTTATAACTAATTTGCTAGGGTATGATGATGCTATGAACATATCTAGCTTATTTTATGAGGAAGTCCATATGGTATCCTGTCCATGTGATGCAGCTTAATTTGGCACTTTTTGTTTGTTTGTTCGGATTTTACATGCTATCAAGCAATAATTTGCAACAAACTCCATATGGTATGTTGTTGATGCATCTTAATTTGTAACTTGTTGTTTATTTGTTGGTGCTTTTACGTCCTATCAAGTAACAATAATTATTCCCAACTACCTCAACGGTATTCCATGTTGAAACAATCCACCTTATTGCCTAACCATCTCCAATCGTCTACCCTCGTTCCAACACAGTACCACCCGGGCGGCGACCAAATACTCGCAGACAACGCTAATGTGCATTAGCGTGTCGGTGCTCTTCCTGGTCACCATCACCCCGAGCATGGTGATCGTCATTGGACGGCCCTACTGGGATCCTGACAAGAGCAACCCAAACTTTATGTACCGGACTGCCAAGGGCATCAACAACGCCCTGGTCTTCATGAACCACTCGCTCAACTTCTTCCTGTACTGCCTGACGGGGCGGCGCTTCCGGGAGCAGCTCGTAGCCATGTTCCGGGCGGCGCCCTGCTGCCGTCTCAACCGTAGCGGCTTCCCCAACTCAGCAGCGCAGAAGGCATCCTTGTATCTCAAGACCTTCCACAAGTTCAGCCAGGAGTTCATCAGCACCAGTCAGCGCACGGAGGAGAACACGGCCGGCACTTCGGTGAGCACCAGCGGAATAACTGGCACCGGGATCGCTGGGACCGACGGCACCGTCGCCGCCGCCTCCACGGCCGGGCAATCGGTCAGGCTGACAGCGGGTAACCGGTCCGGCCTCAAGTCAGACCGGTCTAAGGAGTCCTTGAAGTCCCTCAATTCTGAGTGGTCGGCGGACGGGCCCATTGCGGACGCGGTCGCGGTTGCTGTTGCGGTTGCGGTTGCGCCCGGGGGCGGGTGCGACCGCTGCGGGCGGGCTGCCGCCGGGGGTGTCTCAGAACGCAGTAATGTGCGTCAGTTGCCGCCAGGAGAGGAACGTAGCGGTGAGGGTGACAACATGGCGGCCACTGGCGCGGAACCCGCCGAGCCCGCCCGAGGGGGCGGTGGTTGTGACACCGGGCTCGCCGACCCGCCGCCCAGAGGCATCACAAAGACGGAAACCCGCTGTTCAGTTTATCTCGATGAGAACGGCGAGCAGCAGATCTGTTTGCGCGCATGCGCACAGGAAGTGGACGCTGAGAGTGACCGGGGGAAACGCTCGACCACTGTGGCAGGTGTTGGCGACAGAACTACTAGTAGCGCCCCCGACGTGCGGGCGCGGCGACAGTCGCGCGGCTCTCCCGGTGCCACCAGGGGGCGCGGGGCCGACTACGTGTACGTGACCACGGACCAGCTTCAAGCGGACGCTGGGAGCAGCGCCGCCCACGTGTAGCGAACAGTGTGGGACACGTAGGGCACGTGGGATACAGGGGCAGTGAGTAGTGCAGTTTACCCCTCCACACATATATATATGGACACACAGAAACACATACATACATGCACATATATGGGTCATTCTCTAAAACTGGGCACAAATGTGTGACATGGAAACCAAAAGTGAAAAACTTCCAAATAATAGCATAAATCCTTCCAAATAATAGCCTAATCCAATGTGCTATGAAGGTTTGCATGTTGTACATATGGCAGAGTTGACAAAAATGAGTTTCACTTTTTGAATTAGATCTCATAGAAATTGACCAATACATTAATATCACTTGTGTAACATGAAAATCAAAGACACATCCAGAACCTCATTTTGACATATACAACATAGTCAAACAAGATTTTATTGATTACTATTAAGCAGATAAGGTTATGACTCACAAGAAAAAAGTTGAAAAATAAGTTTAAAAAAAGTTTGGCTACATGTATGGAGTTAATGTGTAAATTTTCACATTTTCACCCTAGCGCAAAATCATACAATTATAATTTGGATATCTTTTGTGGGATAAATTCAATACACGTAGACCTGCTAACATACCTAATAGACAGAGGCTACAGTAATTATTTGACTTGCTATCAATAAAACAAAGACTTAATTATCAGCATCGTAACGTGGAGACCAAATATGTGGTACCCAGTTTTGGAGAATAACCCATATACGCACGTTCCTACATGGACACATACATACACACATGCATACACATACACACATGTATACACATACACACGCACACACACAGCACGTGCACACATACTCAGGTAGACATATACACACTTATAATTATATACACATTTACCCATACATACACACATACATATACACACACATACATGCATGCATACATGCACACATGCACATGTACACATACACCTACATTCACTTGTACACATATACACATACACATGCGCACACATATACACATACACACTCGTCCTTAGATGTTGCCTGGACGTAAAACTCCAAGAACCAACCACATGCACATATGGACACAAACCTACAAGACGAACACACAGTTAGACTGTCTACATGGGGGTGATCGTGCACCTCTGCACCTAAGCAAAGAAGGATTACACCAATTCCGAAAATGAAAGCTATCCACAGTACAAACTACGTACAGGCGTGAAATGGCTCACACCCAGCCTAGTTACTTGCCAATGCCATATAACCGCGTCACCCCCATCTCCGGTTCCTGCTGGACTCAGTGCCAGTGTGTTAGGTGTGGAGTGTGGGTGGGAGTATTCAGGGGGTAGGCAGTGGTCGTATAGGAAAGCTCTTTGTTGGCGCCATCTACTGGCGATAAATAAGGTGCGGTGCTAATTCTTTTGATTTTTTTAGGCTTTGGGTTTACATTGTCATTACTAGGACTTATCGAAGGATGATGAAAATATCATGGACAAAGAAGATCTCCAACAAAGAAGTTCTCATAAAAATTAAAAATATGAAAAGCTTTTTTGCCACTATACAGACAAAGAAACTTATTTATTTTGGCCACATCATTTGTCAGAGTTCAATATACCGTACATTGTTGGAAGGGAAGGTGAATGGCAGCAGAGGGAGAGGGAAACCAAGAACATCATGGTTTACAAATATTTCACAGTGGACAGGCTTGAATTATTCACAGTTTATCAGAACAGCACACTATCGGGACAAGTGGAGAACCATTGCATCCAATCCTCGAGTAGAGGAGGGAACTATTGATTGATTGGTGCTCATTCCTGCCCGCCTAACGTGGTTCGTCACCAGCCGGTTCGATCACGTGACTGAACCAATTCAGCTGGCAACGGCGTCCCCAAGCGGGGAGATACAGAATCACAGCGTCACTTACCGGCCCAGTCTGCTGACAGAGGTAAGCAAACATGTAGATAGTATCGAGTCAGTGAGACGCTGAACCACTCCGTTATCAGTTGGTTATTGGAATTTTACGTCCTGACAACATCTAAGGTCATATCAGGATGTGTACCGACTTGTGACAGCGTGCACTCATGGCTACTTTATAGAGCAGCCCCACTGGGAAATCAAGCCACTTTACCATGATCTGCTATCCTACTCAGCCACATTATCCTGACAGTGAGCTAACCAGTGCTTGCCCTATCACATTAATGCTGAGCGCCCGGCTAGGAAGTGACAAGTATTAATTTGATAAGTCATTGCTTTGACTCAACTGGGAACCAAACTCCCGATCTCCTGCACGCGAGGCCCGCGCTCTATCGACCCGGCCGCCGCGCCCGGTGGTCGTTATCACAATTACCAAGCACTCAGAAGCTGATAGATACATTATCACAATTATCAAAATTAGCATTAATTAACTTTACACAGTCGTCTACCCCTTCTTGTATTTATCTCTCATCTGAATTCGGTCCACTCCATGCGCTGATAAAGCGGTTTGTACATAGCTACAAGAGCATGCGTGACATCAATGAAAGCAGACGACAATTAGCAGTAGCAGATGACATTTAGGCATCACAAAGGATAAGGCTACACATATCGATATGGTGCGTGACACCGCCGAGAACCAGCAGTGGAGGAAGCACATCTTCTTGCAGTGATACCAAGCCAACATGATGCTGTTGCTGGAGCAGTTTCAACATGAAATCATCTAGATCGCGGACAGTTTCTTATTTCTAATGTCCTAAATGGACTGATTGCATAGGAATTGTGCATCTACCGTATTTTCGACACATCACAATGCACAGTTAGGATTTTCTCCACTGGGCTTGGTGGGACGCACGTAGAACACCCGTTGTTTATCAGATCTGTGAAGCATTCTAATCTGAATTGGTGAGTCCGACAGCATTATATCTGCTCTGACAAATCAAAGTAAGTATTTTTTTAGGAATTCCCTTGTCAATGTGAGGGCGCGGGGTTAATATAAAGTGCTGGCATGATCCTGAAAGTGACTACGCTGATTAATTGATTAACTAACTGCTGATGGTTTAACATTGTGTCAGCAGCAAGGAAAACGGCCATATTCATAGCGAAGAGTTAGTGGTATATATTCTGTTAGTTCTCTTAATCACATTTGTATGCCTAGATTGAAATTTGAAAATGAATATATGTGTACACCTATATAATATGCCATGTAGTGTACAATATCAACATGTTTAGGAAGTGGTCCATAGGTCCACTCTATGTAGGGGTATGTGTACATAGTGAATCTCTACTAACTATACGTGACATTCTGACTTGCACACTGTAAATATGTTACTATGGTTACATCGGCCTACTCTTTAATATGTTAATAGGGTTACATCGACCTATATTGTAATATGTTAACATGGTTACATCAGCCTACTTTGTAATATGGTTACATTTTACTACTCTTTAATATGTTAACGTAGTTTCATCAGCTTACTCTGTAATATGTTAACATAGTTACATTGGCCTTCTTTGTAATATTTTAACTGGGTTACATTTGCCTACTCTGTAATACATTAACGATGTTACATCGGCCTACTTTGTAATATGTTAACAAGGTTACATCGGCCTACTCTGTAATATGTTAATAGTGTTGCATCAGCTTACTCTGCAATATGTTAATACGGTTACATCCGCCTATTTTGTAATATGTTAATATAGTTACATTGGCCTACTTTGTAATATTGTTCCAGTTGACTACTCTGTAGTTCTTTAATAGGGTTACATCGGCCTACACTGTAATATGTTAATCTGATTACTTCAACCTCCTCTGTTATATGTTAACAGGGTTGCATCGGCCTACACTGTAATATGTTAACAGGGTTACATCTTTCTACTTTGTAATATGTTAACAAGGTTACATCAGCTTATTCTGTAATATGTTAACATGGTTACATCACATACACTGTAATATGTTAACATGGTTACATTAGCCTATTCTCTCATATGTTACCACATTTACATCGGTCTATTCCATAATATGGTAATATGGTTACATGCGGCTACTTTGTAATATGTTAATAGGGTTACATCAGCCTATTCTCTAATAGCTTAACAGGGTCACATAGGCGTAGACTCTAATATGTTAACGTTGTTCCATAGGCCAACACTGTAATATATTAATATGGTTACATCATCCTACACTGTAATTTGTTAACAGGGTTACATCGGCCTACTCTATAATACATTGACAGGGTTACATCGGCCTACTATGTAATATCGTAATACTGTTACAGCAGCCTACTTTATAGTGTCTGACAAAGTGACGCCCGTGGCAGGTGCACATTACATTTTCATTAGCGGGACGAAACTCATGCTTACACCACTTGTCCAATGGGCAGGTGGTTTAATACAAGAAGCTATGTCCTACAAGATACAATGCTCTCATCGATCTATGTTACGTGCCCCTCTCACAATCGCCCCCACACCCCCCATCCCCCACACCTCGGAGTAAAAACTGGCCCACCGGGTGAGAACTTTGTGTCAGTACGTTGTTTTCACTGACGTCATCAGTTTACGAGCACGTGGTCAAAATTACCCGGTTTGCATTGCGCCACACCATTTTCGAACCTTAGCCCCTGAATCTATGCTACCTTAGCATCACTACCCTTTGCCTAAGTTTGTGTATCGGATGTTTTCTATGTCACCAGCCGCATATTATTATTAATCGATAAGTTTTATTTTACCTCCACCAGCACTTAAACAGTGATTTACTATATTAGTTTGTTTGTGGTGCAATTGCCCAAACTTCTGAAAGAAATGCTATCAAGGCTCGTGTATCAAAATGACCCGTACACCCATAGTGCATTGCGATATCAATGTTGTGACGTCACCGAAAACAGCCCATTCTACCCACGTGACACGGATTTTACACCCGCTGCTGGGGGGAGTTCGTTTGGACTCTCTTCATGTACAGTTAACCCTGGATATGCAGAAACTTTCACAATCCGATGCTTTTGAATAAATGTCATTCCTTTAGAATATATGGTAGGTTGCTTGGAATAATCTAGTCTACTTGAGTTTGAAGCAACTGTTCTTTGAAACGTTTAACATCGGATGCATTTGAAGTGAAAACATGGAATATTAATGTTGGTGTGCACACCTAACTGGTGACTGGAGAAATCACAGGTTTTATTAAACATGTGGTATTACATTTACTTATTTTTCGTTTTATCCAGCAATACATCATTAATGAGTGTATTCGTATATATATATATATATATATATATATATATATATATTTATATATATATATATATATATACAGTATAACCCCGTTAAACCAAACTTGAAGGGACCCTATGAATTTGTTTTGATTAACCAATCATTGGATTAACCAATCTTTGGCTGTGACTTTGACTTGGCTTTGGCAAAAACATGGGTGCATTATGAATGGAATATATAATGTATGTGGACACTTTGTTTATTGTTTTGTATATATATATATATATATATATACAGTGTAACCCCGTTAAGCCAAGCTTGGTTTAACGAAACGATCAGGTAATCCAAACCTTTTTCGGCAGCATACTACCATTTATCATATACAAAGGTTGGTGGGATTTCAGATGACCTTAGCAATCACATGAAGGTTTGGTTTAACCATACTAGAAGTGGTCTCAGGTCCAACAATTTTGTTTGGATTAACCGATAATTTGGATTAACAGACTTTGCTTTAACCAACGTTTGTATATGATAAATGGTAGTATTCTGCCAGGCCGCCGAAAAAAGTTTGGATTAACCGATCGTTTGGTTTAACCAAACTTGGTTTAACAGGGTTATACTGTACATAGATATATAGATACATATATAGATATATATATATATATATACATACATATTATATTTAAGGTGCGTGTAGATTCAACTCTATCAACTATCAATAAGCGCTTTGATTCTCTCTTTTTCACTTTATTATGCAGCTTTTGATGTATTTACTACTGCAAATTCACAACGGTAATACCACTGATTGTTTCATACACTTTAATTTTCATAGTTCAAGTTCAAATTTTGTAAGAGATTTTACCTTCCAATTTACCTACCAATATTTAGATTGTTTAGGTTCTATTTCGCAATGAAGTTTACTTTGAACCTAACTTTTTAAATAGGATAATATCTTACGGAATAAGACCACTTTTAACTCATTCCTTGCATGTCCATTTCCATTGCTTCGTTCGATTTCCCTGCAAAGAGTCATTCTTGATTCGCTCAACTGGTAGAAATTCTGTTGACACAATTTTCTTAATTAGGGATTTGGTCCCTCATATTTTCTTTCTGCCTCTTTTTTTTTCTTTTTTTTTCTTGAAGATTTATACTGCCTATTATGGATACGCCTGAATAGACTTGTTTTCACCATCAGACAGTTTGTCGATAGAAAGCCTGAGCCTACACTTTTACCGACCCAAGGATTTTTAACCTCCCACACCACATAGACATGGTATGAGAGCAACTGGCCTTTGATGACACTGTAAGTTATACACAGCGGTGGAAATCCAAATTGGCAGAGGTGGGGGGCATGGGGAATGGAACCACCAACCTTCAGATTAGGAGTCCGACCTAGAAAAAAGTCAGACACTCGAACCACTACACCACAGAGAATACCTCTATTTACTGTATACTCTAAAATGACCGGCTCGTTCTCTGAAATATATTTCACAATTAATGCAATACATTAATTCCCACTCCCATCTAATTAGTATCTCCAGTATGCCCACCTGCTATTTATTTCATGCAATAATGCAATAATGCCACGGCCTTCCATTGACTTGCACAAGGATCATAAGATTAACCAGGGCAACATATGGCGCCAACAAAGATGACTTATGTATCACAAGCACTGCGTCCTGTGTAGCTTACTTGGTTGTTTTTTGGAGTTTTCCGTCCTGGCAACATCTAAGGTATTATCAGGAGAGGTACCGACTTGTGACAGTGCAGACACATGGTGACTTTATAGAGCTGCCCCACTGGGAAATTAGGCCACTGGTACCATGACCCAACATCCCACTAAATCACATTATCCTGACACTGATCTAACCGGTCCTTGCCCTATCCTATTAATGCCGAGTGCCAGGCTAGGAAGTGATAAGTATACATTTTATAAGTCATTGGTTTGACTCGACCAGGACCCAAACTCCCGATCTTCTGCATGCGAGGCCCACACTCTATCGATTCGGCCACCACACCCAGTGTGGCTTAATTTTATGTAGTTTTCCCATTAACAATTATCGACTATTATTGTTATTAAAGGAATACATTGACATATGAGACAATTCTAATTAAAGTTGTCTAATCTTTTGATTTTGAATTAAACAACACAACTGGATAAATATATTAGGGCCGTCATCATGTGTTAGTCTACTTTAGTTCAGAGAATGTAGATAGCAAATGGTTAACTATGGAGGTATTCAAAGTGAAAGCATGTAAAATGATATGTGTACTTCTATGCCAGTTAAAGTCAAATACAATACCCTATTGCTACATTATCTAGGTCAGATTACCATCTCTGAATCCTAGGTAATTTATATATGCTTACGGACCAAATTCCACACAAAGTGATTACTGAGTGTACCAGTATCTAAGATGAATATGTGGGAGGAAATGTACATGAGATTCAGTTTTTGAAAAAATATTATCCTTGAATATTATTACACAATAATGGTCATACTAGTAGAACACTATCCAGAATAAGGGTGAACAACAACGATGCTTAAATTCGAGCAAATTCTGCTTCCATACGAATAAACTGTGAATGTGGTGACTCCAATGTGCAATGTTTATCTGTATTGACTTACAGATAAGAACTGGAAAGAGAATAAAAAATGCCCACACAAGATGGCTGTCACTAGATGGTCTCAATTCGACTTTTAAGGCCTGCTATTGTTTTAATTTACTTTCTTTTATCAATTCTTGATTCAAAAATATCTGGCTATGACACATAAGCATTCGCACAGAGAACCATACATAACTGTAGGCATGCAGGAAGATATAATACTGTACAGATTGTTGTTCTCTAAAAGTGTGTTCGTGCACTAACAATGTACTGCCTCTGAATGTCAATCCTTTGTGTGTAAGTTCATGGCTACATTGTTTTTAATGGATATATCCAGTTCCCTCCTTGTGGGGGTACATGTAATATGGAATGCGCGTGCACATTTAGGGTCTAGCGTGTACTGAATCAAAGACCCTATAATACTAAGACGGCTCACTCCCTATCTCTCCCATGGTAATGTAAATTTCGCAGTGCCACCTTCTGATGGGTTTGATCAGCCCGGCTGCTGGTTGGGGTTTCACATGTAAACACATACAATTATATTATACATGAGATAGTTAAGTATGAATACACATCAATATGAAATTGCTATGAACAAATAGACATCAGCATCAGCATCATCATCACCATCATCACACATCTTTCACATTCATATATACATTTATACATAATATAGCACCTGTTTAACCAAGAGAACAACCAGCGCACCAAGTGGTGGGTTTGATCATTTTGATTACACAGTACAGGCTGAGTGAGCCGTCTTAGCATTATAAGTTCTTTGACTGAATTAAGGTAGACTAAACTTTAGCCTACATAGTATAAACATCCAGTAATTTGAATGCAAACGCCCACTTCCCCCACCCACATAAATCATCACAGTCTCGCTGCACCCACAATTGCGGCCAAGTGCTGAAAAAGGGCGCGTTTTGTGTCCTCACCAAACCCATGTGTGTGACGATTTAACGGGGCAGACTCGGCATCATGTTGACCACCGAAAGACACCCGCTTCAATAACGTCACTGCATCTGCTAGCAGGCCACTGGGTTGGCCCATTGTCTGGCTTTCTATCTGGCTCAGCTACTGTGGTTTGTTTATGAGGGTTTTGTGTTCTAACATCATCAAATATTCGTATCAGGACGCCATCTACTTGTGAGAATACGCACTCCTGGATACTTTCTATTCATAACCCTGCCCCACTTGCACCACCGACAGCGGGCCCGATATTTCACTCAGTCACATTATCCTGGGACTGAGCAAAACAAGACTTGTCCTATCATATTAATGTGGAGAGTCAGGCTAGGTAGGGATAAGTATCAACTTTCTAAGTCATTGATTTTACTCAGCCATGGTTCAAACCGATACGTTTTTACACGTGAAGACAGTGCTCTCAGTCTTAACGATCCCAGTCAGTCAACCGGGGGGCCTGTTAATGTTGTCCAATGAAACCATGACATGTTCGAAACCTAAGCACTGACCCACATTTAACTCTAGATGTGTAATTGAAATATTGATGTACTTAGCCAACAGTTATACCTGATTAACATGAATCTTAAAGTTGCATAGTCCGATCATTTTGAGTTTCTGTCATTTTTCTGTGATAAATATATTCAATTGATTGTTATAATCTACCTTACTCTAGTTTGAAGTAAATTTGATTTTAAACGACTAACCTTTGAGATATTTGAAGTGTAAACATGTGAAATCAGTGTTGGCAAGCATGCCAAAAATCTCACACCATGGACTTCTGCAGTAACAGATTTTATTAAAGCTGCATAGTCTGATGAAATATAAAATTTTCAAAACCAAACCAATTATCTAGATTTGATTTTAGATATCTAGCTTAGATACTGATGCACATATTAAGCAGTTGTTTCTGTGTAGAAGGCAATACTGAGTCAATTTGACAGAACCTGTTACTGCAGAAGTCTATGGTGTCAGAGTTTGGGTAAGCTTCCCAAAACTAATTTTCTATGTTTGCACTCAACATATCTCAAAAGTTTACCATTTAAAATAAAAGTAACTTTGAACTAATGTAAAGTAGATATGAGTGATCGATCCAATATATTTATCTCAGAAAAAATACAGAAATTCAAAACCATCGGACTATGCAACTTTAAATTGCCTCAGTATTCCCTTCTATGTGGCAACCAGTGCTTAATAATTGCAGCAGTATGTAAGTTAGATATATGGAATCAAATCTAGATAGTTGTTTTGGTTTTGGAAATGTGATGCTTTATCGGACTATGCAGCTTTAAATCAATTTCACAAAACCTGCCTTTGCTGTATGTAACTCAACTTGAATAAGCCTATGGTGTCCAGTATTTCATACTGAGATTTACCTTGGTCTTCACTGGACGAAGCTTATTGACCTGTATAGATACAACAGATTGTCCAGGTAATCAGGGGGTTTGCTTGTTCTTGTTGTTTTACGTTCTAGCAACATCTAAGGTCATATCAGGACGTAACTGTTATCTTTAGAGCGGTCCGAGTGACATTCGCTCAGATCCATTTCACATTATATACACTGTCTGGATCCTTTCAGTATCTTTGTTCAAATGCCTTATACTCGAAGCCTCCACAGCATATGTATAGCCCTGTTTACATGGGGAATTGTGAAGCGAATTAGACAAAGCGATTTATATGAAGCGAAGTAGTGGCGCGTTTACACGGACTGAGTTTGAAAGTGTGTCGGCGCCGGGAACCAGCAGCCTTAGTGAGCCTGTAGCCGGCGAATACTGCTATTTGTTTAGTCGCCGCCCAGGAACCAGCTGAATCGCTTCATATAAACCACCTCGCAAGGTGGTTTACATAAAGTGAATCATATGAAGCGAATCAGCCCTAATCCGACTCAGAGTCGCGTTTACACGGCGAATGTGAGGCGAACTAGGCAAGGCGATTCATATGAAGCGATTTAACTCTCCCGTGTAAACACGGCTTTAGACAGCTGTTCCACACATTTATAACTCTCAGTAAAACAAAGAAGTGCCCGTGGCAGCCATTGAATCATTTCTTCAATGTGCTATTTCGATGTGCACACCAAATTTAATGTCCATACTTCCTATAAAATATCGAAAAGGTTAGCCATTTTTAACAACAATTACACCAAATCAAAGTACTGATCAACGTAAATCTATTTATATTAAAAATATATGGCAGACACTCAAATCCGTCGGATTGTGCACATTTAATACGCACAACAAGAGGGCGTTGAAGCGTGGTTCAGAGTAGATAAAGGATTCTCCCGGCACTCGCAGTACACGGGTGAACGACAACGTAGTGTAAATACGGGCGAAAATAGCTTTACTATGGAACAGGAAGTACAATGCCTGGCTCCAGTGTCAAATGGTTAGTTATATCGGCACAGAGTCGTTGAAATTGGAGAGAATGCAAAAGGACAAGATGGGGGCCATAGAACGCCGTCGATTTAATTTTTAAATCTTAGTAAACCAGATGTTTTATTATATTTTTCAACTAAAAGGTAGCGGGGAAATATGAAGACATATACAAAGAATAAATGTTGCTTCTTAGATTGTGAAATTAGGCCCTCATAAAGACTCATTTCCTTAGACCGATTTTTCGACCGTTTTTATATAAGGCTGGTCTTCACTAGTGTACTGCGAGTACTGGGTGAATCTTTTATCTAGGTTGAGAGCAGTGTGGACACACCTCTAGATGTTCAAATTGGAACATGCACTCCGGTTATTCCTAGCGTGATCCCGCTTTTACAGTCCAACCCGACACCCCGCTCACGTGCCACCGCTTCCACTGGTCACCGCGCCCACCCGGGTTGATGTCTCCATTGGACACCATTGTGTGAGCCTCCGACCACGGGGCGCGGGGTTAACACAGGCCGGCACCAGCGCGCCGACACCGGCAGGTGGCCGGGTCTGGTGGGGGTAAGGCCGGGGTGTGGGGAGGGGAGGTCGTCTGCGGGCTTCTGTAATGTGCCGACCACTGTTAGTGTTAGCTTGGAGGATTAGCTTGGTGGCGCCTAAAAAACCACACCACATCAACCCCGAGTCACGGCACCCCCAGTAACCTCCACAAGGCGCCAAGTGTACATAGCAACAGCCATGATCTTCCCCGATTTCCACTCTGCCACCCATCTCGCCGATCTGCCAATACAAGGCCGTAGCTAGGCATTTTTTGTTTGGGATGGAATCCCCGGTCAATTCTACAGAGCGCTTTGTGTACATAACGGACATGATGTTTCCCGACGTTCACCCTCCTACCCAGCTCGCCGTTCTGCCAATACATGCCCGTAGCTAGGGATTTTGTTGGGGTTATGGAAGATTTCCATGGACGGGGTTACATGTTTGGAATGAATGAGAGCTGAAGGCATGACACACTAGAGGGGTCTGGAAGTATGCTCCCCCCCCCCCCCCATCCCTCACATGACACTTTAAAAACTAGCAGCCGTGAAATGGTATTTCCAGCCATTCCAGGGAGGTTACATGCTAAATTTGTTTGCTAGTTTTCTTTTCTTTTTGAGGATGAGGGGAGGGGCGGGGATCCACCCTGACCTCGTTCAAACAGCTAGCTACGACCCTGCAACCCGGCACTTTACTCGTTACCAACGTTGCTGCAGATCCACATACATTTATTATATTCATTTTCTCAGGCTCTGCGTCCCTGTCAGCGTGGAGTTATTGATGGGAGAAGGCGCATTATTGCGCAATAATTACAGTACCGGAAGCAACGGCTGAATCAGTAAGAGCACTGGCTTCCCAGCATATGAGGTCGGGAGTTCGAATCCCGGCCGAGTCAAACCGATGATTTACTAAATTGATGCTCATCACTCCCTAGTAAAAGCCCAATAACAACAGTCTAGCTACATTTAGATACCGTTGGTGGGGATTTATTTAAACCTGCCTTGTCTTATGAAAGCATAATGTTGTCGAAACAAAACACATATATATTTGAGCCTACATTTTCAGCTTAGATACTGGTTCACGTATTAAACGGTTCTTGCCGTATCAAAGGAACGTTGTGCAACCCAACCATGAGGTGCCATCTAGTCCTTCAGATATTTTCAAAGTTATCCACTTTTAGCGAAATGTTGCTTCAAAGTAAAGTGATGTAGATTGTAACGGTTAACCTAATATCTGTAAGTGTATCAGAAACCTAAAGACATCGGATTCTGGAACTTTAATGTAGAAATAGATGTTGCCAGTTTCTCTGCACTACTCTGCAAGTTTGTAATATGTCCTAACCCGCGTCACTGGTGTGCTCAGTGTCAGGATAATGTGACTGAGTGGGATACCAGGTCATGGTGCCGGCGGCCTGGTTTCCCAGTGGGACAGCACTATAAAGTCGCCATGATATACCCGTCCTGATATGACCTTAGATGTTGCTAGGACGTAAAACAACAACAAACAAACAAACCTAACCCGCGTCACTGACGTCAATCATTGGGTGAGTGACACTAATCGTTACAGTTTGACCACATACATCCTCAGCTCATGGGTGGGCTTTACATAACACCCAGAAGGCCCGGTCACATACATGTTAGTGGACCTAGTTGAATGTAGTGGAGGCTAACGTAGTTGAACATAGCTGAACGTAGTGGAGGCTAACGTAGTTGAACGTACCGGCATCCATACTTCTTGGGCACGTTCAACTACGTTACTAACGTGTATGTGACCGGACCTTAAACATGTTCTGCCGAGCTATGTACACGTCATGTGGTTTTGTTTGTTTGTTGTTGTTTTACGTCATGACTAGTCATATTAGGTCATAAGAATTGTGAATAAATAGAAACGATTTTATTCAAGATACCTTCCATTTGGACCATTGGTGTTTATGGGAAAGTACGGCTGGAGCGGTACATCACTCCTACATCACTTATGTCTGTCTAAACATGGCGAGTTACGCATTCAATACTTGAGATAAGCGGGCAGTAACTCAGAATATGCCATGTCCCAACATGGACGCACACTAGATCACTGTTGGTCATAAAGCAGATGGCAGCACTTCCAGAACACTGATGCAGTATACATGCATATAGACAGCATATAGACACTGGTGGAACCCGCAAAGTGGCCTGAACAGATGGGATGGCCGATTGAGTTGAGTGTCCGTCTCCCCTTTTGGTAGATGGTGGGTTTCGAACCCATGGTTGCGAACCCTGTTTGAGGCAAACCAATGACTGAACAATTTATGCTTGTCGCTTCCAAGCCAGGCCATCTGCATTATTAGGATATGGCAAGGACTGGTTGGCTCAGGTCATAGTGTTGGTGGCCTGGTCTTTTCTCCCAGTGGGGTAGCACTATAAAGTCACTATGAGTGTGCACTGTCACAAGGTGCTACCCGTACTGATCTTACCTTAGATGTTGCCAGGATTGTAAACTCCAACAAGCAAACGACCCGCAAATTGGCCAGGCTGTGTGTGTTGCTGCACTGTTTGGGAGGCTCTGTACACACACAGGACTGGGTGGGTCAGTCGGTGCTTGGTTACTATGACGACTAATTTATGTCCGGGTGTGCCGGTGTGGCCGTCTCAGCTGCCACAAGGCTGATTTGCCATGCCCAACTTTCACTATTATCTCTGTTTTTAATACTTTCAGAGAAAATTACCCTTAAGTTAAATTAAATACTTCAGATCTTCCTCTTCAATTGCGCATTAATATATTTTTAATCGACTCAGTGAAAGCTTTTAAATTAATTTTGCTAAAATAAATGCTCTGCATAGACATAGCATTGCTGCAGTGTTTACCCTTCGCGGGTGGTAAAATACGGCAATGCTATGTCTATGTGGGGCATTTATTTTTGTAAAATAAGTTTAAAATCTTTCATTGGATCGATTAAAAATATCTTAATGGGCGATTGAAGAGGAAGATCTGAAGTATTTAATGTAACCTAAGAGCAATTTACGCTGAAAGTATTAAAAACAGAGATTACGGCCTTTGAGACTGGCCCAGTTTTGACGCATGCGCAGACGACGCTGAAGCGACATTTGGCATATCAGCCTTGTGGCAGCTGAGACGGCCACACCGGGAACCGGTGTCAGCACTCAGTAGCTTGGATGACAACAAGCGGTAACTGTGAATGACACCTACAGGATGTGGATTTGTATGTAAGGTCAAACAATTGCTGGTATAATTCCACTGCAATCTGCACTAGGAACAAAACTAGGGCAATACTTCTACTGAGTTTGGTCATCAAGAAGTTTGTGTAGGTAGGTTCAATGAGAGTTTGAAGTATAATCCCTATAGTGAAGCATAGGCACATTTATCCACTTCCGGTTGTGTGAAGAAACCAGGGCCATGTTCAGGTTATGGCTCAGAGTCCACTCCACGACATCTCCGCAACATCTTTTTTTGCCAATTTGCGTAGATCATATGCCTCGGAGTGGACTCCGAAACGTCATGCTTTTCAAGTAGGAAGTGAAAATATCTCCAAAATGACAATCAGAGCTGTTTTTTTCAATTGCAAATGGCTGCAGGAAGTGCAGACTATGGAGGCCACCATTTTCGAGGCACCTAACTGCTAAAATGTTGTTCAGAGTAGCGCAGCGTTTAGAATTTCTGAGGCGCCTTGTTTTAAGGCCACCCAGGCCACAGCTTCAGTCCTTCCTCAGTGACTAGCGGGCCCTGTTCTTGAATACGCTTGTGAATGTGGCCTGATTATGTTGATTTCTGGTGGTGACCACGGCCACAGAGAACCTGGGTGTCCTTACTGACACCGAGTTGGGATATTTAACCAAGCATGACGACAGCAGTGAATGCCTGCATGTAGCAACAATCTAGCAGGTTCTGATATATGCCACGTGGTGGCAGCAGCTAAATATTAAATGGGGACGGTGGTCCCCTCCAGGGCCTGTATGCATGGGGCAGCGTTAGCGAGCCAAAACTGGGTTTGGATGGGATTTCTAGTTCAGCGGTGAAAAGTCGCTCTGCATGGAGCAGTGTTATGGAAACACCACACGTTTAAGGTGGGGTATGCTAACACCACTCTGTAGCAGGTTTAAGGCCATTGTTAAGTACCAATTAGGCCCAAATCTATTCAATGTGATCATATTTAACAGAATAACATAATCAAAAAGTGAAATTTGCTCAAATTAACCCCAAAATCGAAGCGATATTAACGCTGCCACTATATCGGCGGCAATATTCATAAAACAAATTGTCGCCGCCGCCGGGCTCCACTGCTGTCACCGCCGCCGCTGCCACCGCCACCACCGCCGCCACCGAATAGGCAGCGATATTGGCAAATATCAGTACAGAAACAAATAAATTTGATTAAATTAAACCAGAAATCGAACCGATATTAACGCCGCCGAATCGGCGGCGATATTGGCAAAAAGCGGGACAGAAACAATTAAATTTGATCAAATTATACCAGAAATCGAACCGATATTAACGCCACCGCCAAATTTTGGTCAAATTAAACCAATAATCGAAGCGATATTAGCTCCGCCGTTGCCACCGCCCACGCCGTATTGGCGGTCATATTATCAAATAGCGGTGCTCGACGGGAAAAGGCTCAGAGGGATTTTCCAAATCTATAAATAACTTATATGTTAGCTAAAGCCACCCCGCTTTGGCACTGTACATACCCCGTGACCCATTTCTCAACACTGGCATTAGCTAACCCGAACGCCACCCTTAACACCGGAGCCGATAAATACTTCTTCATGCATACGGCCCCTGGTCTATTCGCTTCAGAATAAACTGAGACATGCACCAGTTCCAGTCAGTGAGCATTCACTGAAATAACCAGGTAATATTATTCCATGTGGTTATAATATTGGCACAGTAACACAATTTTGTATTTAGACTTCACAACTCCGGAGAATGTTGTTGCAAGATAACACCCTATTGTAAAGAATTGTGTCACTTTAGATACATGTGCCTTTGATACAGTCACGAAGCCAGTGATCCGATCGTGACCCTAGGGCACTTCCGGTGTCCAGTCGGACACTTCCGGTGAGTCTGATGTATCGGGGATATTAGCTGAAAGAAGGTTTATAGCCCTGGTCGCACTAAGCAGGTTGGGGACTAAGGTGCTTATGTGAATCAGCAACCTCATAGATCGTGGCCTCATCGTGATAGCAAAATCCCTTACACCCACCCACACATACACACCACCACCACACACCCCTATGCCCCAAATACCAACTGTACGCGTCTATGGCCAGCGACTGCAGGTCGTTACTGCAACAATTCACAAACACCAATGGCTGCAATCCTAGTGGTATTAATAATTATTTACTGATTTGGATTGAGTTATCTCGTAATGTAACCATCAAACTAAATTGAGGTAGATACCAATTCATCAACCTAATATAGTCATCTAATATATATGAGAACCACCTCAAGCCGATCATATTATTCAGCATGGAACGATGAACCCAGATCTGGAACAAATTCCACATAAACATATAATTTACCTCGGTACTAAGCCTCAGGCTACTCGGAGCCGAGGAAGAAGGAAGCACATCCGGGTCCATCAATTAGCATAAATCCAAGCACAGCGACACATGCTGTGTGGTTCAAGGTTAGTTTTTGCTTAAATTAGTGTTATTACTAGGATAATGCCACTTTTGCTTTCATATTAATGTGCTTTTAGGACCCAATAATACAGGAGGATATTTATTCTGTGTAGTTACCGTTTTTCGGTCGTTTTTAACGATTTAAAGGTGACTCAAATGAGTGATAATGGGCTCCCACAGTACTAGCCTGGTGACCTAGTTTGATTTGACGCGAGGCCCGTAAGGGTTTTTCGGAAACCATTTCTCGTTGATGTACCAACGTTAATACATGATAGTGTGTTATTTGAATAAGGGCCACAGGATAGGTAAAGCGGGAAAACTTACTGATGAATTCCTGATCATTACGAGGCCCGTAAGGGTTTTTTCGGTTTTGATTCTAATGTTTTAAGCGGTGAACCAACAGAGCGATATTAGGCTCACGCAAAATACCGTCGCCAAGATTTCGAGACCCGTAAGGGATTTTCGGTGTTGAGTTCCTTTGTTGGACTGGTATGCCTTGATTACGAGGCCTGTAAGGGGTTTTCGGTTTCAAGTTTCATTGTTTACAGGTTTAAAATGCTGCCCTTTGCCAAATGGAGAGCGGTGTGCGTGGAGCGACATCTCATTGGGACTTGTTCCTGGGTTTCCTTTAAGGATTCCCCACTGGTTTTAAGGTGTACCTCCGAGTTTCGTAGCATTTTCTCCAACTTGTTGGCGTTGTAGCCACAGGAGGGAGAAGTGTACGGAACAGAGAGTGTGGGAGGCTACCGATAAACTGGTCCCTACCCCTTGTTTGGTTTTGGTTTCCATACCATTCACCTACGACATTACACATTAGCTTTGCTTACACCTGTGTTGGAATGGTGTAAATATGTTCTCCAACACCAGTAAATTGCCGCCCGTTGCCGAATGGAGAGAGGTGTGGTTGGAGCCGCACCTTGTTGGGCTTGTTCCTGGGTTTCTGCTAAGATTCCCCACGTTGTGTTACTAAGGCATACCTACAAATTTCGTAGCATTTTGGCATATTTAGGCACAGGTGGGACAAGTGTATGGGATGGAGAGTGTGGGAGGCTACCGATACACTGGTCCCTACCCCTCGTTTGGTTTTGATTTTGAACCATAACCCTACGACACTCACATGAGAAAACATTCTCAAGCATGTGTTGGAACGGTGTAAATACGTTCTCCAACACCAGTGAATGCACAAACTAGGTTTCTTAACCTGTTGTGACATTTGGTTGAGCCCAATCTAACTTTCATTTGATCATTACAGGTTTCTGACCTGAGGCTTAGTTTGGCTACAAAGCGCAGTAAGCCCGAGGCTCCCATCTCTGATGATGAGGACTCGTCACCGGTGGTGACGGTTCAAGCCTCCCCAATACACCCGGTGTCGCGGGAGGAAAGCGGGCCAGACTCTGGCACTACTGGGCTGGAGGAGCGGCTCATGAAGCTGGAGCAGATGCTCCCGGCTAGATCTCGGAAGAGAACAAGATGGGCGGTCCCTGACTCAGATGACTAGGAATGGGAGCCTTGATGGCGATTGCGCCTGTTGCTAACTGTATGCAGGCTGGGAACAAGTTCTCGTCGTTGGCCCGACGTATCGACGGGGGGATTGCCATGCTGACAGCCACCAGCAACTTCCTCTCATACGGATGTTTCGAATACATCTTTAAGGCAGTATGTACCAATGCCGGTAAAGAGGTGGCAAGTGACATTTCGTGACCGTCACACCGGCAGAGGTCGGGCACGGGCTATGCTTTCCAGCCCAGGGGCAGAGGACAGTGCCAGTCCTTCGGCTGGAACGAAGGGACTCATCCCTTCAGGAGGGAGTTTACTCCCCAGAAGCCATTCCCCCACCCAGGGAACAAGTAGATGTTGAAACGCAAACTCCGGTGGCCACGGAAACACCTGTAAGCATTTTCCAGGCAGGAAATATAGCAGTCCCTCTGTAGCTCAGATGGCAGAGTGTTGGTCTCAAGATCAGAGGGTTACTGGTTTGAATCTTGGAACCGGTAAACTGTTAATACTAATTGTTTAGATGAGTGGCAAATTACGGATACTTTGACTATTCTGAGTATAGGGCCAGGAATATTCCCTTTACACAACACCCTTTACAGGAAACAATTCCTTTCCCATATCGTTTTGATGTAAACGAGAGAGTGGCATTAGATAAACAGGTATTCAAATTTTTTCAGAGAGGAATAATAGAGACTGCTGTTCATGAGGAAGGCAAATTTATTTCAAATTAATTTTCGCAACCCAGGCCAAATGGCGAAACCCGCATGATTCTGGATTGACAAGGCTAAACAAATTGGTTACATATTTCAGAGGTTTTCCTTCGAAACGGCTAGGCATTTGGTCACGAAAGGGTCCTGGATTGCTAGTGTGGATCTGAAAGATGTGTATTATATGCTACCTATTCACAAATCCGATAGGAAATTCCTCTGTTTTGTTTGGGAATGATCAACTCTATGGGTTCACCTGTAAGCCTTATTGGCTTAGCTTGTGCCCCTCACTTATTTTCTAAGCTGTTGAAACATTTGTTCAGAAATGGATAGAAAGGGACATATGTTCCCATATATTGACGATTCATTCATAATGGTAAAATCAACGGCAGACTGTCAAAGAGCAGTTGATGTTTTGTGTGAAACATTCACTAAATTGGGATTTTACATTCATGACAAGAAATCAGTTTTTACTCCGACCAAAGTTTAAAAATGTATGGTTTTCCTGTTAAACACAGAAGATTTGACCGTTTCAATTACACAACAAAAACTAGAGAAGTTTTTCACCACAGCAGACCATTTGCAGCAGTTAACAAGGCCTAAGATTAGGCAGCTCACGGTATTAATAGGAATAATGATAGCCTATGCCCCAGCTGTCCTATATGGGGAAGCTTGTATTAAGTTACTAGAAATAGACAAGAATTGGGCATTAGTGCATACAAAAGGCAGTTTTGAGAGAAAGATGACTTTTTCAACAAGAGCGTTAGACCATATTCAATGGTGGTATGCCAACATTGAGTCTCTTCCCAATCCCATTAGAATGGGTGAACCCAACACTATTGTTCTGACAGATGCATCATTAGAAGGATGGGGTGCTCGTAGAGATTGTCAGGCAACTAGAGGACATTGGTTAGATGATGAAATTGCAGATCATATTAATGTGTTAGAACTTAGTACAGTTTATTTAGGGTTATGTAGCTTAGTGCATAGTCCCCAAGTTTCATGTTAGAGTGTTGACAGATAACACAACAGTGATGGCTTACATTCATAACATGGGATGGACTAGGTCCATTCCCTGCAACAAAGTAGCAAAATTGATCTAGAAATGGGCTCAGCAGCATGATATATGGCTAACAGTGGTGCATATCCAAGGTAGTCAGAACACCTTAGCAGACAAGAAAAGCCACCATTTTCATAATCACTTGGAACGGCCGTTGAGTGACAACATATTTAAATAAAGTTGCATTAAGTCAGGCACACCACAGGTAGATTTGTCTGCATCACAAAACAACTACAAGATAGCTAGATATGTATTTTGGCACCCAGAGCCTAATGCTTGGCAAGTGGATGTGTTTTTCCTTGGATTGGAATAACAAATTCTATTATATATTTCCACCATTCAGCATTATCAGCAGAGTGGCCAGGAAGATAAGAATGGATCGCACACATGCAATCCTGATCATGCCCGAGTGGGACACACAGCCATGGCTGGCGGCAGTGGCATTTGGAGTGAGAGACAGTCTCAGATTTCCAAGAGCACAGACAATGCTATGACATCAAGGGATGCTAACCACCGACGGAGACGTGTCAACGACACCCCTCCTGGCATTCCATTTTTGAATAAACATTTAGACCAATTGGTCTAGACAAAATTACTCGTCTCACAAGCCTGAACAGTAAAATTATATACTAATTATTTAAGGAAGTGGGGACTTCATTGGTTGCTTATGTAAGTTAAGCCCTTAAAGCCTACAATAGCTCAAGTAGTAAGATTTTTACGAATGCTAGAGGATGAAGGGTTAGGTTTTGGTGCAATTAATTCAGCCAGATGTGCATTGTCTATAATCCTACCAAGAGTAGATGGACAAACGATCGGTAAACACCAGGTGATTCACTGGTTCTTAAGGTCGGTTTACGAAAGAAATCCACCTAGGCCAAAATATAATAGATTTCGGGATGTATCGATAGTCTTTAAGCTGTTCAAGTCTTGGCCGAGTAATTGTCATTTAGATTAAGAGATGGGATTTAAGTTAGCAGTTTTAATACTGCTAGTCACAGGATATAGGGGACAAAGGTGTTATCCCTCGATGGACTGGAGATTGATCGAAAGGAGGCAATGTTTGATTTAGATCAGTTATTAAAATCAAACTGCACAGGGGACCGACTGTCCACGGTACATGTGAATAGCTTCCCTGAGGATCGACGTCGTTGTGTAGTGTCAGCCATGCAAGCTTATATATCCAAGACAAAAGAATTACAAAATTCTAGACAGCTTTTGGTGAGCTTTATTTGAGCAAACAAGGCGATCATGAGAGACACCCTCGCTAAATGGACAGTTAAAGTGATTAAGGAGGCAGGTGTCGATACTGAACGATACGCTTCCCAATCCCATTCGACAAGAGAAGATATGGTCTAGAATGCACGGCAGCTAGGGATTTTGGTTAAGAGAATCCTAGCACATACAGGCTAGAAGACAGCTAGATCGTTTGCAAAACATTACAACAAACGACTAGAGAGGTCAAGTCGCCTAGCGACATGCTTACTCACAAGTTAACGTGACAGGTGAGATTGTTTGGAAAGTATATCTGTTCAATATAAATACTGTTTGATACAAAGGTATACTGAATTTAAATGGGTTAAGGATAAAAAATGAGTTACCATAAAGTCTCCCTCAGCTACGAGTACCCTGAGGCTTAGTACCGAGGTAAAATAGTATAGTTATATGAATCTTACCTGGGTACAGATGATGGATAACTGTTGTTTTCCCGAGGTACAAGCCTCGGCTAGTTGTGGCCTAGTGCCCTCCCACCCAACCCTGCCACGACTAGCATGTTTGCTTGTGCCATTGAAGTTTAAAGTCATTTTTTATCCTGAATAAGTAGGGAAAGATTGCTGGACCCGGATGTGCTTCCTTCTCCTTAGCCCACAACTAGACGAGGCTTGTACCTCGGGAAAACAACAGTTATCCATCATCTGTACCCAGGTAAGATTTGTATAACTATACTATATATACCACGTTATCGACAATTGAACCAGACGGGATGGACAAATGAGTTAGAGCATCCGCCTCCCGTTTTGGTAGATCATGGGGTCGTGGGTTCGAATCCTGGTCGAGTCAAACCGATGACTTAAAAATTGATGATTGTCGCTTCCTAACCAGACACTCGGCATTACTAGGATAGGGTAAGGAGCAGTGAAATGAGGAAGATCAGTCATCTGCGACTTAACTTTCCCCTGCTTAATCAAGTAATGTACAAAAACAAACAAAAAGAAGAAAAAAAAAGAAAAAATGGCCGACCTATTACATTTAACGAGGCACCAATGATAAAAAGATGCTGATGCTAGCTCTCAGAGAACACCGTTTCCCTTTACCCATATCTTTTGCAGGGTCCTTTCTAGATAGAATTATCAACAGCCGAACTAATCTCATCTACTGGACCTAGTAGGCCCGCTGGAACATGCTTTGTAAAAAAAAAAAACCAGTAAAACCCCAAAAAGAAACCGGCCACTGACACTAGTCACTGAGTTAAGCTGTGGCTCCCCAGTGCTGTCGACGTTCAGAACTTAAGACGTCTGATAGTCGCTAAGTACACTCCCCTGTTGTAGGCCATGTCCGCTGCATGGTGGCGCCATTGTACCAGCGGAACGCCGAGCTACACTCTCACTCTCAGAAGACTGCTCACGATCACCTCCTCCCCCCCCCCCCCCACCCATTCCCCCGCTCTGGCTGATTGATACGCAGGTCAAGGCTATCAGATAGATGGATCCGTTGATCGTCGCCGGTTTTATATCTCTCGGTGGCGGGGGGGGGGCGTGTCATGTATAGTGGGGGTGGGGGATTAGTGGTGACCGATGCACTAGGCCTTGCCGTCCAGATATGTACTTAGAAGTTGCCAGGACGTAAAACTCCCAAAAAACACCTAACCAACCAACGCGGTCTTGACCGGCTCATCGGTATGAAATTGCCTCGCCTGATTCCTGCCAATGCCAGCGTCCCCGCCCCCCTCGCCCGCCCCCGCCCCCGCCCCCGCCCGCCCCGCCCGCGCCCCCGCCCCCGCCCCCGCACGCGCCTGCACAATAATGCACCAGAATGAAGCTGATAGGGATACATCAAATGGGGAAGTGGGGGGGTGGGGGTTCAACAGTTGACTGGAATAAAGCTGTCTATCAGAGGCAAATATATACGAGTATGATAGTGTCAGCTCCAGATGAAAATAGCACCCGAATGATTAACTATGTACGTTGATTGGATACGAACTACTATGTGAGATCGGAGATCTAAGTGTGCGAGATGTGTAGTTTAAGGTGAGGCCAGTTTGGTTAATACTCTCTGGCTAGTTAGAGTTGCATACTCTGTTGGTTTTGAGTTTCTCTAATCTTTTTTTTAGATAACTATAGTAGGTTGATCATTATATTCTAGTTTACTTTAGTTTAAAGTTACTTTTAGATACCATGACTAACTTCGGAGATATTTGAAGTGTAAACATTCAACATTAATGTTGGCATGCTTGTCAAAACTCTGACCTCAAAGACATCAAAAGTAACAGGTTCTATTAACATGAATTGGTTAGACTGGTTAGAGTGTCTGACTTTTTTCTAGGTCAGACTCCTAATCTGAGGGTCGGCGGTTCGATTCCCCAAGCCCCCAGCTCTGCCAATTTGGATTTCCACCGCTGTGTATAACTTACAGCGTCATCAAAGGCCGGTTGCTCTTATACCATGTCTATGTGGTGTGGGAGGTTAAAAATCCCTTGGGTCAGTAAAAGTGTAGGCTCGGGCTTTCTATCGACCAGCAGTGGAATGAGGAAGACCAGTCGTCTATGAGTGAAATTTCCCCTGCTTAAACAACTAATGGACCAACAACAAAAAAGAAATTAGGGTGCTCTTCTATACAGCAACATATGTTTAATACGTGTGCCAGTATCTAAATTTGATAGGTAGGTTCAAATCTAAATAAGTGTTTTGCCTTGCGATGCCCCTGATGCGTTCATCAGACAATGCAACTTTCATGCTATTCCAGCACTACCGTCTATAGACCCAGTATTGACTTAATGATATTTTCAACGTACCCTCCAAAGATCCAGTGCTGAGTTAATGCTTTTTAATATTTTCAACACTCAGCTCCATATTCCCAGTACTGAGAAAATGTTATTTCCATATTATTGACCCAGTACTGAATAAATGCAATTTTCATCACTAATCCTCCATAAACCCCACTATTGAGGTATCGCTATTTCCAACATTGTCTCGCACAGACCCAGTGCCACGATCGGTTACTTACTAGTAGGCGCAGCATCCCTTGTATTGGGTATTAAGACTGGACGCAATGCTGCACCGAGTGAATGCTAGAGGGAAATCTCATCAAAAGGAGGGATAACGTCAGCGTTTCCCTCCAGTTTTAAATGGCAATGCAATGGGTTGCTGAAGTATAATGAATGCAATATTATACCTTAAGGCTGACGAATCCTACAGGTTCACCTGAAGACCAGCTCAGCTCTTGAAACGAGCAGCTCAGTAGCAGCACAAGGAGCAGCTCAGCAGCAGCTCATGAGTAGTTCAGTAGCAGCTAATGAACAGCTCACTAGAAGCTCATGAGTAGCTCAGTAGCAGCTAATGAGCAGCTCAGTAGCAGCGCATGAACATATCATGAGCAGCTCAAGGGCAGATAACGAGCCGATCAGTATCAGCTCACGAGCAGCTCAGCTCAGAAACCAAACAGCTCACGAGTAATTCAGGAGAAACTCATCAACATGGTTCCAGTACCTCACCAGTAGTTCACCACCAGATCACCACTGGGCCCGGTGGCCGAATTGGTAGAGTATGGGCTTCGTGTGTGGGAGATCGGGAGCTTGGTTCCCAGTCAAGTCAAACCAATGACTTATAAACTTGGTATTGTCCCTTCCTAATGTGGTGCTCGGCATTAATAGCATAGGACATGGACTGGTTATAGTAGTTCAGTGTTAGGATACTATAACTGAGTGGGATATCGGGTCATGGTGCCGGTGGCCTGATCATCGCATGGGGCAGCACTATTAAGTCACCAAGAGTGCGCACTGTCATAAGTCGGTGGCCGTCCTGATATGACCTTAGATGTTGTAAGGATGTAAAACTCCCAAAACCAAGCAACCAACCAGCAGATCACCAGTAGCTCACCAGGAGCTTAGCTCACAAACGGAGCAGATTAGGAGCAGCTCAGTAGCCTCATATGCTGCTGGACTAGAGGGCTCAGTTTCTACCCCCGATAACAAGTCAGCCGATTTGCCGGACTCCCGCACGTCGCGCAATCATCTAGCTCCCTCATACTTTCAACGACAGCAGTCCCGTCCTGAAATGACCTTCGATGCTGCCAGGACGTAAAGCTCCCACAATCAACCAACAAGAGCAATAACGGTGGCTTTATTTATTCTCATCCGCATGACTACTCAGGAAGTATTGTTCGTGGGGAGTCCGTCGTGTGCAGTTACTGTACTTGACAAGGAGGGTACGTGGTGTGATTTTAAAGGTCACGACTCCTTCAGAGGTTTTTTGTTGTGTAGGTGCTGCTGAGGCTGTGTGCATGGGGGGTGGGGGGGGGGGGATTAGGGGTTGGGGAGGTCTTGACCGATGCGTCAGTCTGTTTCATGTTACACTTTGCTGACAACTTTCTTTTTTGTCAGAACAACAATGACAATACAAATAATATGTCAAGGTGACTGGGGAGAGGTATTGATATAGTGCATGTGAATGGGAGATTGTTATGAAACGTACAGTATTCTATTGAAGTCGGGCATTTTGAGTTACAAAGGCCTCAGTCACTCTAGGGCTTGCGACCACTTTGTGACCAAATGTCGGCAACTTTCTTGTGACCAAGCGGGAGGTCGGCAGGACCAATTGGTCCTTAGCCACTGTCGTATTGGCCACTCGTGCCTTACACATGCTTTTCTGCTCAAGGGGGAACCTCTCCCTGAATATATTGGGTGTCAGTCCCCGGTGACACTCAAACACATTTGACTAAGTTGCATTGATTTTCTGGCCCTGCGCCAACAATTCTACACTGCAGACAGTATGCATGACCAAGAAAACATTTTAGCCTGTTTGAGGGAAGCAGAACTGTACCACCTCATATAGTTTACTAAATAAATTCTATCAATTATTAATACAACTTTTTTTTTTCTATGGGAATTTGTTTCCCTTGACCACAAATATATGATTGTGAGCTTTCTAATTTAATGAGTGTCTATTGGCACATAATTGATTGTCTGCTGTTACATGTAAAACCAATGGTTTGAGCAATAAACAAAATTTTCGCCGTGAATATGGCCTATGCTGCTGATACGGCATAAAGCAACCACCAATCAATCAATCAATCAATCAATCTTGTGACCAAAGCAAAAAATTAGGAAAAACAATGATTAGTGAAGGTCAGCAATTGTTTGGCAATCAGTTGCCGATTGGTTGGCGATTGGTCGGTGAACTGTCAGCGAACAATCAGTGACCGGCCAGAACCAGTCACAACCACTAAAAATGGTTGGTGACCTCCTTGCGACGATTTTAGTCACAAGCAGGTTTTTAGTGGAGCATATGCAACCCCTTGCAACAAAAATGGTCGCCCAGAGGCTGCCGACTGATCGCCAACCAGTCACCGACCACTTTGCAATTACCGCTTTTTGATGGTCGCAAAGTGGTCGCAAGCAATCACAAGCATATTGTGACTGGGGTATAAGGTGGAGAACCCTAACCCTGGGGGTACGTCAGCAGCAGTAGGCGTCCATCTCCAGCCATCTGGTATTGTTACTGAGTCCCGCTGGTCTTGGTGAGCGCTGAGTGAGACCTGTCCAGCCTGCCCACGAGCATCCATCCCTCAGTGCTCACGGGGCGCCCCCTGGGGACGACGTGCGCCTCAATGTCTCCCACAAGGGCCTCATTCCCTTTGCCAACCAGCCAAGCAGGCATTTTCTTGACAACATACTGCATATATGCACAGAGCCAGAATGACAGCACTTCGGCTTCAGCCACTGGCTGTGTGAATCATCATCAGTTTTCCTCTGTAGTCCATTATTACTATTGTTAACACATGCAGGGGATGACTACACAGGATGGCCGAATGAGTTGAGTTTCCGTCTCCCGTTTTGGTAGATCGTTGGATTCGAAGCCACAGGTTCGAACTCTGTTTAAGTCAAACCAATGATACTTGTCGCTTCGTAGCCAGGTGCTCTGCATTATTAAAATAGGGAAAGGACCGGTTGGCTCAGTCTCAGGATTGTGACTGAGTGGGATATCAGGTCATGGTGCTGGTGGCCTGGTCTCCCAGTGTGCCAGCACAACGGGATGGCCATGAGTGCACACTGTTACAAGTCAGTACCCGTCCTGATATGACCTTAGATGTTTCCATGACGTAAAACTCCAACAACCAACCACCCAAATTCTTGATAGGGTGCGATGTTCTGCTGACAATGTTATCGAACAGACCCTCCCTGACTGAGAGCAGCATGTTAGCAGAGTATAGGGTCTTCAGTAATTACCTCAATCTGAAAATCTGTTCAAAATCTCATAGTCTAAAAGAATCACCGAATTTTCCGAACAAAAAGCACCGACCTAAACTTGATCATGCACATCAAACTTAGATACTTGTGCCTACTTAAACATGTCAGGAGCTAAGGTCCAAAACACCATAAACAGCAATCCAACAATTGAGATAAACATTGAAACGGTTCATCTTTTAAATTCATATTTGTTCGTTTATTTTTCCGTAACAATTTGATCACAAGAAAAAATGGAATTAATTAGCTTCAAGTAAAGATTTGTTACTTTAATTGTATTTTTGGATTGGAGTTTACGTGGTTTTGCACATGAACTCTTCATTTGTTGTAATTTGGTGCCAGTGTGATATGTCTCTATGCTAATAATTGGGGGAAGGAACTTATCTCCAGCACCCAGCAGTTTAGTTTGCAAGGCAACATGAATTTGACATCGCTTCACTTCAAGTATCTCCAAATTAACACGCTAAATTATAAGTTACTTAAAACTAATGTAAAGTAGATTCTAGGTTTATATATTATATTTATTTATATATATATATATCTATATTTAAATATGTGTGTACATAATATTGTATATTTCACCGAGAATTGTTACAAGAAGATTCAGTAATGTAGCTATGCTGGGTACTTGTTCGTGGAAATGTCACAATGTATGTATATATACATATATTATGATCTTCGGTCCATACATTCTCTTTAATTGACTTGACCAGACGGGGTGGCCGAATGAGTAGAGCGTCCGTCTCCCGTGTTGGTAGATCGTGGGGTCGTGGGTTTGAACCCGGATCGATTCAAACCGATGAGTTAAAAATTGGTACTTGTCGCTTCCTACCTGGCGCTCGGCATTATTAAGATAGGACAAGGACTGGTTGGCTCAGTGTCAGGATAAAGTGACTGAGTGGGATATCAGGTCATGGTGCTGGTGGCCTGGTCTTCCAGTGGGCCAGCACTATAACGTCGCCATGACTGCACACTGTACAAGTCGGTACCTGTCCTGAAATGACCTTAGATGTTGCTAGGACGTAAAACAACAAACAAACAAACTTTAATTGACTTAAAATATCATACTCATTGATATATCTTTTCACTGAGTACAGTATACCAATTGAAGAGTATTGCTTAATATTTGCATACCTCCATAGCTCTGTAATCGCGGAAGACCAACATAGCAAGATTAAAGCTGCATATTCCGATAAAAACATAACATTTTCAAAGCCAATAACTAATCTTGATTTGATTATACATATTTGTCTTAGATACTGGTGCATTTATTAAACATTCTGTCGCCACATAGAAGGGAATACTGAGGCAGTTTGATCGAATCTGTTACTGCTGAACCTTATGGCGTCAATTAATTTTACATGTTTGCGCTTCAAATATCTCAAAAGTTAGCCTTTTAAAATTAAAGTCACTTCAAACTAAAAGTACGGTCGATTGTAACGGTAAATTAAAAATATTTATCTCGGAAAATGACAAACTCAAAACTATAGACCTCTGATAATATTCAACATAGCCAAAGTATGGTAACTGCAAATCAAGGTGGAAAATGAGTAAACACACATTTTGCAAAAGGATATAAGTCTATAATGAGTTGTGCGAACTTTGGGTATTCAAATCTAAATATGCTATTTGGACAACATGTAAATGAATTGTGCAGATTTACTAAGTGACCAATTTTAATCAGTGACGATATTGAGCTCAAATTCTGAAACAAAATCTGAGTTAATCATATAATTAGAAGTGTATAATGATGCATGCAAGTGCAAATGTTAGTATTAAATGAGATATGTTTGACAATAAACATCTACCGCCAACTATGAATATTAAGCAAACCCAGGATCAATGTGAGTAAATCTGACAACAAGGTGGTCCGGTGTGTCTGTGAAAAGCTGCATTCTAAATAGATGGAATTGATTTAAAGTTGCATGGTCCGATGGTTTCGAGTTAAAAACAATAAAAATATTAGGTTGACTTGTTAGAATCTAGTTTATATTAATTTCAAGAAACCTTTATTTTAAAGGGTTAACTTCGGATATATTTGAAGTGAAAACATGTCAAATTAATGTTGATGAATAAAATTAGGTGGATGATTATAATCTTTCCTATTATAGCTTCATATAACTCTGATTACAAATGGCTAATTTTGGAGGTAATTTACAGTAAATATGCTAAATTTACTTCGGCATCCACACAGCAAATTAGGATACCAGAGACTTCAGCAGTAACAGCTTTGACAAAGTTAACTTAGCATTCCATTCTATGCACCAACAGATGTGTAATGATTGCACCAGCATCTCACATGGATATGTAGGATAACATCTCAGTAATTGATTTGGATACAATGTGACTTCAATATGTAGGATAACATCTCAATCATTGATTTGGATACAATGTGAGTTCAATATGTAGGATACAATCTAAGGAATTGATTTGGTTTTGAAAATCTGATGCTTTCATCAGGATTATGCAGCTTTAAAAGGGCCTAGAATCAGCATATTAGTAAAAATAAGTCTGGCTGTAAACATGCATGTTCTCTCTATTATTACTATTATGAAATGTCCCTCTGTAACAAGTTGAAGCAGCAAGAATAGTTACCACTTAGACGATTGTGGCATGTCTAGTAGCATTGCTCGATATATACATATATGTATGATGTGATTGATATTATTTCAGTATCGACTTATTGTTATATCAATATAATCCACTCTGCATATGTAAAAGGTCTGTCAGGCTTAACTGCTGGGTCTTCAGTAGAGTCATGAAAACAATGGGCTGTTGTTACTGCAAAGATAATCTTGTTAACACTTATTTACTCATATCCTATTTTTTTAAATTATGAATGTCCCGTGTTAGTGAGATTGACTGGTTACATTAAAAGTTTATTCAAGAGATAATTATGTGGTGATAGGCTAAAGCCCGGTACACACCTCCCGTATAGAACCTAAAACTGCCTGTTTCGTGACAAAGTTTGAGTTTTAGTCGGTTTCAGTCTTTAAGTGTGTGACCCCCTATCCCACCAGAGCCTACTGATTCGCGACTTAAAACTCAGTTTTAGGTTTTATACGGGAGGTGTGTACCGGGTTTTATAAGATTTGAAAAATGAATCAGGCAGTTTTAGTCGGGAAACGGGAAGCATCAGGCTGTAATGGGTACCGTCAAGGCAGTCAGTTTTAGTGCGTGAATCGTATACGGGAGGTGTGTACCAGGCTTAAGACAACTACAGAAAAGAATACATCCAAAATCAGATATATGATGATAGGTAACACGAGTGTGTCAAACAGTTATAATATGATAAAGAACATATTATGTTGTGAATGTAATTTATGTAGCTCGAAAATAAAAGTAAAAAGGACGAATATTACGCGAAAACATCTGTGTTATAGTCCTTTTATTGTCAAACATCGGATATCAATTGATATTTGTCTATACTTCAACAGTTTAGGATATCAAACAAATCATGTAACAAGGTGCATTGGTTTGTGAGGATATATTGTTATATACTGTGCCCGATGTACTGCTTTAACCAGGACAGTGCTGGTGTTATACAGCTTTTTATATATTTCAATTCATCATGAACCTTGTTTGATTTAGGTTAAATATTCAGGTTTAAATCTTTTGTAATTAAATTGTTAAGTAGCGCTACAATTATTTGTGTGCTTGGATTATGAAGTAAAATTGCATATTCATTATGTATATATTGACATATTGGCTGCATCCTTCTTTTTTCCGTTCCAACCAGTCGTCCACGACTGGTTCATCAAAGGCTGTTGTATGTGCTGTCCTGTCTGTGGGAAAGTGGATATAAAAGACCCCTTGCGGGTTATCAGAAAGAGTAGCCTATGTGGTGGTTGTGGGTTTCCTCCAAAGAAATATGTCACAAGGATCATATGTTTGACAGCAATAGCTGATGATACGAGAATCAATGTGCTCTAGATGCATCGGTAAATAAAACAAGGACAGACAAGAAAAACCATCCTTCTTTCTGAAATTTGGAAATTGCCACCGTATTATAATGATATAGTAGGTTGTCCACCATAATCTACATTTGATTAGTTTAGAATATCTTTACTTATACAACGTTAACATATTTGAAGTGATTAAAGGCAAAATTAAATTTGGACTACATATCGAAATGCCAGACATCCTAGCTTCAAAAGTGATTGGTGCTTTTACATTGACTTAATATTTCCTTTTATGCAGCAAGATATCTTTAATAAATTCAGCAGTAGCTAACATGGATATGCAGGATGACGTCTAGGTAAGTGTTCTGTTTTTGGAATGCCCTTGTATCCCCAAGGTCAAGCCTCTGTATCGGATAATAACTACCTTTTCTTGTATAATCCAATTGCTTCGAGCTTTAGTCATATTTTGTGAATAGAAATATAGTTGACCATCACGGCCTATTTCAACTTACTCTCATTCAGAGTTCCTTTGATTATAATTAGATAACATTCGACAAATTTAAAGTAAATGAATGTTACATAATTCGGTGTATACAGCAGTTGAAACAAAAGTTCAACACGCCATTCTTCTCGTAACTAGGTGACGTCACTGCTTTGAAACCAACACATTTGTATCTATCTTCCCTTCCAAACCCACCCGCAAACAGAAAATGAAATCCTGAGTGCACACGTGTCTAATTTGGGAAAGTCACATAAAATATAGATACATGTTTTGGTTTAAAAGATGGTATGCTTTCATTGACTGAATAAGCTTCAGCTACATTTGGCGTGTGTTCTTTTTTCCCATCTGAAGAATGACCTTCGCTAAGATTCTGCACCGTCAGCATTCCCATCATTACCAATAAGGCCCAATGACATTCCGCCACTTGGTCCTGGCTTCGCAGTGGTTATCACAAACTTGTTGGGTTTGCAGTGGTTTGTGAACGCCCTCGCCCTCCTAGATGGCTGATTATTGGAGTTTTACGTCCTGGGAACATGTAAGGACATATCAGGATGGACCCTCACAAATCTGATCATTTATTATTATCATGAAGAGTGGATATAGTTCAATGAACTAGATCTAATATAGGGATGTGCATTGTATCGTCATCGTGTATGTGTAGGGTTTGTAATAGATACACTAGTCACCCTTATCCAGAGTAGGGGCGAATGAGAACCCTGGTTAAATCCGAGAAAAAACGCCCTTCAGTAGGAATTATCTATAAATAAGCTGTGGAAATGGGGATTCCAGCATACAGTGATTATGTATACTGGTGTAATGTGGATACATTGAGAGAGAGTGTACAAGAAACAAGATGGCGGCCACAGAAACATAATTCAGCTGTTAATGTCTATTAGCGTACATCCTTTCATATATTATTCACTTCAAAAGTCGCAGGAAAGTAGGAGTGTGAAAGATAAGTATTTGAACAATATATTTACTTAGGGAATTAGATTGCAAACTCATGTTGTTATGTCCATACCCCAGCCTTCCAACAGTGTTCTTAGGGGAGGTCCTCAGTTCTGAATAGATTGTTTCAATACAATTTAGGTCTTTATTTGTCATATATATTATATCTAAAGTATATATATATTTAGGTTGTTTCCAGAAAAGCGGAAAATCCTGAAATCTGGGCCACTTCGAAGTTCCAGTCCCAAGGTTCCGAGATAATTGTTCTAGTACCTATATATCCAAAACATTAATTGTCAGATGTGTGTGAATAAATACCTTTTGTTTCGGCCATGTTGCTCCCCCCTTTTCAATGGTCATACACTACCGATATTTCCTCTTCCATGTCAGCCATGCACCTGAAGAAGGCTCACTACGTTTATACTGGAGGTGTCAGGCAGGCATTAGTGTGTAATATAGATTTACAATAAATACACATTTTGAATGTGAGCCCACTGATCACGCTTGTATCTAAATCGATTTTCTTTTAAATTTGGAGAATATCATCATCATCGAACATCACACCCGTTACCATGTTACGAGATTGCTTCCCTCGGCTGAAATAAATCAGCTTAACCACCAACTGTAGACCTTTTCCACAGTACATGAACGGTGAGATTATATCCACTATATGGTTCCTTGCCACTGCCATTACAGGGTAGAATGGTGGTGGAAATCCTCTATAAAACCTATAAACGGAACTTGCTGCAGAAATAGCTACTCCCCACACGTAATGGCCCTGTCACACTACGACGTAACGACGTCGACGTAGGGAGAACGTGAAGAACGTTGAACTTTTCGGCGTAGTATGCAAATTTGGGCAGAAGTTGAACGTGGATGCAGCGTAGTGGACGAGAGCGTAACGTCGGTAAAGCGTAGTGATACCGTCATTCAACGAGAGAGGTCAACGTAATGACGCTCACGGAACGTTATGAACGTTATTCCATCGCCAGAAGAATGTTACGTGACGTTAGCTATGTCATGATACATTGAACGTACGTTGAATGCACGTTCTCCTGACGTTCTCCTGACGTTCTCCTGACGTTCTCCTGACGTTCTCCTGACGTTCTCCTGACGTTCTCCTGACGTTCTCCTGACGTTCTCCTGACGTTCCCATTACGCCCCGTGGGCATTTGCACTCGGTTTAATGGGGGTCAATGTAGTGGAACGTAGTTGAACGTAGTGAGGAGCATTGGAATAACGTCCGTTTAACGTCATTGACGTTCGCTGAACGTGAACAGAATGTACGGTGAACGTAAACCCTTACGTTCGTCCTACGTCAAAACTTTTGAACATGTTCCAAAACCTCGACGTTAATCGACGTTACACGACGTAATGTGACGTAGCTCGACGTCACTCTAACGTCATTATGACGTCATCATAACGTAATCCAACGTCCATCAACGTAATGACGAAATATCACCACGTTAGGCTCACATTCACTCATTACGTTGTAGTGTGACAGGGGTATTAGTTCCCTCGCTCTAACTAGATGGTGGGTCGGCTGTGAAAATCACTTATTGCAAAACTGTGGTTGGTTGTTTAAGTTTTAAATCCCGGCAATATCTCAGGTCATATTAGGACGGGTACTAACGTGTGACAGTGCACATTGCTGACAACATTGTATTGCTGCCGCCATTGTGAGACCAGGCCACCAGCACACTGACCTGATATCCCACTCAGTCACATTATCCTGACACTGAGCCAACCAGTCCTTGCCCTATCCTAATAATGCCGTGCGCCAAGATAGGAAGTGACAAGTATCAATGTTTATGTCAATGGATTGACTCTACCAGGGTTCGAATCCGTTGGTTCGAATCCCACGATCTACCAAAACGGGAGACGGGCGCTCAACTCATTCGGCCATCCCGTCTGGTCGTATTGCAGCAATTCGATTTGATACACGTTTAGGACATATTCGAAAACATCAGACGACATCTGTGATAGGCGATTAATTAGTACGATGTGTATTGGCGCCTTTTTATTCAAATTCAGAGCGCCCTCACGGCCTGCAGAGCCACTGTATTCTGGACAGGGCACACTGCATATCTTCGCTTCGTACATAACAGTGCACACTGCCTCGCCGCGGTAGAGTGGCGTTGCGCAACCCGGCGGTGACCACGTGACTAATGGGCAGTGATGGCAGCGGATCTGCACTTGAATTGCCACTTGGCGCGTCCTCCCGCGGGCTGATGTATGGTGACAGCTGAGGCAGGACCCATCAGGGCCCTGTAGATGGGCGGCTCCCGGGCCTGCCACCCTCAGGCTGGGCGCCCGTGACGGGAGGATAGACTACATCACGGTTCCGAGTGCGCATGCGCTGAAAACGCCATTGGGAGGAAAGCAAAGGCGTTCGGCCATTGAGTTTGCTGATATGCGTAGGGCAAAACTGCCATTTTATTCAAAATAAATAGAATTACATAACAATTTACACAAACATGGGCGGAAAGATGCAATATAATAATATAATGAATATGTTTAACTTTAATACACAACTCTCCATAATTACGCATTTTGAGCTAAGAAACATAATTTCAGTCACTTTACAGGCTGATGTTTATCTCACCATTGATTAACCAGAAGTAATTCTTGTTCTAAATATTAAAATGTCAAATGTGTCAACAAAAACTTGTTTCAAAGAAAATATATAGCCAATATCTGATTAACCCTACTCATTTTCTATTTCTACATATGTCATTAACCATAGGATATAAATACAAATATGAATAAAATAAGTAAAACTGATTCTGGGTATGGCTCTAAAACTAGTCTGAGTGCCCAGATTTGTCTAAATCTAAATGCACATGGCATAAGATGTGCTGATTATATTGATGTAAATGCAATGCTGGATACAAGATTAATATCTTAATTTACTATATATATATTTTTAGTTGGTATTCTATGTTTCAAACAAGAGCTGAGATGAGCTGAAACTATCACATTTCATAGCTGCACCCAGTGTATTAGCACCACTTCTCGCGGGTGTGTTTTGCTCTGACGCATCCCACAATGCACCGCCCCGCTGGAACCGTGATGTAGTCTATTGGTGGGCCGGCAGGCGGGCGGAAGGAGGGAGGGTCGGTGGGCGCCCCGGACGGGAGGGTGGGTGGCCCGGCAGGCTGGCGGGATGGGTGGGCAGATGTGGCAGGGCGACGGGCAGGCGGCGGGGGAAGGCGGGCAGGCTGGAAGATAGACTTGCGGGGCGGGAAGGCGGGCAGGCGGGATGGAAAGGCGGGCAGGTGGCGCGGGATGGCAGGCAGGCGTGGCGAGAAGGCGGGACGGGAAGGCGGGCACGAAGGGTGGCGGGATAGCCAGGCGGGCAGGCGGGCAGGCGGGCAGGCGGAGCGGGAAGCGGCGGGGTGTTGCTAGCCGGGGTTGACGGTTGCTCCTGTAGAAGCGCCTCTATCGGTCAGATCACGACATACACGCGGCTTGTCCAGCATACAGGCCGGTGTAACGATTTCAATTTCCCCCTTTTCAAGTTCCCCCGGGGAATCTGAAAACGTTTTAAATTTCTCCGCAGGGAAATTAAAAACACTTTTCTGATTCCTCTCCCTATTTTCAAATTCCCCCCTCTGGGAATTTAAAATTGTTTAAAAAACTTTAAATAACGTTTTAAAATTCAGACCTATAATATTTTTTTCTTAGCCATCTTGGAGACATTTTGTGTCATTTGGGGTGAAATATGCTTTGTTGTACTAGTAATAATTTCCATTATGCTATTCTCTGTGTATTATTATATTTGTCATGGAAAATAACAAAAATAACAAAAAATAAAAAATTCCCCAGAAATGGGGGGGGGGGGGAGGAAGCTAAAACGAGGGAGGGAACTTGAAAACGTTTTCAAATTCCCCTGGGATGAATTTGAAAACGTTTTCATGTTCCCGTTTTCATGTTCATCATCGGCATGATCAATGTCTGGACAGTATAATTGGTCTATAAGTTGAACATATAAAATCAAATCTATGTAAGTTTTCGACAATTTGATGCTCTCATCGTACTATGCAGCTGTACCGGCTGCACACACAGTCAAGCTGCAGATTGAGTATATCCGTAAGAACCTGAACCAAGGAATTGCACTGTATGGCCGAAACACCAGTGCTCTGGCGCTGACAAGAGATATCATTCTATGAATAAAATACACTTTAGTAAAAAAAACTAAAAACAAAAACAAATTACCATACACACAGCTGCATGTAGGATACGGCTTGGCAGTAGGGTTGTGGGAGTGGATTTGGTTCGATGTATGGGGGTTTGACTTGCTAACAACATTTACTCTCAAATCTGCGCAGGTACAGATTTTTGACAGTCCTAAGTTATAGTCCTGCTGCCGGCACCATGGCTGGATATCCCTTTAAGACACATTATCCTAAGGCTGAGCAAACCAACCCTTGAATCTCCAAATAATATATAGCAGTAGCCACGGTAGTGACTGCACTTATCCTATTTAGTAAATTTCTGGTTTACATCAAGCGGGATTCGAGCCCACATGCAGAAATGGAAATGTCAAATCCTAGCCGGTCGGCCATCCTGTCTGGTTGCCAGGGGCATCACTTGATTTCTGGATTGAATCAAGCAGTATTCAAGCCCACGTGCAGCAATGGAAATGCCAGATCCTAGCCGGTCGGCCATCCTGTCTGGTTGCTAGGGGACAACATTTGATTTCTGGAGTGAATCAGGCGGGATTCGAGTCCACATGCAGAAATGGAAATGTCAGATCCTAGCCGGTCAGCCATCCTGTCTGGTTGCGGGGGTGGGGGGGGGGGGGGGGGGCAACATTTGATTTTTGGAGTGAATCAAGCAGGATTCTAGTCCACGTGCAGAAAAGGAAATGTCAGATCCTAGTCAGTTGGCCATACCGTCTGGTTGCTGGGGGAAACACTTGATGATATGCAGTTTGTCAGCCAGGGGTATACACACTGCTATACTCACTCAAAACATCCTGGTTTCCTTGCCCCCCTTGTCCACCTATACCTTCCTGCTTCTGTCTCAATCGGAGCCATGGGAATATATACAATCCTATTGCTAATTACCTTAAAACAAAAGAACTCAAAACAACACTAACTAGAGTAAATTTGCGGAGAATACAACCTTGCTTCCCTTAAAGAAATTCCTTCCCAGATGGCTTCAGCAATTAAAATACTCGCCTCCGATTCCTTATTGGGATGGTGCCTGCTTTTCAGGGGAGATGTAATGGGTTTAATCCCCGGCCGAGTCAAGTCAATGAATGAATAAATTAGCACATTTCGGGGCCTCGCCTATTGCTCCTGAACACGCCTAGGATAGGGTCAATGGCTGACCTTGGGATCAAGGTAATGGTGACCGATTGGCCTATTAGATCACGGTGGTGATAGCAGGGCGGTATCTCACATCTGCCAGAGTGCTCACTGTGAGAAGTAGCCGTTGCCCTGAATGACGCGCCATACGTTAGCAGGACGTACTATAACACGGTATCACTCACCGGCGTCTACCTGAACTAGTTAACCGCCCAAGGGGGACCGGCGAGATATGCTAGCCGCCGGCACCGGGCTACTGTTGCTGGGCCGTCGGTTCCGGATTGCCGGTACCGGGTCGCCGGTGCTGGGCCCCTTGTGCTGGTCGCCGGTGCCGAGTCGCCGGTATCGGGCTCCCGGTCCCGGTATGGCGGTTTCAGCGTGTTCCTGTGCTCAGACGTGTACCTCGCTTCTGCGCATGCGTCAGAATCTAATAAACATGGCATGCGTCAGAATCTAATAAACATGGCCGTAATCGATTAACACTACCCGGGCGACTCGGGTCATCCCAGTCGTCAGAATTTCAAATAGAACACGGCGAGTGGAGTCGACAAATACACGTGCCATGTGCAAAAAAAGAATAACTTAGATTAATTAAATGGAAATATAGGTAAACTAGGCCATCATAAAATACTTTAAATCCTATCTTGCTGTATTTTTTATCGGTTATTAAAAAAAAAAAAAAAATTGTCCACCCGAGCGCGGAGAAGCGTATTCGATTATTCGACCCGAGTTTGTAGGATGTGCGCATGCGCCAATAAGTGTCTCGGGTGATCCGAGTTGATGCGAAATCCGCGCATGCGCAGAAGCAACGGGACACGGCTGAGCACGGGAACACGCTGAAACCGCCACACCGGACCGCCGGTGTCTGGCCGCCGGTACCGGGTTGCCGGTGCCGGATAGCCGCGTCACCGGGTCGGTGGGTCCGGGCGTCAGGTAGGCATGCAGGCCCGGCAACGTAAGGTAGGTGTATGTGTGTAGTGGTGGGTGTGGGCGGGGGCGGGGGGGGGGGTCTGGGGGTCGGGTGAGCCATCATAGAGGTGTGTCATCTACTAGCGTGGACTACTGTGTTGTACTGGGCTCCCCAGCTGAAATATCACACACAATCAAACATGAAAATAAACACCCCGGGATGTGCTTGTGTACAGAGTTTCATCCACCTCCAGAATTAAAACATGACACTGTGTGGGCTATGTACATGAGTAGGTTGCTTGCATCCGACAGTGCAGATACGTTAATGGTTAGTAGGCTCGGCCCAGAATAGGAGAATTGAAGGCTCGGGTCTTATTAGTATTGATAGGTTCACATTTGTTACAACACTTACATATAGCAATTGTGTTGGGAGAAAGATATATGGCTCGCATGGTACATGCTGAGAACTGTGTAGTATTTACACTGCCGGGTTATGTAATAGAAGCACACTACATGGACATTTAACTGGGAATGCGCTCACACATGAACAGCTCACTAGGGATGTTTGCCTACTCGGTGGCAAACCAAGTGCATCCAGGGATTATCAAATCGTTACCTTACTATAACAAGGTTCTATCTGACAAAGTGACCGAATTGGTGTTATGGATGTAAAAATGTTCTATCTACAGAAGACTATCATCCAGTTACACACCTGTTTCTCAACTGGTATTTTTCACTGAGATATATTAAAAATAATATTCTTCTATCTGCTTTGCTATCATGCAATTACACAGCTTCAGTCCTCATTATCTCGAAAGCATCATTTTCTCAGATGGAACCTTGCTATAGTAAGGTTGTGAAATGTGAACATATCAATACTAATGGGACTCAAGCCTACACATTGCAATACTCCTATTCTGGGCTGAGCCTATTAACCATTCACTTATCTACATTGTAGGATGCACTCAAAATACACATATATGTGTGTCATATTTTAATTTTGGAGGTGGCTGAACATGCTCTAACATGCTGAGCTGCCTAACATGCAAACATATGGGTCATTCCGATAAATAACATCTACATAATCTGTTGTATTATATACCACAATATGAGAATAGCTAATCCAGGAGGGCGAATGTGTCATGTGTACCACTCATCATCGGATGGTGAAATATCACAAGCATAGGGTGGCCTGACACCATGGAGCCTACCTAGATAGACTAAAGGTTAGGTCGCTTACCCGGGAATGGGATATCTAAATTTTGGCATGTATATCTTAATCTCTTTTTATTTAACATTATAACAACGTCTCTTGAGCACATTGATTTTCATATCATCAGCTATTGGACATGAAACATGGTCATTCCGACATATTTCTTTGGAGGAAACCTGCTGCTGCAATATATGCTACTCTTTCCAATAAGCAACAAGGGGTCTATGCACTTTCCCATAGACAGGCCAACACATACCACAGCCTTTGATCAACCAGTTGTGGACCACTGGTTTGGAACGGAAAATAACCCAACCCGCAAATGGGACTGCTGAGCAGAAGTGATAGGATGACCCACACCTTCACAAGTGGACATGCTACCACCTGAGTTACGTCCTGCTCCTGGAATGTATATCAACTTGCTGGACACTATAGGCTTCTGCAGTAGCATGTTCTATTAAATTGACACAATATCCTCAGTTTTATGCTGTCAATGGAAGGTGCAACTTTGAAAGCCGTACTACATTCTTCTTTTTGTTGTAAATATGTTATTCATCTGAATACATATTTTGTCAGCGCCGAGGCACTGGTCTTCCTTGCCCAATGTCACATCATCGCATAGGAGTTGTTTACAATACAACTGCCACATTCGTATTTAGGCACTTCCAAGTAGTTTCCGGTGCCCATGCGTGTTATACATAATTCACGCCTGGAGGAGAATTACGGATATGCTAGCTCATTAGACACTCGTCAAGGACAACGCTGCACCACACCTCTCCACACCAGTGTTAGGGGACCGGATGTAGATGCTGAATAGGTAGAGCGTAGGCTGCCTTTGTGGTAGATCCTGGAGGTCAATTCCCAGTCGAGTCAAACCGATGACTTACAAAATCGATACTTGTCGCTACCTAGCCGGGACCTCAGCATTGCTAGAATAGCGCAAGGACTGGTTAGTTCCGTATCAGGATAACGTGGGTAAGTGCGAAATCGGGTGATGTCAGTGCTGGCCTGATCTCCCAGAGAAGCAACACTGAAAAGTCGCCATGAGTGTTCATTGTCACAAGTCGGTTCCCGTCCTGATATGCCTTTAGATGTTACTATGACGTAAAACAACAACAGTGAACAAACAAACCATTGTGAGGGAAGTAATGCAACATAACCTTACCTAAGATTCCCTTCAAAATGCTAAATCACATGCTTAATAATTGCACATGTATCTAACGTGAATATGTAAACACACATTTAGGTAAATGTTTTGGTTTCAAAAGTTTATGTTTTCATGGGACTGAGCAGCTTTAATCAACAAATATATTGAATGAATACTAGTAAAAATCTTCCGAGCCTGTGGAGATTGGAGAGTAGCGTCTGGGACATCGGTGGGACTTCTGTGTGACCCCTAAATAGCTCCGCGGGTTGACGTGGTTTGTGTGACGGGGTAAGCAACGGAAGGCTGTCATATGACTGTTATCAGGCATTTTATGACACAGTTTAGCCAGCAGGTGCACATTATAGCAGTGAGCACAGCTAGCCTGAGGCAAGGCGGACACGGCTACGCCCCCTGCCGAGCATTCTGCGCCCCCTGCCGGGTGGTCTGCGCCCTCTGCTGGGTTGTCTGCGCCCCCTGCCGGGCGGTCTGCGCCCCCTGCCGGACGGTCTACGCCCCCTACCGGGCGGTCTGTGTCCCCTGCCGGGCGGTCTGCGCCCCCTACCAGAGGGTCTACGCCCCCTGCTGTGTGGTATGTGCCTCTTAGTGTGCGGTGTGCACCCTATACCGAGTGGTTCCCCCCCCCCCCCCCCCCCTTCCGGGCGTGAACCCCTACCGGGCGGTCTGTGTCCCCTACCGGGTAGTCTGCGCCCCCTGCCAGGCGGTCTGCGCTCCCTGCAATATGTGCCCCAGGCTGGCTAGTTTGCGCCCCGCCCCCACATCCTTTCCTCCTACAGAGAGTGTGTAGCCCTTCCACCCCATGTGAGCTGATCTGCGCTGCCAGCACAATGACCTGATATCCCACTCAATCACATTATCCTGACAACTGAGCCAACCATTCCTTGCCCTATCCTGATAATGCCAAGTGCCTGGCTAGGAAGCGACAAGTATCAATTCCTAAGTCATTGATTTCACTTCAAACCCGTTGGTTCAAATCCCAAGATCTACTAAAACGTGATACATACGTTCAACTCATTCGGCCATCCCGTCTGGGTTACAGATATGGGTCACTCTCCGGAAAACTGGTCAGCATGGGATGGATTTTAAAACATCAATAACAAACTACCTACTTATTGTTTTCCTTATACTTTTCATAGTCATGTTCAGATTTGATGTAAGAAATAAGGGAAATAAAATAAACTGTGTGCAACTTTGGTCCCTTTAGTTATGAAGTGTTTTTGTACCAAACAACTCCATTTTACAGTCAGCCATTTGTAACATGACATATGGGACATGTTTGAATCCTTACTAACATCTTGTATTGCATTGATATATCAAACAAAACAGTTCCCAAATCATAAAGGAAGTATTTATTAACATGCATGCATGCTTAACTTAAAAAAAGAATTATTTGATGTCTTCAGAAATAACATTAGACATTTCTGTCACAGATGTAACCAGTGATGCCTGGATGCCACACAAATATTGTACACTAATTCAGTGAATAAAACATGGCTGGGAATAACCTTTTTTTTATCAATATAAGCACTACATATTTCTGTATATTATGCCATGATTAAAATGATTTAATTCTGCATAGATTTGTATTAAGCAGACTGTGTGGAGTCCTAAACATGTGATACATCTGAGCAACACATGATATACTGCCATAAGACATAGCTTAATCATGGACTACACCTTTATTTTGATCTCATCAATTTCTATTTTATGTAGATGTAAAGGGAAGATTTCCAGCTTTCATTTGCAACAAAGAAATTTTAAAAATTATTAAAATATTAGATTTTAACTCTCCATGTGACACTTCTGGCCAGTTTTAAGGAGAGTGACCCATATACTGTACACATGCCCATTTCTAACTCAAGTATTTCCGTGTGCTCTCTAAGTTGCATAATCAGATAAGTTTAAACTTCGGCAATTTTCTGAGATAAATACATCAGATTGATCATTATAATCTACTTTACTTTGCAATGAAGTAACTTTTAGTTTAAGTGGATAATTTGGGAGATATTTGAAGTGACAACCTGCCAACTTAATATTGGTAAGCACACCAACATTCTGACAACATAGGCTTATGGAATAACAACTTCTATTAAATTGACTTTGTATGCCCTTCTATGTGGCAACAAATGCTTAATATGCGTGTCAATATATAGGTTAGCTGTGTCAACCGAACCTTCAAAGGTGTGACAAAAACAAAAATGAACTGACAGAGCATGTCTAGATTGAAACACTAATTAAATGTTTTACAAAAAGAAACTATGTACACAAATATAATCGAAAACGAAATAAAAAGGACAAGGAAATCAATCCATATGGATTATGACCACTACTGCACAGCCGCGAAAACAAGTGCATGCACTTAACCGTCATGATCAGAATAAACAAACCATCACTGTACATGGAGAAGGGGCTGGCCCGAGTCCGGGTGCGACATCGGGTCGGCACTGATGGACCCATCCTCTAGCTGGTGGAACTGGGAAGATCGTAATACTTGCGTCTCTCTTCCCAGGTCCAGCAGACCCAATCAGGGCATGGATCATCACTCTGATTGGTTCCGGACTGTCATCAGGCACCTGGAGAAACAAGGCCCAACAGGTAAAGAAGTTTATCACACACGCAAGAGAGCGGGGATTCAATCCCCGCCATCCATCACAGCTCGATCTGATGGGGTTCATAGCAAGCCTAACAACAACGCTCGCTTGCCCGGAGCTGTCCTCAACTACTTGAGTGGGGCACAAACATGGATTAAACTGATGGGTGGAAACCAAGACGCATTTGATACATACCCAGTGCAGTTGGTAAAAAGGGGCATGGTCAGGTCTTCTGTTCACACCCCGAGTAGGCACCACCAATAACGGTAGCCCAGATCACCAGTATCCTAAGGTACTTCAAAGCCAGGGGTCCGGCAGCATGAGTACTTACAGCTGCTACCCTCATGGGATACTTCACATTAGTGCGCCAGAGCAATCTGGTAACCACACCCTGCCCAACAACGAACCACACGCTCAAACGCAAGGATGTGAGCGAGGACAGCGATGACCTGCTTGTCACAGTTAGGTCCTCCAAGACCATGACCCCCACTGACCGCTTTAACATTCGCATCCATTCGATTTCAGGATCACCGTGCTGCCCGATGGCAGCGTGGCACCGCTACGCATCAACATCCCCAACAGACCCGCAAGCCGCAGCATTCTGGATGCCCAATGGAAAGGGCCTCACAGCTCAAGTCCTGACAAATGCCATACGTGTAGCATTGGCCACACATGGCCACCCAGCCCACCTGACCATGACGCTCCACAGCTTAAGGCACGGAGGCGCGCAAGAGTGTGTGCTCTTGCAGGCATCAGGCCGGAAGACGTTCAAGACCTTGGGGCATGGCGCTCCCGCGCCCTGTTCGAGTACCTATCAAAGACTGCATTTGATACGGCCACTCGGGCACTCTCCACTTTATTTGGTTGAGTGCCCGATTAACTTGGATGATTCAAACTGTTGATTAATTGACCGTCCTTGATCCCCAACCCTCGATTGACCTCATGACCTCGATTCCCTGATTGTTATTGATTGACCTATTTCTGATTGATCATGAGCTAATTGATTGACCTTGATTGACCTTGTTCATCCACCTATCATATGACCTGATGTTTCCTCCCTGCCCCCGACACCCCCCCCCCCCTTCTATTCGTCACTATTTAACATTTAGGCCCTTACCCTAGACTTTGATTAACAAGATTATCACTTGATACTTATTGAGTACAGTAACTGAACCATGTTAACGGCTTAACTAAGCCTTCTACAACTATACTTACTCCCTAACTGCTTGTCCTTCCAGTCCTCATGTTCTACTTTATTGATGAATAAAGGCACTTTTATACCACTCCCGTCTCGTCATGAATTGTACATGTTAGCCTAACATGGGTAATTCTCGACGTGAAGGGAGCTGGGTCGCCTCCACCTTTCCTTACCCTCCCGCCACCTAACGGCTTGGATTCGAACCCCCCCTCCCTAAGGCCTATCCAGCACAACCTTTAATGCCTCAAACTCCCACTCCGCCTCGTCTGGCTACTGGAGTCAGGACACCACCTGTCCATCCTTCAATGTGGCTTCAGACGGGGCCGCAGCACCCTCGACCATTTGGTGCGCATGGAGACCTTCATAAGAGATGCTTTCCTTAAGAAGGAGCACGTTGTGGCTGTCTTTTTCGACCTTGAAAAAGCCTATGACACAACGTGGCAGCATGGCATCATGGAGGATCTTCATGCGATTGGCCTTCGTGGCCACTTGCCAATTTTCATCAGGAACTTTCTAGCCTTCAGGCATTTCTGCGTCCGTGTCAAGACTACCTATTCCCGCCTACACTCACAGGAACTAGGAGTACCTCAAGGCAGCATACTGGCAGTGACCCTTTTCGGGGTCAAGGTCAATGGTATTGCTGCTGCTGTAAAGCAGGGGGTCTCCTGTAGTCTTTTCGTGGACGACTTTGTTTTATATTACAGCGGTGCTAACATGAATGTCATAGAGAGACAGCTACAACCAAGCATAAATGGGATCCATCGATGGTCAGTTCTGAACGGTTTCAAATTTTCCAAGACCAAAACAGTCTGCATGCACTTCTGCCTGCTGCGTAGAATACATGCGGAACCGGAGCTGACCCTGGATGGGGATTCCATTAAAGTCGTTGAGAAAACCAAATTTCTGGGCCTCATTCTCGACGCAAAACTGTCTTTTGTGCCACATATAAAGTACCTGAAAACAAGAGGCCTGAAAGCGCTGGATATTCTGAGGGTGCTGTCCAGCTCAGAGTGGGGAGCGGACAGAGATGTTCTGCTCTCCGTGTACAGAACCTTGGTTCGTTCACGAGTGGATTACAGCAGCATAGTATACGGTTCCGCAAGGAAATCATATATTGGGCTGCTAGACACGATCCACCACCAGGGACTGCGCCTGGCCCTTGGGGCCTTCCGCACCTCACCAGTTCAGAGCCTTTATGTCGAAGCCAATGAACCATCACTTAACAACAGGAGAATCAAACTGGCCATGCAATATGTAGTCAAGATAAAAACTAATGCATTGAATCCTGCACACAATTGTCTATTCGAGCAACATGACGAATCCAGGTATGAAGCCAGGCCAAATTACATCCGGCCACTGAGGCTCCGAATGAAACCTCATTTGGAGGCCTTGGGCATGGATTTGGACGCGTTGGAGGATGCCAAAGTCCCAGAACATTCCCCGTGGTCATTGAGAAAGCCATCGGTTATCCTCCGACTCACGGAACTGAGGAAATCTGGGACACATCCACTCGAGTACCAAGGACTGCATGCCGAGATTCAAGGCCAGTTTGCAGACTACCTCTCCATATACACTGATGGTTCGAAAGACCAAAGCCGGGTAGCTGCTGCGGCAGTCTGCCGACGGGAAAACTTTGGTGTACGTTTGCCCGATCAGAGCTCGATTTTCACTGCAGAGGCCCGAGCACTCCTTCTCGCTTTGGAGTGTATCGAGGTATCCAACCACACCAACTATGTTATATACAGTGATTCGTTCTCTTGCCTCCTGGCTGTTGCTGGACTGAAAACGAATCACCCTATTCTAGCAACGGTCATTTATAAAATGGGTATGATATCCACCTGTGCTGGGTGCCTGGCCATGCTGGCATACAAGGAAACGAACAAGCTGATCGGGCTGCGAAGAAGGCCCTGAACTGTGATCTTGAACCGTGTCTGATCCCTCACTCTGATCTGAAACCACTAATAGCCACCCACATAAAATCCAAATGGCAACATGAGTGGGATGAAAACATCAATAAACTTAAAGAAATTGAACCATCTGTGGGAAAGCCACCACAGACTCATGCGGGAGGTCGGCGGGACCAAGTGGTCCTTAGCCGCTGCCGTGTTGGCCACTCGTGGCTTACACATGCTTTTCTGCTCAAGGGGGAACCTCCCCCTGAATGTATTGGGTGTCAGTCCCCACTGACACTCAAACACATTTTACTAAGTTGCGTTGATTTTTTGGCCCTGCGCCAACGGTTCTACACTGCAGACAGTATGCATGACCTTTTTACTAAGGTAAAACAGGAAAACATTTTAGCCTTTTTGAGGGCAGCTGGACTGTACCACCTTATATAGTTTACTAAATGGATTCTATTAATTATTAATGAAACTTTTCTTTTTCTATGGGAATTTGTTTCCCTTGACCACAGATATATGATTGTGAGCTTTCTAATTTAATTAGTGTCTATTGGCACATAATTGATTGTCTGCTTTTACATGTAAAAGCGATGGTTTGAACAAAAAACAAACATTTCTCGCCGTGAATATGGCCTATGCTGCCGACATGGCGTAAAGCAACCACCAATCAATCAATCATCAACCCACTCGTCCTACTGCCACCTGGTGTAACCCACTGCTCATCAGCCTGCTCGCGGCGCTCTGTCACTCCTCGCCTGGACACGAACCGGTGAAGTCACGCTGATCTACAAATTGCCCCCAACCACCCCTCAACTAACAACTAGACAGGGTGGGGGGAATGACCGCGCATAGGGTTGAGTGCCCGATTAACTTGGATGATTCAAACTGTTGATTAATTGACCATACCTGATCCCCAACCCTCAATTGACCTCACGACTTCAATTCCCTGATTGTTATTGATTGACCTATTTCTGATTGACCATGACCTAATTGATTGACCTTGATTGACCTTGTTCATCCACCTATTATATGACCTGATGTTTCCTCCCTGCCCCCTATACCCCCCCCCCTTCTATTCGTCACTATTTAACATTTAGGCCCTTACCCTAGACTTTGATTAACAAGATTATCACTTGATACTTATTGATCACACTAACTGAACCATGTTAATGGCTTTACTAAGCCTTCTATGACTATACTTACTCCCTAACTCCTTGTCCTTCCAGTCCTCATGTTCTACTTTATTGATGAATAAAGGCACTTTTATACCACTCCCGTCTCGTCGTGAATTATGACCACTACTGCACAGCCGCGAAAACAAGTGCACTGTTATGATCAGAATAAACGGACCATCACTAAAAAGAAGAGGCTACTTTCTAGCTGAGTGTTTTAGTTTTGGAAAAGTTGATGCTTCATCGGACTATGCAGATTTAATCTGATCATGCCCTCTAGCAGCATCAATGAGATCTAACCCTGCCACCTGCACCTTGTCATGCAATCTTACCCCGGCTGCCTCCTGCTCTCTCTAGCCTCGTCAGTCAGTGACTATAATAACCGGTCACGTGACCAGCGCGAGGCCGGGGACCTCACTAAAGCTTAGATTCCATATACGTGGTATGCGGCATGGAAATGCAAATTCGGATGCGGCATGCAGCATAGATATCTTCATGCCATTGTCGTTCTTTTTTACTCCAAATTTGTGAAGGAAAGTCAAAGTTGGAGGTATTCTCTGTTGGAAATGGATTCGCATTCGCATTCACATTTGCATTCATATTCGCATTCGCATTCACATTCACATCCGCATTCACATTTGCATTTGCACTGATCGCTCCATTCACAATCACATTCACATTCACATTTGCAATCGCATTTACATTTGCATTTGCATTTGCTTTTGTTTTGCATTCGCATTCGCATTCACAATTGTAATCACATTCAGAAATGGAAGTACTTCTGTCCTTTTACATGTGTTTCCATTTTTTGCCACATTCGCATTCACAGTCACTTTCCCGTACTGCATACCGCATACTGCATATAGGGAATCTTAGCTTAAGCCCAAGTCTCCATTAATGGCTTCCAGTTCCCCCACTCTCTCTCCACGGCCTGAGTGACTGACTCAACTCAGCAGACGCCGGCTGACAGCCTCCATCTTGCCCACCAGAAATCCTAATTCCACGGTCTATTCAAATTAGGGGTAGCGAATATAAGGATAAGGCCAAATACAAAAAAGAAATTGGTGATCGTCCCCGCCTGTGCCTGAAAAATCGCCCACCCCTAATTTATTTTAATTTCATAATTTGTAAGAACTGTTTAAAACGCATCGGGCTAGCAGCAATTAAACTTTCGTGAGCATATGTAATACTCAGCAGGATATGAATTCACCAATCTGTATTTTCTGTCGGATAAATGAAAACATTGTGGAAAAAACGGTTGCTACCCTCAGTGTGGCGACTGCTCGGTGAAAAGGGTTATATGTATAGACGTGGTGGGGACAAATCCTGAAATAAAACACACAAAAAACAACAAAACCGCCCACTCGACCTGATTTGTGTGGTCATAAGGAAGATAACCAACTTTTTTTATATTTGGCCTAAGCCCTCTCTGCTGGGTGTTCACCTGCATGTTTGGAGATATGTTTCCTCCCACCCCACTCCCCCAGCCACTTAAACACACCGCACACATCACCACTTGCATGCCTCTATAGGAATGGTTGCTGATGCTCAAGATGCATCAATCATAATTGTTGATAGCGCACAATCTCTCTGTGATATCCATGACAATCACAGCAAGTCCTGTTCATTTCCAGATAAAACTGATATCAGAATGGCTGGCCTTATATGACTTTGTGGTGCATTTGCAACGATTGCCTATACAGTAAAATAAAGAATGCATTTCAGGTACTACTAAGTTCTTTGGTTTCAGCTTTTAAAAAGAAGCATTATATGATAGTCATAGATTAACCAAGAGAAACTTCAACTGCAGACAATTAGTCTTCTTCCTTTCACCACCTTGTCCCATTCAATTCATGCACAGTGTCACTCTATTTAGCGATATGCATCATTTGGAAGTCAGTCGTTTTAGTTGATCAGGGATCGAACCTGGGGATCTAATCCCTCAAACCTCAAACCTCAAAGTGTCCCATCACTTTCCAACCCATCCTGCTCTCTCATATGTAGAAGGCCTATAGCACAACACCAAATATATGCTTACTAGCAGCATACAAAGATGTCTGCAGATTGCTATAAAAATGCACCCATGCACTGAAGTCAGACTGGTGGGAAATGAAGGCAGAGGAGCTGCAGAGAGCTGCAGACAGAAACAACATGAAGGGCTTCTACAATGGACTGAAGGAAGTGCGGGGACCCATGAAGAAGTGACCTGTTCACCTGACATCAACATATGGAATGCAGACCTTTTCTGACAGCAAGAGAGTTGTGGCAAGATGGAGTGAACACTTCCAGAAGCTACTCAACGTCCCTGGTGACATAGATCACAAAGCTCTGGACAACATCCAGCAGTGCATTACTGAAAACATGCCTCCATGAGATTCCAACCATGGATGAGATGGCTAGAGCAATCGCCAGCCTGAAAGATGGCAAAGCACCTGGGGGTGATGGAATTCCTGCTGAAGTATGGAAGCGCGGAGGAGACAATCTGTTCAACACACTGCACCAACTAATCACCAATGCCAGGGAGGAGGGTTCTGTACCCCAACCATGGAAGGATGCCAGCATTGTAACCATCTACAAGGAAGCTGATTGAACAGACTGTGGGAACAATAGAGGAATCTCTCCTCTTTCCATAGCGGGCAAGATCTTCGCCAGGGTCCTCCTCAACAGACTATCTATTCACATAACACCTGATGAAGTTCCGGAGTCACAGTGTGACTTCAGAGGTAACCGGAGCAGCGTGGATATGATATTTTGTCTCTGACAGCTACAAGAAAAGTGCATTGAGCAGGACCGACCACTGTACATGGTATTTGTCCATTTCACTAAGGCGTTTGATACAGTCGGGAGGACCGAGCCATGGCAGCTACGGAGGAAGTATGGATGCCCAGAGAAGTTCACAACTATGATCGAGGCTCTACATACAGGAATAATGGCGAACGTTAGTGTTGGAGCGGAAGTCTCGGAATCGTTTGGAGTTACCAATGGGGTCAAGCAAGGTTGTGTACTGGCCCCCACACTCTTGTCCATCTTCCTATCAGCAATGCTCGATGAGGCTTTCCGAGACTGGGGGATGGCATCTATATACGTTAGTGTTGGAGTGGAAGTCTTGGAATTGTTTGGGTTTACCAATGGGGTCAATCAAGGTTGTGTACTGGCCCCCACGCTCTTCTCCATCTTCCTATCAGCAATGCTCGATGAGGCTTTCCGAGACATGGGGGATGGCATCTATATAGAGCCCAGACAGAGCGCTGACCTATTCAATGTCGCACACTTCAGAGCGAAGACCAAGACTACTCGGATACTGGTGAGAGAGCTACTATTCACAAATGACAGTGCACTGGTTGCCCATTCTGCTGAAGAGATCCAGAAAATAGTGGATGCTTTCTCCGATGCATCAAAGAAGTTTGTCCTGAAGATTACCATCAAGAAGACGGAGGTGCTGTACCAACGCAACTCTACAAGAACCCGAGAGGAGGATATCATGGTTGATGGAAACAAGCTGAACTCTGTTCCGGAATTCACCTACCTCGGAAGCTGTATATCAAGTGATGGACGGATTGATGCTGAAAAACAGAGGAGGATGGCCAAGGTTAGAACATCTTTCTGCCGACTACGCCAGAGACTCTGGAACAACCACCATGTGTCCATGCAGGTCAAAGGCAAGATCTACCGCGCAATCGTGCTATCCACCCGACTATATGGAGACAAGGCCTGGACAGTGTACAGACGACAGGTGAAAAAGCTGCATGCCTTCATGATGCGACATCTGTGTTCAATCATGAGGCTAACCTGGAAGGACAAAGTGACAAATAAGGAAATACTCGAACGGATGGGGCTGCCCTCTATGGAAGATCTTCTGATCAAAAAGAATCTCCGGTGGACTGGACACCTCATGAGGATATCATCAGACAGGCTACCAAAGCAGATCCTCTATTCTCAACTGTCTTCTGGTTACAGAAAGAGAGGGCGCCATTGTCTCCGGTTCAAGGATACCATCAACAGAAACCTGAAGCTGAGAGACATTAAAACCGACTCATGGACATCACGCTCACAGCAGAGAGCTAAATGGAGAGAGGCAGTCAACTAATGAAAGCAGTCTTTGTCGCATCACGACCGACAGCATGATGATGAGATATAATATTATAGATATAATTGGTCACAATGTTAACATTGCATTTGATTCGGTAGGAATGTCACACCGCCTCACCCCACGTGACCGGACTTCCGGTAGACAGACGAGTCCCCCAACCATCCACCAAATTGGCCAGTCGTCTTTCAGATCGTTCTTACCGCTGTCTTTCGTTCCCCCAGATATCCTCAATTATTGCTGAGCCAGTTGAAATGTTTGTGTATCTTTTTCTATATCCCTTATCTACTTCTGCTGTTCTGGTAGGCTGAGTGTCTGAAAAATCCACAAGAAGACAACATTGAACTTACATGGTTCCTTTAATCTCAACATAGTTGCTACAGGCATATATATATGTACATGGTCTGGACTGGCTGGTGGCTATGGTGAAAGAGAGAGAGCATGTGACTTGCACCCTTATTTGAAGGTTTTAATCTGGGTATCAGTCAGGTGACCTTAACTTGGTACCAGTCATGTGACGTAGTAAGCTGGTACCCAGCAGCCTGTTGGCTGCATATCACTAAATAAAAATCACCCAGAAATTCCCAAATATTTGACACCTATTTCACGTATTGATGCATAGGCCTACAAATCTGCAGTGCTAAAGTGGACTTTGTAACCATTCTAGACTATCTAAAACCCTACTACATATATTTATGTGTACACGTATGCAGTATTGCAGTGTAGTTACCACATATTCTACATTAAATAAAATACCACTTCATGTATACAAGTGTGCAGTACTACACTGAACTTACCATATATTCTACATTAAATGCAATACTATTTCATGTATTTACATGTACAGGTATGCAGTGCTGCAGTGTGATTCAACCCCTCTTTTACCATGGTCAGGTAACCGACCAGGCTACGATAGACACCAATACTGGTATCTTAGAAGAAGTGAGATATTCAGCGTGTTATTCATAGGGGGCCATCTCATACCGATACATTATCTCAGTACATTTCCCTTGGGACAGCCTTATGCTGCTATATTATATTGCCCTTGGGCAAAATAAACAGCGGGGGAGGATATTGTGCATTTACACCAGTAGAATCCCCTCCCCACACTCTCCCACCTCCCACCACCACCCTCCCAACTTCCACCTCCCACTTCCCCCTCCCAGCTCCCACCTCCACCTCTCACTTCCCACATCCAACCTCCCACATCTCACATCCCCTGCCCACCTCCCACTCCCCCCCTCCCACCTCCCATATCCCCTCCCACCTGCCATCTCCCCCTGCCGCCTGCAACTTCCCCCTCCCCCACCTCCCCATCCCCCTCCCACCTCCCACCTCCAACCGTCCACCTCCCACTTCCCAGCTCGCACATCCTACTTCTAATCTCCCACTTGGGCCGGTGCAGTGGCAGTGCATTCCGGAGAATCAGATCACCTGGGGCGACAGCTACTCTGATGTCAGTATCAATAGAGCCTGGACAGAGTCCAGTTTTATCAGGGGGTGAATGAATGACTTGTGGGACTCTATCTGAGCTGGCACAACAACAAACCGCCACCAACCCGGAACAAGGCCGCTTCCGGTGTTGTATGAGCTGGGAAACTGTTATCTCATCACAGTACTCACAGCTTGATTGGTAAGACTTCTTTCAATTCAAATTAGGCCAGTTTTGATGAAGACCAATAACAGAAATGGGGAAGAACGTGATTAATATGAAGAGCTCTTTTCCAAAAGGCGATAAGGGCCAATCTAAAAAAGGAGTTTGGAGTACCGATGCCAAGTTTCTAGATCCTATTTATGAAAAGAGCTCTTCACATATATACATACACGAAGAGCACTTTATATATATGATGAACTCTTTTCCAAAACACGATCTATGAACTTTGTATTGGCATTACAAACCCATATTTCGGATTGGCGCTTAGCACACCTAGGAAAAGAGCTCTTCAATGTCTTTGTTAAAACAGAACATCAACGTTTGAAAGCATTTCATTAAATGTAACTAGGAGAAAGACATATGTACATTACAGGCACTGTTCTTCATTGTGTTCTTTTGTATAACTAAATGTAATTTATTCATTGAATAATCTAGTTCGTCAGCAGCCGAGCACTTGTGTTTCAGCCGTCCAGCAAAATTGCTTGATACAAAATTGAACCTATCAATTTTACCAGTACACTGTATGAAATACCCATTTGATAATCAAAGGGTTATATATGTTATAAATGAAAATATTAGTTGTAACAGTAAATGCATACAATCTCATTTCGATAATATAAGTTTGTTTGTTGTTGTTTTACATCCTAGCAACATCTAAGGTCATATCAGGAGGGGTACCTACTTGTGACAGTGCGCACTCATGGCGACTTTATAGTGCTGTCCCACTGGGAAACCAGGCCATCAGCACCATGACCTGGTATCCCACTCAGTCACATTATCCTGACACTGAGCACACCAGTCCTTGCCCTGTCCAAAAATGCCGAGCGCCTGGTTAGGAAGCAACAAGTATCAATTTTTAAGTCATTGGTTTGACTCGACCGGGGTTCGAACCCACCACCCCACGATCTACAAGCACAGGAGACGGACGCTCTAACTCATTCAGCCATCCTGTCTGGTCAATAATACAAGTAGTTGACATGAATATGTATTACATGTCATTACATAGTTCCAGATTTGTCTTAAATTGAATTGTAATTTTGTTCCTTTCTTGATATATATTGCTATGACCCATTATCAATAATTCAAATGTGAATACAATAAGAAAGCAGCAGCCTGTCATTTGGCCATCTCAAACTATTTATAACAATCGCGCACATTCACCCCACACACATATGCTACAGTCAGGTGCACTCGGCATCGGTGGCTCACCAAGTATGCTCCTTGCACACACCTGCACACACCTAGTGTTCGCATTCTTGTCATCTGAGGTACCGCCCACAAGTGTGTTCGTTATACCCCGCCCTAGTGACGTCACACCCACTCAGGCCCCACTCTCCACCACGCGTCGCCACTGGGCCTATTGTCACGAGTGTCTGGTCGTGGTGGGATGTATTGGAAATAAATGGGGACACTATGGGTAGAGCAGGCCAATGGTGGGCAGACCATGCAGTGCCCAGCAGTCATGGGGATTTAGCTGGCCGTGCCGTGCCCGGAAGTCATAGGGAATGGGTGGGCCGTGCCCTGCCCAGCAGTAATAGGGAGTGGGTGGGCCGTGCTATGCCCATCAGTCACAACGAGGGCGTGGGCTGTGCCGTGCCCGGCAGTCATAGGGAGTGGGTGCACCGTGCCATGCCCGGCAGTAATAGGGAGTGCGTGGGTTGTGCCATGCCCGTTAGTCATATGGAGTGGGTGGGCCGTGCTATGCCCGGCAGTCACAGGAAGTGGGTGGGCCATGCCATGCCCGGCAGTCATAGGGAGTGGGTGTGCCATGCTGTGCCCGGTGTCGCAGTTTGAGCGCCCTGCCAGTTTGAGCACCCTTCTGTTGCTTCTGCGCATGCGTGGATAGAGACAATATTAAAACCACCCTAACTATCACAGTAATTTGTGATTTTTGGTGCTTTGAAAGCAAATTTCTCTTGTTTCTATTAAATAGTTCAGATCTTTCTCTACAATTTCACATTCAGCCTTTTTTTTAATTAGCCAATTGGAAGTTCTTGAATTTATTTTGCGAAAATAGTTTTTGAGGCCATGATCTAGTAAGGCTAACACTGGCACTGACACTCAGAATATCCCACCTTTCACTATTATCTCTGTTTAATCCTTTCAGAGTAAATTGCTCTTAGGTTACATTAAATACTCCAGATCTTCCTCTTCAATTGCGCATTAAGATATTTTTAATCGATCCAATGAAAGCTTTTAAATCTATTTTATAAAAAAAAGTATACAACCACTGGCAGGGTGCTCAAACTGGCAGGGCGCTCAAACTGCGACACCGGCAGTCATAGGGAGTGGGCGCCCCATGCCGTGCCCGGCAGCCATAGGGAGTGGGCGCGCCGTGTCATGCCCGGCGAGTCGATGCGGTAGGTGGCGCGATGAGTCGCGAGTTGTCACGTGATGTAAGTTCGCTCCGGTGCGCGCGCAGCCAGACTAGTGTGAAGACAGTGGGCTTGGACAGTTTCTCAGCAGCTGGCTGTTCACATCGATCACACCAAGGCATGGTCGCCGCCTGAGTTGTCTCTCAATATACCTTTTCACCACGGCTAAAATACGATTTTCCCCACAATAGACCACTTCAACAGCGTTTGCGCAGTGAACTGAAACTCGGCTGCCACATTTTTCCCTCAACAGACATTGGCAACAGTTTGCGCAGAGTTTGCTCAGCTGCCATGTGATTTTAATATATTGCTCAATTCGCCTACGATTAAAATGCAAAGATAATTATATTTTTGTCAACACTGACGTATACACTACATGTCACAAAACCCATCATATGCACCTGGATTTTGCTATTTTTTAGAATGTTATTTACTATTGTTTGGAATATTTAGATTCCCAGTTTCAGAGAACAACCGATATCTATTCTATTTTAAACTAGATTTCTACTGTCTTCTGTGGGTTTTTAGGTAAGATCTAATGCATTTCTTCATAACTCCAGCCCACACCATTCATTCTCACCAATGCCCCCTGATAACAGGATGCTGGTGGCGCTAGAAATCACCTACATCTTCCATCTTTATCACCAGGCCTCTGTCCTCCCTGTCAAGTCACGCTTCCGGCACCGCTGATCGGGACCTCGTCACGTGATCCTCCTGGTCCAGTTACCAGCCTCACTCCCATGTGTTTGAAGTATCCGGAGGCGCCCTCTAGCGGGGCCTGCAGGAAGCATGACGGCGTAAATTGCCCTTCAGCTTCCAGGTCCGCCACCCAATCGGCTTAGCGTCCACTGGCCTGTTGGACTCACACTACATGAGTGTCAGTCTGTGGGGACATAAGCTCTATTCCTAGCCCCTCCTCATCCTCCTCCTCCTCCTCCACACATACGATGACATGGTGGATTAAGTCAATATTCTTACAGGGATCCTAGCACCTTAAGCTATCATCAACTATTAGAGGAATTTCTAGAGAAGAACAGCTCTATGAGGCACGCCGGTGGGATTTTATTAAAACAGAATATTAATTTATTAGCTCTGTTTTAGTTACTTGTGTTCAGCCTTCCATTGCTCCTACATGCGAGTCATTTGAGAGAAGACATTTTGATTAACACTTTTAAGAAGACACAATTTCTTGTTGGTGTATCGTTACTGACAATCCTTGAAAAGCAGGGGAAAGTGATCTTCCTCATCCAACTATTCCTTGACCTATCCTAGTACTGCCAAGCACAAGGTTACCTAGAAGCAATGGTCAATAATGATCAATTATCAAATCATTGGTTTAGCTCTACCAGGATTCGATCTTAGGGTTCGAATCCCACGACCTGTCTGTTGCATTTTACCCAACCATCTTACCTGATAATGGTTTATTTTTAATATTATAATACAATCAAATTTAGTTTGGAACAATTATGGCTAAAATCATATATATATGTGTAGCATCAATATGTATCTTTGTGCAAGCATTATTATATGCGCAAAAAAGTGAATTAATTGTCATTTGCTACTGGTATGTGTGTAGAATGGTGCTGCTTGAGCAGGTTGGGGAGCAGATGGTCTGCATATGAGATGGGTTGGTTGGGCCAGTGCTGCGGGCGGGCATGTCAGGGTTGAATATTGGAGAAGGGTCCACAGCAAGGAAAGGAGCAAAAATGGCTGACCACTGGGTCATATTGAGCATACCCTTGGAGGAATAGTTTCCCATTCTTTAAGTCCTGATATTGTGTGATTTAAAGAGAAATCAATGTAGATACATTTCAAATATACTTCAAACAATTTAATCTGTGCAGAAGATACATAAATATGTGATAATGTCCGAACAATAAACTAGTAAAATAATATTTGACAATACCTCTATTCTGTGGAGGTCTAGCCTGGTCCCCTGGCATTCATTTGCTCAGGCAGAGGCACAGGAGTTTTCAGCTATTATCGCTCAGTTTCCAACCTGGTCCCCTAGCCTTTGTACCGGAAACAAGTTCAAACGGGCTGAAACAGGTTCAACCGTGGTTGGTTGGATCGCAACCATGGCTGGGTGGGTCGCTCTGTATAGCACTGAATATGCTTATGCAATATTGGTCAGTTGGCCGCACATTTTTAGTTTTAACAAAATCGCCAGCCAGAGGAGATTCACCGTTACGAATGTAATGGTGTTGAGCTGTGTCGTCTCTCCTTATTAATAATATATTGTATTGTGAATATATGTGCAGTCTTACTTATGACTCATTTTACTAAGTGGGCGAGCATATATTCGTACTTATTTTCATTGATTAAGCATCCCTGAGTCAATGTCAACTTGACCACAATTATCTTGATCTAGAGAAAGCCGGCAAGGTGGTGTACTCGGTAGAGCGCGGGCCTCACATGCGGGAGATTGGGACTTCGGTTTCTGTTCGAGGCAAACCAACGACTTATCAAATTAAGACTTGTCGCTTCCTAACCAGGTGCGCACTGACAGAAAAGGTTAGTACCCATCCTGATATGACCTTAGATGTTGCTCGGACACAATACTCCAACAACCATCCAACCAATAAGTGGGTATGAGCAACATATTCATACTTATTTTGATCATTTTAAACACCCCTGAGCTCGAGGTCAAGTTGACTATGATTATCTCCATCTAGAGAATTCCCCCCCCCCACTCCACAGCACCCCATCCAGAATTATCTATCTGATAAGGTCCTTTATCTAATTTTAATTCTGATTTTAATTCAATACCACGATTATGCTAAGAACAACGCGCACACCCCTGTATGTGACCTTTGACTGAAGCGATTTTTGATTTTCATGGGACACAGAGGGACTACACGGCATGACGTCAACTCCACCTGGTGTTTCGTTCCGGAAACTCTCAGACAACTTCCCGTGCCGCGTGCGGTCCCTGCAGCTCTTCTCCAACACATGTTGGGCTTCACCTGCTGTCCTACTCATTATCCGCTACAAGTCCGCTACTTTGCCCCCCCCCCCCCACTTCCCCAACACTGTAGTAATAGTATATATTACCTATGCAGCAATTTGTTGAATGCATCTGGTATATGAAATCTGAGTCTGACCTCGGTTAGATGTTGCAGTATGATTGGATAATTTCACACTGGGATCATGATGTTGCTTAAGGCCCAGTCACACCTTACTGGACTGCGGAACCGGACGAGAACCGGACACTGTCCGGTGGTGTACGGCGATGTCCGGTACGGGTCCGGTACCCATCCGGTGGTGTCTGGTGGTGTCCGGTACAAGTTTTGAACATGCACAAAACTTCTACCAGACACCACCAGACTGACGTGTCCGGTTGGTGTCCGGTTGGTGTCCGGTTTTGGCTGGTTCATGTCCAGTACTCATCCGTACATGTCCGGTACCCATCCATTGGTGTCCGGTACACATCCGTTGGTGTCTGGTTTGCTTCCGGAAGTGTCCGGTGGCGAGAACATCAATACAATATATATATACTGTAGTAGTCGGCACTGACCTTTCAGGCAAGTAACCACATAGACAGGTTGGCGTGGGTAGTGTGTTGATATCAGGGAGCTTAGGTGGTGTAATGGTTAGCACACTGGCCCGGAATCCAAAGAGATGTGGGTTCAAGTCCTGTTCTATGTGCAATATTTCCCATTTTCATCACCCCCATGCCAATACCAACCCATGTCCGGTTGATGGTCGGTCCGTCTGGTTCTCATCCGGTTCTCATCCGGTACTCATCTGGTACATGTATGGTACATGTACGGTTGTCCGGTGGCAATTGACCCATTATGCTCCATTTTGATACATTTTGATACATTTCGTGTACCGGACAGCACCGGACTAGAAAATTCTTTGTCCGGTGGTGTCCGGTACTCAATATGGCAAGGTGTGACAGGCACTTTAACTGTTGAAAAATGATCAGTAATTTGACATAATTTCGTACAACTTAGGTGGGCTGACCATGTAGTCCGCATGGATGTGGATATAATACCAACAGCTCTCTTCTACTGCGAACTTGTAAAAGGATGCACATATCAAGGTGGTCAGAAGAAAAGGGTCAATGACTGTCCCTGCAGAACTGTAATGTAAACACTACAACCGGCGAAATGGGTAGTAGCCAAGGAAGGAGCTCATGCCATGCTTCTATTCATAAAGGCACAACAATGTTTGAAACTGATCATATATTTCAAGGTAAACAAAAGTGTCATCAGAGAAAAGATTGCCTCCTTCATCCTTCAGACTCTTTGACAGCAGCTACATGGACATGTCCAACGTGCCACCGCATATTCCGAGCACAAATTGGACTCATCAGTCATAAACAAGTTCACAACAGCTTATGAGTTGCCATTGTCATCGTCACTAATGGACACCCAAGAAGTGAATACCGATGTTTGTTTTTCCTGCAAGATGAATTATTATAGGACAAAACAATCGAGAAGAATCATACATACATATATATGCACATGCATACATACATTCGTACATATATACAAATATACTATATATAGATACGCACGTACACACATACTTACACCCACGAAGAGTTAATTTAGTTATTGTAGAATTTAGTTTCAACAATTTCACTAAAACCTCATTCAGACAAATGTCAGGTTTCGCAAACAATACAGTGCGTCGTGCATTCAGCACCATGGCCATGGCACCATCGTTGTAAGGAGGTGTGGGAAATAAAAGGATACTCTCCTAGAGCGGTGTTCGAACCCAAACCTCTAATTTTCCAGAACGATCATCTTTACCATTAGGCTATATAGACTCCCTAACACACTCAACATTCCCATTTCTACTGTGTATATGACCCATTCCATGTAACTTGTAAGCTCACTGACCACTACCACACTACGTTGCACAGGTACTCCCACCATCACCATTGTTCCCAGAATGTCATCTTACCCAGTTGGCACCTGTTAATCTCCATAGCAGCTGTGAAGTTATTTTAGGATATGTTCTATTATATTGCTACCTACTACTTGCTACCTACAATTATCGGATTAAAACTCCATAGTTTGAAAACAAAAAAGATGAAATGTTCTAATCCGACAAAAGTACTGCTATTTCATTATTCATAATGAAATTATATATTGATGCACATATTCAGATATGCGTTGCATAGAGGAGAATAGTGCGTCATTTAAAGTTACATAGTCCGATGCTTTTGAGTTTCCATCAATTTCTGAGATAAATACAGTAGGTTGATTGTTATGTGAGATATAACGTATTATATGAATATAAAGGGGCGGAGCATCTTGTGATATTTATTTCTCTTTTAATATGCATGCTATTTATTATTTATTTATTTATTTATTCATACACCGGTTCGGCCGATTTACTGCGTTCCGGGACCCCTTTTTGTGCGACACCACCCCGGTCACAAGCCGGTACATACAGTTGGCGTCACATGAGCCTAGATTTCAAGCTTTGTAGTAGGTAGGGCGGTATATTGCTCGGCCAGAGCCTCGGTCAATAAATCGGAGGCTTCCACCACTCCTCGCTTTGTCTCTTTTCTCCTACGAGGGCGTAGCCATCTGTTATAATCTACCTTACTTTAGTTTGAAGTAACTTTGATTTTAAATGGCTAACTTTTGAGATATTTCAAGTGCGAACATGCAAAATTAATTTTGGCAAGCTTGCCAAAACTCTGACACCATAGCCTTCTGCAGCAGCATGTTCTACTAGATTGCCCCAGTATTTCATTCTATGTGGTCACAACTATTTAATAAGTACACCAGTATCTACCTTAGATATGTCAAATCAAATGGATATCCTTATTTTCAGTTTGAAAATTTGATGTTTTCATCGGAGTATGCAGCTTTAAAAACAACCTATTAATCGCGAAGCCTATGGTGTAATAATTTGGACAGGCATACCACCATTAATCTTTCACCATTTCTCTTCTATTATTTCCAACAACCATTCATAATCAAAGGTACTTGAAACTAAAGTAACGTCCACTATAACGATCCACCTAATATATTAAACTAAATAAAAAGACGCAACCCCCATCACGTCAAATTATGCACCGCTAAGCCATGCCACCATAATTCAGAGGACATTTCGTCACCCTTTTTTTGCTCAAATTACTTTTTTTTCCGGACGCGGACTCGGCACTCAGTAACCAAGTCACTGCAAAATGCGCCGAGCATTCACCCTCACAAAGTGCCGTATTCTTATTGAAAGAGTTCAGACCTGCCAGTCGTCTATGAAATTGATGATAATGATGTTCGCCATGATGAATCATTGTTAAAAATGAACAGCTGATTGTAATGGAGTATGGACCTTATCGATCACAGTCCGTCTCATGGTCGGTGGTTTCCCCTCCCGCTGTCAACCAGCAGACCTCAGGGGGGTCGACTAAAAAAAATAGCAGGTTTCAAGCATAATGTGAGAACAAAGGGAATTACTAATCAATTACCGTCCAATTTCAATCGAGGATGCAATTAGATACCCATTGAGATCTCGTTTATAGATAATACAGTGTTTTGAATAGAAGAAATGGCTATGAATAGTGAATTAAAGGAAATATGCTAGTGCCAACGCAGCCAATGTAGAATTGGACTCGCGTGCGGAAGGTCTGGAGTTCGGTTCCCGGTCTAGGCATACCAAATACTTTAAAATTGATACTTTTAACTTTAAAGCCAGGCCCTCTGCATTAATAGGATAGGGCAAGTACTGGTTAGCTCAGTGTCAGGATAATGTGACTGAGTGGGATATCGGGTCATGGGCCGGCGGCCTAATTTCACAATGGGACAGCACTATACAAGTCACCATGAATGCGCACCGTCACAAGTCGGTACCCGCCCTGATATGATCTTAGATGTTGCTAGGACGTAAAACAAATATGGAATTAGATACAACACAATTCGCCATCACTGATGAAATGGTATGCTATGCATTGGCGCATGATTTCCGTATTGTGGTTGATTTAGGGAGGGCCGCCAGTTAATGCTCACATCACCAAGCGGACAAGTTAAACACCAAACAAGAATGCTACCCAACCCCCGCCTCCATTCGGCCGACATACTCCAGGGCACAGACTTACTTTCACCTTGCTCACCCACCCTCTATTTAAAAGACTACTACATAGAGGTTGGTTCCGGGGCCATCCTCGTTGGGCGCCCAGGTCCTCAAAGTGTGAACTCTCCTCCATATAGAAGACATTGACTGATTTGTACATTAACAATTTAAAAGGAACCTCCTTTCTCCCACCCTTCTATCAGGTATTCCTCCTTCTGAATCACGAGTGTCTACACATCGCCATTGAAATATTGCACTACTCAAAGTTGTTCGCAGTTCTCTCTTTATGTGCAATGCGGGATGGCCGGATGAGTTAGAGCGTCCGTCTCCCATGCTAGTAGATCGTGGGATCGTGGGTTGGAACCCGAATTGAGTCAAACCAATGATTTAAAAATTGATACTTGTCGCTTCCTAGCCTGGCACTCAGCATTATTAGGATAGGGCAAGGAGCAGTGGAATGAGGAAGACCTTTTGTCTGCGATTGAAATTTCCCCCGCTTAATCAACTAATGTACCCTCAATGCTGCTTCCCTTAAGCATGGATAAAGCAAGAAGGCATTCGGCATTTTCGTGTACCCACCCTGGTACGTTGGCATGTTTCCAATTCAAATGTCGCCTAAGTTAACCCTTGGGAGCAAAATTATTTTAATCTATAGTAAAGTAGAATAAACCGATCAAAGGTTGGTTGGTTGTTGGAGTTTATGTCCTAGCAATATTTCTGGTCAGATCAGAATGGGGACCGACTTGTGACAATGCGCACTCATAGCGACTGTATAGTGCTGTCGCACTGGAAGATCAGACCGCCAGCACCATGAAACCGATCCGATATCCCACTCAGTCACATTATCCTCATATTGAGTAAACCATTCCCCTTTTTCTCCTAGTAATGCCGAGCGCCAGGCTAGGGAAGGACAAGTATCAAGTTTGCTACTCATTGGTTTCACTGGGCCAAGATTCGAACGCCCGACCTCTGCACGGGATGTCTGTGCTCTACTGCCTGGGCCACGGCGTCCGGTAGGATGAAGGGAGCTAAGAGAGGGAAGGGAAGGAAGGGGAGTGAGGAAGGACATTTTGCACTGATGGCAGCTTTATAGTGTTTCCCGATTAGAGTACCGTGCAGCTGGCATTATGTCCAAACAGTAGTAGCAGACAATGAAACGATGTCTTCCGCTGAGTGCACAAACTGGCGAACAGAAACAAAATATCGCCAAGCAATGCAAATGCTTGAATAAATAACATTCACAACCAAAATTAAGCAATTCAGATCCTGGACATTGCCACACAAGTTAGATCTTGCACAACAGAACTCTGTCGTTATTTTCAGAGATAGTGTATATTGCTAATAAAAGTTGGAAACTCAAAATAGCCTGGGGAGATTTTGCGAAAGCCGCTGAGAAGCGGTGGCAATGTTGGCATTGCTTTTGATGAGAATGAAATGACTCAGCCCCCACCCACACCCTCCACTCCCAACCCACCACCACCCTAATCGACTTTCAATTCCAATTACTCTTCCTCATTCCATCACTCCTTGTCCAACCACCAGGCTCGATATTGATTTACAAGTATCAATACTTGAAGTCATATTGGTGATGCTCGGGCGAGACTCGAAACCATCGTCTCGCGCATGGGGAGCGATCTTCCAGGTCATTCAGCTAAGAACAAGCCATTAGAAAACAGTGGCGAAAGGCTTTCTAAATGAAATGAGCGCATAACTTCTTAAAGCTGCATAGTCCGATAGAAACATCAAATTTTCACAAACAAAATAATTATCCAGATTAGATTCATATCTAAGGTAGATATGGGTGCACTTATTAAATACTTTCATTATATAGAAAGGGAATACTGAGACAATTTAATAGAATCTGTTACTGCACAGTGTCAGACTTTTGGAGTGCTTGCCAAATCTAATTTTTACATGTTTGCACTTCAAATATCTCAAATAAAAAGTACTTCAAATTAAACTAAGATAGATTATAATGATCATATTGATATATTTATCTCAGAAAATGACAGAAACTCAAAGCCATCAGATTAGAACTTTAATCAAAGAAGGAAAATATGAAGAGTTCAGGCGCAAAACCACGGAAACGCCAATCTAAAAATGGTGAGATAAACATTGGAATGAAACCTTAAACAAGTTTATTTTGTTATATTCCGTCTTTTTTGTTCACTGCTCCATAACCATGTGATCATACGAAAAGTGGAATTAGTTAGAATTACAATTATTTCAGTTCAAAATGTTGTATTTCAACTACATTTTTGGATTGGCGTTTAAGTGGTTTTGTGCCTGAACTCTTCATATATTCTTCACACATTTCTTCATATTTATCTGCTATGTTTGATTTTTTTTAAATATACCATGCTATAGTCAATCAGTAAGGATAATGAGGAAGGCCAATTATCCGCAGTTGAAATGTGCCCTGCTTACACCCCACTTACACTGCTGCTTACGACGATCTTGCGATCACAAAACAGCGGTGGTCGCAAGCAGGTTGCAAGTAGTCGCAAAGTGCTCGCAAAGTGGTCCTCAGTGGTGGTCGACCGCTTTGCGACCAAAATGGTCACAAGATGATTGCAGCTACGGTACTAACAAAACAGAGGTTGGCGACCATTCCTTTGGTCGCAAGCATGTTGCAAGGAGGGGCGTTCTTTGGGACAAAGTGGTCGCAAAGTGGTCGCAAAGTGGTCGCAAAGTGGTCGCAAGCCAGAGTGTGACTGGGCTTTACTCAACGAAAACTATATGACCCGAAGCTGAAACTGAAACTGAAAGCACCCTTGGGAATGAACATTAACTTCCGGGCTGTCTCTCTGGAGGTTACAATACCTATGAGTAAATGCTTGTGGGTGGAGGACGAGGAAGTTAATGTGCTTCCGCCTACCCTGATGGCGATAGCTGCGCATTTACATCAGTGGAGAGCTGGCACGGTATCAGAAGGTAGTGCTTGGCAAGTGTGTTAAACGTAGGTGCCATTCTCTGCATGGTACCACTTCCCAAACACTACCACTCCCCCAATAGGCATGGCAAAATAGTAGAGCCGGCTTTAGATTGTTTGTTGTTGTTTTAGGTCCTAGCAACATCTAACTAATCATGACAGGTACCCACTTGGGACAGTGCACACATGGTAACTTTATAGTGCTGCCCCACTGGGAGACCAGGCCACCATGACCTGATATCCCACTCAGTCACATTATCCTGACACTGAGCCAACCAGTCCTTGCCCTATCCTAATACTGCCAAGCGCCTGGCTAGGAAGCGACAAGTATACATTTTTAAGTCAGTGGTTTGACGATAACATGGTCTACCAACGCGGGTGATGGACGCTCCAACTCATTAGGCCATCCCGGCTTGTAAATGGAACCCGCTTTAGAAATATAATCCATTGAATTATGTCCCCATAATAGCAGACATTTATTTTGTGTGTGCTAAATTTATAAATGTATAATAATATGTGATGTATTGTGTTGAAGCACGCAACACTCTGCACAATTAGAAGGGGAGCAGCCTGCGCTGTACACTTTACAATGCAGGCTGCTCTATTTAATACTGGAGGGAATAGTAATGCAGAGACAAGTATGTCTCTATATATATATATATCTAGGCAATACCTGGTTGTGCAGTCATAAGATGGAAGTTTCGATATTAACTTCATATGGAAGTTTCTTATTAATTGTGTTTGTGTGTGGCAGATTTAGTTCATCAACATTCCATGGGGAAGTAAACTCCTTTTTATAGTTTATTTCATTATCCACATGTCACTATTCCAATACATAAATATTCTCCCTCATATATCATTATTTGCATTTATTTATTTGGTCTGCTTTATATTCGTTAATTAAGCAGCAAATTTGTAATCGGAGGCAATTAGTCACCGCCATTCCGCTACACCTTTCCCGATCCCAGTAATGCTGAATGACATGCTAGGCAGCGATAGGCATAGATCTTTAGACATTGCTTTGATTCTGCGAGGGTTTGAACCGGGTGTTCGTATCTGACGACCTGACAGACGGGAAGTATGTGCTCATTCCTTCGTCTGTCAGCTCTTTGGAAGATATAGGTCAATATGTTATTCTTCACCATGAGAAGGCCATTCCAATATGCTGCTGCACATATTCAGGAATTGCTAATGTACATTCAACCTGCAGCTTCATACCCTGGCAAGGTAATACATGCATAATTATAGAAGTAATACTATATAGGGTCCATTAGTTATTATACATGAGGAGAAGGCACATGTACTCAGGTAGACCTATATACATAGTGGCATAACGGAAAATAGCGTCTATGGCAAGCACCGAAATTGATGAAGCATTGAGCATTTCAAATGGGGATATTTGGTCATTACCATAATATCAACTCAAGTGGCGCCCTGGGGCACGTGCTATACCTGCCATACCCTAGGTATGCCACTATGTGTACAATAACTGCGGAACTATACATACTCTCTAGCTGCATTATGAACAAGCAACAGATCAGATAACATGAATACAATGACACAAACTGATCATCAGTGGTTGGTTCATTGTTGGTTGGTTGCTGGAGCTTAATGTCGTGGAAACATCTAATGTCATATCATGACGGCAGGTTGGTTGTTGGAGTTTTCTGTCCTGGCAACATCTAAGGTCATATCAGCACGGATAGCGAGCGACTTAAGTGAGACATATTGGATTTCTAAATTTCTAGGGAGTAGATTTGTTGAATTATAAGTTTGCTGAGAATAAACAATGTCCTGCATAACATCCATATTGTGATGGATTTTAGTTAGAATTGGGAAAGTTATACCGAAATATCTCAAACATTTCAACTGTCCGCTCTGTCATACCAATTAGTCCAACAGAAAGCAGTCCTTGAATTACCAGGATAATTAAAGATAATAATTCAATTACAAAGTCTAAGCAGACCCCATCATTATAATATAATTCATTGGTTAATTACTTATTATGGCTTCACTAGAAGAAAGCTGCCTTGTAATCATGATTTGGTTCAAAATGGCAATGAAGTGGTTCAGTAGTAAGAGTGCTTGGTTCCCTTACGCGAGGTCATGGGATGAATCTTAATAATCCCAGATGTGCTACTTAAATTATCTCTATCTCGTTTTCTTGTAAGACCTTATCCCTTTTGCGTAAGTATAATTGGTAACATTTTGCTTGACTTTGTTACCTTTATTAAAATGATGTTAGGGATGTGTATTAAAATGATGTTATACACTTTTCTAAGATCAGAATCAAAAGATGAAATTATTTTAATCAACTCTGACATATGCGCAATATGTAAACCTTGATATGAACATGTTGTCTGTTGTTATTTTGAATGTTTTCTGCTATTATTTGGAATGTTTACACTTTCAGTTTCCCTGTCACAAAGGTGGTCCACAGTTTATGAGATCGACCCATTTACGTCAGAATTAAGGAAATGAAATAAAAGGTTGTCAAATTTACACCAACATTCTTCTTCTTGGTTGTCCATCGGTGGCTATTACAACAACAACCTATCATTTGTTGTGAACTCATCGATCACTGATGAGTCCAATTTGTCCGCAGAATGTGCGGTAGCACATTGGGTATGTATGTGTAGCTGCTGTCAGAGAATCTGGTAGATGAAGGAGACAATGTTTTCTCTGCTGATGCTTTTGCTTAGCTTGACACATACGATCAGTGCCAAAGTGTGTTGTGCAAACACTGACATTATCAGCCAGGTGAAAACCATTCGCATTGCTGGATCATCACATAGCGTCTATATCACACATCTTCGAGCGTTAGGTTGTAATATGAAGACATAAGGCCCAGACATGATACGCATCTAGGTGGTGACATAGGGAGCCCTGATCCGGATGCGTTGTCCCCTTGGGAGGTCACGTGGCCTCGAGGACACATATGACCTACTTATTTGATTGGTGCGCTGTATTCATGCTATGTACCCTGGTGCTGGATATATGTGTATCTCTGGTTCATGAAGCTCATAAGTATAAGAAAATGTTCTGCTTTTGTTTAAGCATTTTTTTTAACTTAATCCGGTTTAGTAAGTTGGCTAAGTTTTTGATGGGACCATGGAGAAGGGACCACAGTGAGGAAAGGAGGAAAAATGGGTGACCACTGCCCCATATTGAGCATACTCTTGCAGGATGAGTTTCCCATTCTTTAAGTACTGAAATTGTGTGATTTAAACAGAAGTCGATGGAGATAACTTTTAAATATACTTCAAGCACTTTAATGTTTGCAAACAATACATAAATGTGTGACTATGTCTGAACAAGAAACTACTAAAATAATAATGGACATATTCAACTGGGACCATTCCATAATTTAAGCCAATCAGAGCTGTTCTTTTTTATTGCAACTGACGGCCCCCTATGGAGCAGCCATTTGCAATCGAAAAGAACAGCTCTGATTGGCTGACACTGAGAACTGTTCTCAGCCAATCAGAACTGTTCTTTTTGATTGCAAATGGCGGCCGCCATGGGGGGCAGTCCTTTGCCGGGCTCAGATGAGTTCAAACGTGGCTGCTTGTCCCACTCCTTTCAGTGCTGAATATGCTTATGGGACACTGATGTTAAAACAAGCGAAATTTAGTGATACACGTCATGTTACCCTTCACAATCCCCCAATGTATACTTTATATGATTGCTAAAATGTTGATATGTGTGCAAGACCGCTAATGTTATTGCTATCTGGATTTGGACATATTTGAAGTGGACCTGTCCGCAATAATTGTGATGTGCACATTGGAATACTGGAGATAGGGTTTGTTTACCCATATATAACTGTAGCAGCCTGGCACGAATTTGCAATAAAGAATGTGCTCACCAGTACCCAACTTTAATATGTGTGGTCAAATGTAGGTAATTGCTTTGACTCTGAAAATATTCTTTCATTGGATTATGAAAGATTAAAAGCCAAGTACATCGGAGATATGCTAGAGACCCTGCCATGCTCATCTTGTGCAACATATAGAAAAAACAACCAAATTGAATGTAGCTATGCATCAGCCATGACACTTGTCAATATGTTACTACAAGTAGCTCCTCTCCACTCTCTGCCAAAGATACACCAACCCCCTTAAGTTTGCACACAATCAGGCATCCGGGTGCGGCGTGGTTGATGATAAGTGATAGGCTGATAAACTGTGGGGCAATTATAGATTGCCAATATCCGATATTGCATGCTGCTTTGCACACATTCAGGCATAAGGGTGCGGTTTGGCAGAGGATAACTGATATGATGACAACTGTGTGGCAACATATAGTTTGCCGGTATCTGATATGACCTGCTGCTTTGCACACATTCAGGCATAAGGATGCGGTTTGGCAGAGGATAACCGATATGATGACAACTGTGTGGCAACATATAGTTTGCCGTATCTGATATGACCTGCTGCTTTGCACACATTCAGGCATAAGGATGCGGTTTGGCAGAGGATAACTGATATGATGACAACTGTGTGGCAACATCTAGTATGCTGGTATCCGATATGGCCTGCTGCTTTGCACACATTCAGGCATAAGGATGCGGTTTGGCAGAGGATAACTGATATGATGACAACTGTGTGGCAACATATAGTTTGCCGGTATCTGATATGACCTGCTGCTTTGCACACATTCAGGCATAAGGATGCGGTTTGGCAGAGGATAACTGATATGATGACAAATGTGTGGCAACATATAGTTTGCCGGTATCTGATATGACCTGCTGCTTTGCACACATTCAGGCATAAGGATGCGGTTTGGCAGAGGATAACTGATATGATGACAACTGTGTGGCAACATCTAGTATGCTGGTATCCGATATGGCTTGCTGCTTTGCACACATTCAGGCATAAGGATGCGGTTTGGCAGAGGATAACTGATATGATGACAACTGTGTGGCAACATCTAATTTGCTGGTATCCGATATGGCCTGCTGCTTTGCACACATTCATGCATAAGGATGCGGTTTGGCAGAGGATAACTGATATGATGACAACTGTGTGGCAACATCTAGTATGCTGGTATCCGATATGGCATGCTGCTTTGCACACATTCAGGCATAATGGTGCGGTTTGGCAGAGGATAACTGATATGATGACAACTGTGTGGCAACATATAGTTTGCCGGTATCCGATATGGCATGCTGCTTTGCACACATTCAGGCATAATGGTGCGGTTTGGCAGAGGATAACTGATATGATGACAACTGTGTGGCAACATATAGTTTGCTGGTATCCAATATGGCATGCTGCTTTGCACACATTCAGGCATAATGGTGCGGTTTGGCAGAGGATAACTGATATGATGACAACTGTGTGGCAACATATAGTTTGCCGGTATCCGATATGGCCTGCTGTTTTGCACACATTCAGGCATAAGGGTGCGGTTTGGCAGAGGATAACTGATATGATGACAACTGTGTGGCAACATATAGTTTGCCGGTAGGCGATATGGCATGCTGTTTTGCACACATTCAGGCATAAGGATTAGGTTTGGCAGAGGATAACTGATATGATGACAACTGTGTGGCAACATATAGTTTGCCGGTAGGCGATATGGCATGCTGCTTTGCACACATTCAGGCATAATGGTGCGGTTTGGCAGAGGATAACTGATATGATGACAACTGTGTGGCAACATATAGTTTGCCGGTATGCGATATGTCACGGTTTGGCAGAGGATAAAGTATATGATGGTAACTGCGAGTCGACATCTAGGTTGCCAGTATCAGATACAACATGCTGCTACCAGGGATCACGACCAGACGGGTTGGCCGACAAAGTTGAACGTCCGGTTCCCGATTTGGGAGATCCTGGGATTCGAACCCACATGCTCAAACCCTGGTCCAGTCAAACCGGTGACTTAAAAATTGAGGTGCTTGGCATTAATAGGGTAAGGCAAGGACTGGTTGGATCAGTGTCAGGATAAAGTGACTAAGTGGGATATCAAGTCATGGTGCTGGTGGCCTGGTCTCCCAGTGGGACAGCACCATAAAGTCGCTATGTCTGCACACTGTCACAAGGTGGTACCCGTCCTGGTAAGACCTTATATGTTACTAGGACGTAAAAGTCCGACAACCAATCAACCAGCTACTGATCACAACAAGCCTGCCTACCCATACCATGTTTGCATATTTTGTACAAATGATTAAGCTGGAGTATGCCAATACCCAAAATAAAAAAGTGTAAGCCAAAATAAATAGAGAGAGAGAAATAATACATAATTTAGAAAGTACCTTTTTTGAAAGTACAACATTCTTACTCCTTTTAGAAAGTACAAATTAGATTTTTCACTGGATTAACCAATTAGGAAATTTGCGGGAGCCACCTCTGTATTATTGATTGTGAATGCTATGAAGACGCGATTGTGTACAACTGGGCCCAGTTGTGAGTTCTATGAGTGTGTATGTGTGTGGAGGGAGTGGGCGGGGGCTGCACACTTGGAGCTTATCTGTGATGCTACCTGGAACAGTGGTACAGAGGGCTGCAGCCTGAACAGCCCGCGCATATTGATTATGCGACGGACAACTACCAGATGAAAGGGACATGTTCTAAATAATCAGATGTGATGGCCCAGAGGAGTCCATGCACCGTCCCCTCCCCCCCCCCCCCCCCCCCCCCCCCCCCACCACCACCACCACCACCCACCACCACCACCACCACCACCACCCACCCACCCCCACCCCCCCACGACCTGTGTTGCGCCCACCTCCACCACTCCAGCTCATTTCTCCGTCTCGCTCTCACCAATATGTGTATACCGGGCGCAGTGGCCGAAACGGTAGAGCGCAGGCCTACCGTGCAGGAGATCGGGAGTTTGATTCAGCGCTCGAGTCAAACCAATAACTTATCAAATTGATACTTGTCGCTTCCCGCTCAGCATTAATAGGACAGGGCAAGGACTGGTGTTTAGGTCAGTGTCAGGATAATGTCACTCAGTGGAATATTGGGCGGCCTGATTTCCGAGTGTGACAGTATTATAAAATCACCATGAGTGTGCACTGTTTCAAGTTGGTACCCGTCCTGATATGACCATAATGTTGCCAGGACGTAAAACTGACAGTGAACCAACCTGTCATTTCCTTATCCTAGTAATGCCAAGCACCTGGCTAGGAAGCAACATGTATAAATGTTTACGTCATCGGTCTAATTCGACTCGTGTTCGAACTCGTGGGTTCGAACCCCACGATCTACCAACACGGGAGACGGACACTCAACTCATCCGGCCATCCCTTCTGGTCCGAGTGCTTGCCATAGTTGTGGGATGCATATATATGGTCGATCATCATTATAATCTACATTGATAACGAGGTTGAAGTGAGTTGTATTACAAAGGGATAATGCGACAGAGTGACACGGTAGGAATTGGCAGGAAGATGTTCTATTACTTTGACTTAATATGCAGGATGACATGTTTACTAAGTGCAGCAGTGTAAACGTTCGATATCAAATGTAGATACATGTTTTGGTTTAGAAATGTTGAAACATTCATCAGACTATTCCACTTTAATTAAGCGCGCATTCCTTACACGCAGTATGCGGTATGTGGCATGTGGCATGCGGTATGCAAATGGCATGATTCCTTACACGTGGCATGCGTCATGAGGCATGCAGCACACGACTGGCTATATCTAAAAAATAAAAATAAACAAGTATACTCAATACTGCACTGTATATGACCTAATATGGCATTCATATCTATGTACCTATTGGTACGTCACAGGGGGGTTCCTATCTTTATAATTACCAAATTATAGATAAGTATTCATATTTTTGTGGCTATGGTAGCAATTTTACCAACCCGAACCCCACCACCACCACTACCATATGTTTCCCCTCTGCACCCTTGTGTGTGACGGTTCCGTAATGCTTAGTCGCCTCTCCTCGTCTAAAACTAATGGACAAGTGGGACTGACGTTTCTATTCGCACACCGCATGCCACATACCGTATGCCGCACCGATCGCTCCAGGGACCGATCGAGTTGACGCATTCGCATTCGCATTCGCATTTGCATTCGCATACCGCGTGTAAGGAATGTAGTCCATTGACTTCAAGGCGTTTCGATTTTTTGCCGCATTTACATTCACATACCGCATGCCACATGCCGCGTGTAAGGAATGCACCCTTTAGAGTCCCTATAATAAAAACTCGAATTATCTCCATGACAAGCTAGTGTCTTAATTTTCGAGCTAAGTTAGGTATCTGCCCTACTTTTGTTTCTGATGTAGATTTCAGTGGAAATGTACTAGCAAATATGCTACTAATAAATACTAATCCCTCTATGTTCATCCACTCCACCCACCCCCCGCCCCATCCCTACCCTTTTACAGCTACTATACCCCACTAACATGATGTTGGCGTTGACCTCATTAAAAACATTACTGACACTCCTCATGTATCTTACCCACTCACTTCACTGTAGTTATATCATAACCCACTGTGCCTACGAGGACTCTGGGTGTATCACAACTCTGTATGCCTCCTATCTCTGATACCTACACTGCATCGGTTTTCTGGATTGATACAGTGCGTAAAATATTCTGATATACCTCATGAGGGGGGGGGAGTGCTGTTATGTGAGGTGTTATTCGTATACCTCGCCAAGTGAGCTTGTATGTAGATGTGGTCTTCGGGAAGAAAAGCCGAAATGCGGATATTCTCCCATAGGTTTAGCAGTGTCAGGGAATCGCTGAAAATTCCCGGAAGTTGGGTTTCATATATATTGGGATACCCTAATAGTGCTCCAGTCTTTGAAGCACATATTAGTAGTATATGCTGATAGTGCTGCAGCGTTTGAAGCATTTATAAGTAGTATACACTGATAGTGCTGCAGCATCTGCACTAGATAAAAGATTCACCCCACACTTGTAGTACAGGGGTGAAAACCAACCCATTAGAAAAGCTGCCGAAGAATTTCGACATGCTGGGGAAATTAATTGAGTGAATAATGTCTTAATTTAAGAAGCAAAATATATTCTTTATATATGGTTTTATATTTACCCGCTACCTTTGAGCTGAAAAATACAATAAAACATCTGGTTTAATAAGTGAAATCGACGGCGTTCTATTGATTGATTGATTGGTGGTTGCTTCACGCCGCGTCAGCAGCATAGGCCATATTCATGGCGAGAAATGTTTGTTTTTGTTCAAACCATCACTTCTACATGTAAAAGCAGACAATCAATTATGTGCCAATAGACACTCATTAAAGTAGAAAGCTCACAATCATATATTTGTTGTCAAGGGAAACAAATTCCCATAGAAAAAGAAAAGTTTGATTAATAATTGATAGAATCTATTTAGTAAACTATATGAGGTGGTACAGTCCAGCTGCCCTCAAAAAGGCTAAAATGTTTTCCTGTTTTACCTTAGTAAAAAGGTCATGCATACTGTCTGCAGAGCCAACAAATCAACGCAACTTAGTCAAATGTGTTTGAGTGTCAGTGGGGACTGACACCTAATACATTCAGGAGGAGGTTCCCCCTTGAGCAGAAAAGCATGTGTAAGCCACAAGTGGCCAATACGGCAGCAGGTAAGGACCACTTGGTCCCGCTTAACCCCGCATGAGTCTGTGGTGGCCTTCCCACAGATGGTTCAATTTCTTTAAGTTTATTAATATTTTCATCCCACTTATGTTGCCATTTGGATTTTATGTGGGTGGCTATTAGTGTTTTCAGATCAAAATGAGGGATCAGACACGGTTCAAGATCACAGTTCAGGGCCTTCTTCGCAGCCCGATCAGCTCATTCGTTTCCTTATATGCCGGCATGGCCAGGCACCCAGCACAGGTGGATGTCATACCCATCCGTTGTCAGTTGGTTCATTTTATAAATGAGCGTTGCTAGAATAGGGTGATTCATTTTCAGTCCTGCAACAGCCAGGAGGCAAGAGAACGAATCACTGTATATAACATAGTTAGTGTGGTTGGATACCTCGATACACTCCAACACGAGAAGGAGTGCTCTGGCTTCTGCAGTGAAAATCGAGCTCGGATCGGGCAAACATACGCCACGTTTTTCCCTTCGGCAGACTGCTGCAGCAGCTACCCGGCTTTGGTCTTTCGAACCATTAGTGTAAATGGAGAGGTGGTCTGCAGACTGGCCCTGAATCTCTGCATGCAGTCCTTGGTACTCGAGTGGATGTGTCCCAGACTTCCTCTGTTCCATGAGTCGGAGGATAACTGATGGCTTTCTGAACAACCACGGGGGATGTTCTGGGACTTTGGCATCCTCCAATACATCCAAATCCATGCCCAAGGCCTCCAAATGAGGTTTCATTCGCAGCCTCAGTGGCTGGATTAAATTCAGCCTGGCTTCATACCTGGATTCATCATGTTGCTCGAATAGATAATTGTTTGCAGGATTCAATGCATTTTTTTTTATCTTGACTACATATTGCATGGCCAGTTGGATTCTCCTGTTGTTAAGTGATGATTCATTGGCTTCGACGTAGAGGCTCTGAACTGGTGAGGTACGGAAGGCCCCAAGGGCCACGTGCAGTCCCTGGTGGTGGATCGTGTCTAGCAGCCCGATATATGATTTCCTTGCGGAACCGTATACTATGCTGCCATAATCCACTCATGACAGAACCAAGGTTCTGTACACGGAGAGCAGAACATCTCTGTCCGCTCCCCACTCTCAGCTGGACAGCACCCTCAGAATATCTAGCGCTTTCAGGCATCTTGTTTTCAGGTACTTTATATGTGGCACAAAAGACAGTTTTGCATCGAGAATGAGGCCCAGAAATTTTCTCAAAGACTTTAAAGGGATCCCCATCAAGTATCAGCTCCGGTTCTGCATGCATTCTACGCAGCAGGCAGAACTGCATGCAGACTGTTTTGGTCTTGGACAATTTGAAACCGTTCAGAACTGACCATCGATGGATCCCATTTATATTTGGTTGTAGCTGTCTCTTTATGACATTCATGTTAGCACCGCTGTAATATAAAACAAAGTCGTCCACAAAAAGACTACAGGAGACCACCCCCGCTTTACAGCAGCAGCAATACCATTGACCTTGAACCCGAAAAGGGTCATGGCCAGTATGCTGCTTTCTATGGACGCCATCTTGTCTATTTGCCTTCTGTCCCATTTCACCAACTCTGTGCCGATATAAGTATCCATTTGATACTGGAGGCAGGCATTCTACTTCCTGTCTCATACTAAAGCTATTTTCGCCCGTATTTACATTACGTTGTCATTCACCCCTGTACTGTCAGTACGGGATGAATCTTTTATCTACATCTGCACCACCTATTAGTAATAGTATATGCTGGTGGTGCTGCAGTGTAAGACAACGTATTACTATTAGTATACACTTTTAGTGCTGTGGCGTTTGAACAACGTATTACTATACACTTATAGCTACAGGAACAATCCAGAAAATCCGGGAAATCGCGCAGATCTTTCTTCCCTGGTATATGTATGCATATGTATGTATATATTGCTTGGATTATAGCTGAATTCCATGCGGATGACATAGTGAGTGCTGGAAGGTTGAGTACAGTGGCACTCAGGACCTAGCACTTCTGCCCGAGTGGGGGTCAACATAATCCAGTAGGGGTCAACACAATCAGCCTGTGAGGAACAGCCAGAGCAGGGTTGGTAGTGGCCAGGCAGCCACTGGTGGTTGGCAGACTACCAGTTGCTATGGGGACAGGAAATGCTGTTCTCCTATTAGGTGACCAGGGTGGTGTGACACCCTACCAGGGAACTTATATACTATACAAGTACAGAGATAGCCTTGCCTTCCCTTACTCTCTTCACTCTTACTTTCTCTTTTGTCTTGTCTCTATTGTATTTCCCTACAGACTACTGGCACGGTCATATATGTGGGTACCAACTCTACTAGTGTGTAGCATCGCAATCTAGCCTGGCTGGAGTGTGCTGCTTACTGGGCAGCTGGGTCCCATCCTTGGTATACTGGACGTGGTGTATTCAAGAGTGTTGCAGGGTGCTTAATGTTTGCCCTAAGTGTTGACAGCCTTGCACATACTGGTTGGTGCATCTGTTGACGGCAGTTTTGCATCTACAAAATGGGATTGCGGAATTAGTTAAGCGTCCGTCTCCCGTTTTAATACTTTGTAGGATTCGAACCCATGGATTCGAATCCTAGTCGAATCAAACCAATGACTTCCAAATGGAAACTCAATTGTCACTTCCTAGCCAGGCACTCGGGAGTAATAGGCCAGGTCAAGGAGCAGTGGAAGGAAGAATACAAATCGCCCACAACTGAAATTTCCCCTGCTTAAGCTAAGATTCCTTACACGCGGTATGCGGCATCCGGTATGCGGTATGCAAATGCGAATGCAACAAAAAATTGAAATCAATGGACTACATCCCTTACATACGGTATGCGAATGCGAATGCGAAATGCGAATGCGACAACTCGATCGGTGTGGCATGCGGCATGCGGCACGCGGTGCGCGAATAGAAATGTCATTCGCACTTGTCCATTAGGTTTAGACGAGGAGAGACGACTGAGCATTACGGAATGGACACACACAAGGGTGCAGAGGGGAAGCATTTGGTAGTGGTGGTGGTTGGGTTACGGGTTGGTAAGAATGCTACCATAGCCACATAAATATGAAAACTTATCTATAATTTGGTAATTATAAAGGTAGGAACCCCCATGTGATGTACCAAGAGTTACATAGATATAAATGCCATATTAGACCATATACAGTGCAGTATGGAGTATGCTTGTTTATTTTTATTTTTTATATATAGCCAGTCGTGTGCCACATGCCGCATACCGCATACCTCATACCACATAGAAGGAATCCTCCCATTCGCATACCGCATACCGCATGCCGCATGCCGCATACCGCATGCCGCATGCCGCATGCCGCATACCGCGTAGAAGGAATCTTAGCTTAAATCTACTAATCTACCCCCCAACAAAGAAGAAAACAGGCTGAATTATATCAATCTGATAAAGCTGTGATAAGGAGTTCGGGGTGTGGTTACATACAGCCTACGTGTAAGCAATAGTAAGCTGCTGGCTGAAGTCAGCCATGTTTATTGACACACACAATTGGTCGTAATGCTAGCATTGCGTTTGATGCGAGGGAAGGAAGAGGCCCTCCCCCCGCCTCCCCTGTCGCCGCCCGGCTTTCTCATCTTCCCTGTCATCCGCCCCTCAGCTTTCTCCCACCTCGCCCTCTCCCCCTGCCCCGCCGGCTTTCTCACCTCCCTCGCCTTCTCGCCCCCCCGCTCCTTCCCTTATAAGGCCGCCCGCCGGCCTCCCTCAGCCACTCGCCTCCCAGCCATCCTCCCTGCACAGCCTCTTTCTTCTCTTGGCTTCTCCACCTCGGACCTCTCCACAGCACCCTCGGGCCGATCTACACCATGCCTGGCAGCGGCAAAGGGAGAGGACGCCGAGGACACGTCACCTGCCCCCTCGGCCCCGGGCTCGCCCCCCGGCGCCTCGCAACTGCCCCTCGGGCGACTGGGCTGCGGGCGTCGACGCCAACATGGCCTCCATCCTACAGGCACTGGGGCACATAACGACACGCCTCGACGCCCTCGACCGCTCCTGCGGCAGCTCCCGCGGCACCCAGGAGACGATCCCGCCCACGGCGAGCCGGCGCCCGGCCTACACCTCACCGCCCACCCCGGCGCCACGTAGCCGGGGGAGCTCACCCACCACCTCCGCCTCAGGCCCCGCTCCCGGGGGCGGTGCATCCCCAATATGAGCGGTACACCCGCCGCACCGCCCAGCCGCCGGCTCCCACACCTCCCTATGACCAGGACGAAGCCGACACACCCCGGCTTCCACGGCCGACGCCGTGAGGGAGATCCTCGCATCGGCCGAGGCGCAACATCGCGGGAGGAGGAAAGGCATCTCCCCCGACTACCTCTTCCCCTCCGACCTCATCGAGAGAGGCCCCAAGCGGAAACCGGTCAAGCGGGGGGAGGCGACCAAGGACGAGTACAGCCTCGCTCTCCTCACCCTCCTTAGCCACCCTGCCTTCCCCACGCACTCCTTCCCGGGTCTGAACCACCACGCCCTCACAGTTCTCCGTGTCAACCTCCTCTACCCCTGGGCTACCGTCCGACGCTACTCAGAGACTGTCTTCACCTGGATAGCGGACGGTAGATTCCCCACGGGTGGCATGACCCAGTCGCCCTGAACATAGTGAGAATAGAGGTTCTCACCATGCCCGCCCCCCAGGCCGTCCCGACAGCACCAGCCTCCCGAGACGCCGACCTTCCCCGAGGCGCACAGCAGCCCCGGAGCCAAGCCGACACCTGGCTCACCTACAACCGAGAGGCTCACGGGGCTCCCTGTGCCACCTGGAACCGTGAGCCCACCTCGTGTGATCGGGCCGCCGTCGGGGAGGCCCACGGCGAGGCGGGGGCCAGACACCGGCACATATGCGCCTACTGTGCTAACGTGAGGAGGATACTCACCATGCACAGCGAGGCCCTGTGCCTCACCAAACAAGCCCGTGAGCGCCAGACCCCGGCCGCCTCGGCGGATTTTTGATCCGCCGGCCCCCCCCGGCCGGCCCGGGGGGCCATAACCGGCGCCTCACCTATACCTCTGCCGACAACCCCTTGACCACCACCGACAAGCCTGTAACGACCACCGACTGAAACTCCACATGCCCAGAAAAAGCCACCGGCCCGCCGCCGGTAAGCTACCGGACCCAGACAGCAAGGAGCACCAACGGCTCCCCAGCACGGGGCCCGAGGTGCCGAGTGCCACAGCCCTACCCGCTCCACCCACAGCACCCAGGACACAGCCGGGGACCTCAACGCCATCGACCCTCCCCCGATCCCCACCCCCCCCAGCCCTGATGACTTCGCCCCCCCCCCCTCTCCGACCCTCGCCGCACCTCCTCCCCCACCCCCACCAACCACCACCTGCGCAGCCCCCCGGGAAGCCCGCCTCCCCAACTTTTGGCCGCCCGCATCCCGGTGCCGCCGACGTAGGCCCCAGACTCACCACGACACCCAGTCCCTTCACCCCCCTCAGCCTCCGCCGAGGCCCCACCCAAGCATGCCACCGCGCCACGGTGCTCCTCGCTATCATCGCCCAGGCCCCTCGGACCTCAGAGGCAGCCCACGCCTCGTGCCCCGCCTCGCCCCCTCGGGCGCACCTCGAGCCCTCTCCTCCGTCTTGGTGGAGGGCTCTTCGACGCCCCTTCCCACGAACACTTAATGCTCCCCCGAGCTCATTTAGTCCTAAGATTTACCTTGTCGCTCCCTAAGAGCTTATTTACTGTTTATTGCTCTCACCGCATCTTTCCTTGTATATAGCCTATGTTTTTTCCCTGATGTTCTGAGGCGTTTCAATAAAGCGCCTTTTCTCCACCCCCGCCTTGCTTTCTTCCTTTTCGCGCATCATGTGAATGTGTTCGGAATCAGCTGAGAGAAAGTTGTGCTTTAAGACGATATGAAAATGTTTGTTTGATTGTTCTTACAATTTCTCGTACCAACTTGTGCCAGACACTTCACATTCCCTGCAACTGTACTGTATGCCTACTGTTTGTTATACGTCTCCACCTAAATAGTGGTCACTAATACTAGTTTGTGTTTTAAAATATGTAATGGTACGAGTTGCAAATGGCCATACAAATAACCCTTGCTTAGTTATGATATGATATTATATTGATATGTATATTTGTAAAACAAATTGTTGAACGTTGGCATTTTGAGTTGCTATTTGATTTACATTCTCTGTTGTTATATTGTTGCTCTCATACCCTGTGAGGGGTCGACGGAGTGAAAATTAAATCATTGTCGATCAAATCATTGTCACTGACAGAACAGGCTAACAACACCATGCCGTGATATGACACTCAGTCACATTATCCAGACACTGAACAAACCAGTCCTAGCCCTATCCTATTAATGCAGATTCCCATGGTCGCTAGTAACAACTATCACTTTGTTAAGTCCTTTATTGTATTCGACTGGGGTTCGAACCCACGATATCTCATCTAGGAACATGAGTGAAAATAATTGTTCTTTAAGGCAAACATTGTTCTACGAGCCCGGTATTCTCGCTGTCTGTAAAATGTACAACGTCTGAACACTTTGACTTCTGGATACTGAATGCTTTATTCACCGTCCAGGGCTCCGAACCACCGGCACACTTTTCCATGATGTCATCTCATTAACATATTCCTTTGTTCTCTCTCAATGCCTGGATCCCATCATGCATCTCATTAGCATATATTATACTGTCCACACATTAACACAAATGCCCGACGTCATCTGTAATGTATACTTAGCCTCCTACAACATGGCAAATTCGCCAAGATCAGTTGAATCCATTGGAATCAATGTCGCGCCGGGACAGTTCTTAAATGCCAATGTTTTTCACCATCGCCCTAATGTTAGCAATGCATTTAAGCCCCGCCCCTCCTCCTCCCTTACTCCGAACCTACAAGCGCTGATGAAAAACACTGATACAATATGACTGATTTTATAACCTGCAAAGAAACAGTGTAGGCATATATGGGCTGTAACTTAAACCCGCTCTCGTATACCAATTATTGATACTCATACACCACCCCTATGGTAAACTGAAACGCGACCCTCCTCTAACTTGCTATATCCTTGTAAATGTAACAACATTTAGTTAACCATAAATTAGAGTTAGATTTACAGTTTACGCTCGGCGATTTGTAAATAAAACAGTCTATTTGTTCCCCCCTGGGTGTACACACGCAGGGGTCTTGTGTACCAAGTAACACAGGCAGACATAAACAAAAGCTGCCATATGTTTGGGAAGCTCTAGCAGGTTTTTCACTGATATTGGATGTGTATACACACCCAATCAACACTGTTCCTGCTTCTACCACTACTGTTAAGGTGCAGTGTGTAGATTACACTTCCCCCCACCTTCTCCTAAGCAAGCCATTATGAATTCGAGGCTGGGTGTTATCTGTTGTCATTAAATGTATTTTGATTGGTTGGTTGTTGGAGTTTTACACCCTGGCAACATCTAGGGTCATATCAGGACGGCTATAGACTTGTGACAGTTTGCACTTGTGGTGACTTTATAGTGCTGCCCCACTGGGAAATCAGGCCCTGGCACTATGACACAATATCCCACTCAGTTACATTATCCTAACACTAAGCCAACCAGTCCTTGCCCGATTCTATTAATGCGAAGCGCCCGGCTAGGACGTGGCAAGTATCAATTTTATAAGTAATTGGTTTGACTCGACCGGGGACCGAACTCCCGACCTCCGGCACGTGAGGCCCGCGCAGGCTAGATTTCCTTTGATCTGTGAAAGGTTGATTAAATTATTGTTCAATTTACAGGCCGGACCGACACTACATAAAGAACCTGTTGCTGCAGTATTACATTCCACCATGCCCTACAAACCCAAATAGACTAGGACATTCCTCCCTATGTATATATAAATAATCACCCATCTACTTGGTAGGTAATCACCTTTCCATTAGGTCCACCAGTTTATGGTGGTGTTGTTGTTGTTGGGGTTTTATGCGTAAAAAGGGATACTGAGCGATTATAATATAACCTGGAAATACTGAGACCTATAATGCCAGAATTTGTATGTGCTTGGCAAACTTATGTTGGCATGGTTTCACTCCAAATACCTCCAACGTTAGCGATTTAAAATAAAGTTACTTCAAATTGACCGGAAGCTCTAGCCGAATCGGTAGAGCGCAGTCATCCAGTGCGGAAGGTTGGGAGTTCGGTTCCCAGTCCACTCAAACAATTATACAATTTATATTTGGCGCTACCTACCCTGGCGCTCAACATTAATAGGATAGGACAAGGACTGGTTAGCACAGCATCAGGATAATGTGACTTTGTGGGATATTGGAGCGTGGTGCCAGTGCCATAGTCTTCCAGTGGGGCAGCTCTATAAAGTCACCATGTGTGCACTGTCACAAATCAGTAGTGATCCCTATATGACCATAGATGTTGCTAGGATGCAAAACAACAACAACTTCAAATTGAAGTAAGGGAGACTATGACAATGAGTTTAATGTATTCTCAGAAAATGACAGAATTTCAAAAGCATCGGACTATGGAACGTTAATTGGAAACCGACAGATAGTCAGTCCTTCCACTGAGATTCCGTCCTTTAACGGGTAGAAATGCGCTCTCTGCTGGAAGTGGATGCTATATCTCAGTGACTGAGCTACATGCACAGTGGTGACATGTGAAGTCGTGGGTCAACTGTGAAAGAATGGGAAATGGCTGGTCATATATATATGTATATATATGACTGTAGGTTGTACTGTATATATATATATATACATACAGTAAAACATCTCTCAATCGACCGACCTTGGACTTGACTTCAAGTGGTGTTCTCTGTGGCGGAGTGGTTAGAGTGTCTGACTTTTTTCTAGGTCGGACTCCTAATCTGAAGGTCAGTGGTTCGATTCCCCATGCCCCCACCTCTGCCACTTTGGATTTCCACCGCTGTGTATAACTTAAAGTGTCATCAAAGTCCAGTTGCTCTCATACCATGTCTATGGAGGTTAAAAAGTGGTTCATTTAGGGAGGTGGTCGGTTTACATACTTAGAATATGGTTACAATTGTATTGTTGGGACCCAAATAAAGCGGTCCATATAGGGGAGTGGTCGTGCAAACGTTATAGTGCTGCCCCACAGGGAGATCAGGCCACCAGTACCATGACACAGAAATCTGACTCAGTCACATTCTCCTGACAGTGAGTCAAGCAGTCCCTGCCCTATCCTAATAATGCCGAACTCCTGGCTTGAAAGTGGCAAGTATCAATTCTTAAATCATTGGTTTGACTCGACCAATGGGTCCGAATACTATGAACTATCAACACGGGATATGTACGTTCAACTCACTAATACCATGGTAAACACATTGATTTGCATTGAATTTCAGATGAGGTTCAGAAATAAATATTGTGGTCAACATTAATAAGATATACAATATCAGAAAAGACCGCAACAATTATGCCTGGACAGATTATTCCAATCCATTCTGCTGGATGTAGTAACATTACCTAGCAATGACCTGCTACTAGTTTATTTAAAGGCGCATCATCCGATGGTTTTGAGTGTCTGACATTTTTCTGAGATAAATATGTTAAGTTGATCATTATAACCAACCATATTTTAGTTTGAAGTTACTTTATATCGCTAATGTTGGAGATATTTAAAATGCAAATGCCAAAATTAATGTTGGCAAGCACACCACTGCTCTGGCACAATAGGTTTCTGGAGTAACATATGTTCTATTAAATTGACTTGCTTTTCTGTTCTATGTGGTGAGACATATTTTATAAATGCACCAATATCTAAGTTAGATATGTATAATCAAATCTAGATCACTGTTTCGGTTTTTGAAAATTTGATGTTTTCTTTGGACTATGCAGCTTTATAGAAAAGTCTGCGTTTTTTAAATTTGTTGTCCTTGTTCTTGAAGATTTATACAGCCTATCATGGATAAGTCTGAATAGACTTGTTTTCACCATTAGACAGTTTGTCAATAGAAAGCCTGAGCCTTCACTTTTACCGAGCCAAGGGATTTTTAATCTCCCACTCCACATAGACATGGTATGAGAGCAACCAGCCTTTGATGACGCTGTAAGTTAAACACAGCAGTGGAAATCCAAATTGGCAGAGATGTGGGGGCACTGGGACTCAAACCACTGACCTTCAAATCAGGAGTCCAACCTACAAAAAAGTCAGACACTCTATTCAGTCTTCCACAAAAAACACCACATACACTCTAATCACTCTGCCACAGAGAACACCACGGTAAAATTGATCGAAAGGGGCAGGATGGGGAATTGACCAAAAACTGGAGCAGGTAACGTGGTTAGCTGATCGATACTATGATAGTATAGACAGCTGTCCTGCAGACCACTTTAACTACGTCACACAAGCCAGTAGCACATGTCTAGCAAATATAATATGAAGGCAGACAAATTACAGTTTTAAGAATGGATGTAAATGGGATTATTCCTTATATAAAACATAATACATTATGTCTCATATTTCAAACCGGGCACGGTGGCCAAATTGGATAGGGCGCAGGCTTCCAGTGCGGAAGGTCGGGAGTTTGAATATCGGCCGATTCAAATGAATGGCTTGCAATATTGATATTTATCACTACCTAGCCTGCTGCTCGGCATTACTAGGATAGAGACAGGATTGGTTAGGTCGCTATCAGGATGATGTGACTCAGTGAGAATTCGGTTCACGATCCCGGCGGCGTGGTCTACCAGTGGGGCAGCACTATGAAGTCTGCGTGAGTGCTCACTGTCACAAGTCAGTAGCCATCCTGGCGGGTTGTAGGATGCAAAACCCCAACAAAACAAATGAAACAATATCATATTTCATACGGGAAATTGCACATCTAACTATCTTTATTGAGCAGTGTCCTGAATAATTTGCTTGCATGAGGTATGGGAACTGTAAAGGCCATATCTGACCTAGTTCTCTTTTATTGGGTTTGGTCCTCGTGTATTGCCTTGGTCATGTCTTATGGGTCAGTGAAGGTGTTAATCCGTTCCCATCTCTGGTTGATCTAGTTTAGCTCTGGCATACAGATGTGTGCTTAGCGTTTATCTCCTTGTTGGAGATCCACATTCCCTGCTGTTCCGTTTGTAAATTGCTCATAATGTTGAAGCATTACGGGTAATTTGTCGGCAAATACAGCCAAGCGCTAGTAACTAAGGCTGCTCAATATGTCGCCGACTGGCGGATCCTTGCTGAACTAATTTAACTATAGCTTAACGCCGACTAGCGGTTTTCTGGCACTTCCGCCATATATCGCCCAGTAAACAAGGCGAATGCGGCTCCACCAGTGTCATATTTCTGAACTAAATTGCCCATCTTCGGCTATAAAAGCGACTGCTAGCTGCGAACATTTCACTTTCGACATGGGTGCCACGAGGACAACAACTGCCTTAAATTGCCATCCCACCCACCCCACGATGAGAATGGGATATAGGGTTATAAGCGTGCCTAAGCCTCATTTGACATCACATAACTACATAAGAGACTGTACTGACGACAAGAGCTAAAAATTGTAATAAAAAAGGCATACTATATTTGCGGTGTTTGTTTTGCTAATTATACCATGGCATTGTAGTATATGCCTGGGGGTATTGTTGAAGTACAATAACTAATGCTGAAGTTGTAGGCCCTATGACCTAATTTAGATCAGGTGCGATCTCTAAATTATCTTCATGGTGGATTACCTACATTAATTTCACTTTGAACATGTTGTACCTCTATGTTTTTTTATGAGGTAACTTTCCCGACAAAGTATAGATGGACATATCTGTCAAGTACTACGCTTTGGCCATAAAAACTACGGTTTTACACATAAAATTACAACTATGGCTGTAGGTGAGCAAACCATATGCTTTTCAGCATATTTGAACTCTCAATTGTTCTTACCACTGACATAATATGAATGTAGCTATTTGTATATTTTTTTACAAATCTACATTGCGAAATCAGGCCACCAGTACCATGACCCGATATCCCAATCAGTAACATTATCCTGACACTGAGCCAACTAGTCCTTGCCCTATCCTAGTAATGCAGAGCGCCAGGCTAGGAAGCAACATGTATATATTTTAAAGTCATTTGTTTCACTTTACCGGGAACCAAACTCCCGACCTTCCACATGCAAGGCCCACGCTCAGTGCCAACCTGTCAAGTACTATGTTTTGACCGTAAAGACTACGGTTTTCACAACCTTAGACTACTGTTTTCATTCTTTGGGGTTGACATCTATGGATGGAACGAATAGTGGTAGGTTGTCTTTCACAATCTTGAGCAGGAAAATTATGTCATATATAACTATTAATAAATATATATATATAAACACTGGTGAGAGTGATAGCTTCCTGTGTAGAAAATCGTGGGTTCTAACCACACATTAGTCAATTCAATTACTTACACAATTGATATTTGTCGATGCGTAGCCTTTCGCTCGGCATGACTAGAATAGGGCAATGGTTGGCTTGCTCAGTATCAGGATAATATGACTGAGTGTGGTATATCGAGTCATGGTGCTGAGAGTACAGTTGTCTTGTGGGACAGCACTACAAGTATAAAGTCGACATGAGTTCACGCAGTTACAAGTCCGTACCCGTCCTGCTATGATGATGTTGGCTGGACATAACACACCAATTAACAAGCTATATATACACATACATATATATTTAACGGGTCTGAGCGGGTCTTGCAGCAGTAGTGACCAGACGCAGCTGGTGTCAGGGAGATCAGGAGCCCCACACAGGAGGCAGACTAGTGGGGGATGTAGGAACTAGACTAGGCAGCAGCTTAGGCAGTACTAACTCAATGACTCTAGCACAGTAGGAGTAACTAATAAATGACAGTACAGGGTGTAGTAACTAATATATGGGAAGGTAGTTTGGTTGTGTCCTTGTTTATATTCCCATAATAGATTATAGAGCACATATATATGTGTCTCCTCCAATGGTGTTTTAGTGGTGTTTACTGGTGTTATATATATATATATATATATGTGAATGATATATACATATAGATGTTCTAAATCCGAATGGCTCTGCCAGTTAATGAATAACAAGACCACCTGCTGGTGGCGCCACGGTGGATGGAACTGAAACTAGACCCAACATATAACAAATATAGTGCGATTACCCGGAGATCAATAACTGATGTTGTTATGGCGTCCTTATTTATATCCTTATCATATATTATAGGACACATCTATACTTTCACCATTGTCCATATGTAGGGCGAGGTCACTATTTACATGCTTAGTCATGGCAAAATAGCGGCAGGCCGGAAGGGCGGTGGCCTTGACCCCCGGGGTGACCTGACCTGCTGGAATGCTATAAATCGCGCGGAATGTCCGGGACAGTCCCAGACCTGATTGAATACACTGTGAGACACACCCACTCTCCGTAGTCACAACAGGGGTTATATACCACAACAGGGGCTATACCAACAACCCTCTATCTAGTCAAGTTGCTGATAATGATCCTATATATATATATGAATGCAAGCATTGCACATTGATCTTTGACTACGCTGGGGATTTGATTCTATAACACAATTGGCTTTCGTTGGCTGCGTGTTAGATAGTAGACTGTATGGTTGGTTGCTGGCTAGGGATGCACTTGGTTTCTTGGCAGGGGAGATAGCCAGTACACCTCCCTGGAGCATATAGTTGGTTGTTGGAGTCTTACATTCTGGCAACATCTAAGGTAATAATAATATCAGGATGGATACCGACTTGTAACAGTGCACAGTCACAGTGACTTAATAGTGCTGCCCCACTGGGATACCAAGCCACTGGCACCATGAATTGTGATATCCCACACAGTCCCATTGTCCTGATACTGTGCTAACCAGTCCTTGTCCTATCCTATTAATGCGGAATGCCACGCTAGGTAGCGAGAAGAATCAATTTGATAAGTCATTGGTTTGACTCAACTGGGAACAGTAGTAAGCTTCAAGCAAACCTGCCACAAGCATATAATGAGCTAGATAAAAGATTCACCTGGTACTTGTAGTACACAGGGGAATGACAAAGTAGTCTAAATACGGGCGAAAATAGGTTTAGTATGGAACATGAAGTAGAAACTGTGGCTCCAGTATCAAATGGCTACCCATATAGGCACAGCGTTGGTGAAATGGGCGAGAATGCAAAAAGACAAGATGGCGGCTGCAGAACGCCGTCGATTTCACTTTTAAATTGCATTAAACTGGATATTATATTATATTTTTCAACTCAAAGGTAGCGGGTTATCAATAAGACATATGTAAAGAATAAATGTTGCTTCTTAGATTGTGAAATTAGGCTCTCAATTCATTGACCCGTCTTTTCGACAGCTTTTACATAGGGTTGGTTTGCACCCCTACTGCAGCAGTACGGGGTGAATCTTGTATCTAATACTGAGCAGATCTGAGCAGCTAGTATAACTACACAGAGAAGGGCACTCACATTGCTTATTGTCTTATGTTCTCTTTCTCCCTACAATGAAGGGGGGATTCCCACTAATGCGTGTTGGCAACATGATGAGACCACAAGTCCCCACGTGTACCTTCTTTAGTGGAACTCACACAGCATAGAGCACAAGTTTAAAATTGCATAATCCGATGCTATTAAGTTTCTGTCTAGTTTCGTTTTCATCGATAAATACATTAGGTGGAACATTATTAGTAATGGCCGTTGTTAGGTGGGCGAGGCGCCGCCTGGAGGAAAGTAGAGGAATTAGGGGAGCTGCTTGGAAGCAGGCCTCCCGGTCTCCAGGCCCCAAGCTAACCTCCAGAAACCCATAGTAGAAAGGACCATATCAAAAGGAAGGTTACAGGAGCAATCGAATTAAGAACAAGAAGAAGACTGGAGAATTACATACATAATAATATTTGCATAATTACTTTATACCACACATAATCTAACTCACTTGAACTTGAATTATCATCCATGGCTAACATTCGATATTTTGTTGAGGGAAAACGCATAACCGTAACATAGATTTGGTTGGTCATTGGAGTTTTATGTCTGCGCCACATCTAAGGTCATATTAGGACGGATACCGACTTGTAACATTGCGCACTCATGGGGACTTTATAGTGCTCCCCTATGGGAAAATCAGAACAACGGCACCATGACTGATATCCCACTCAATCACATCCTGACACTGCACTAACGAGTCCTTGCCCTATGAATGCCGAGCGCCAGGCTAGGAAGTGACAAGTATCAATTTTATAAGTCATTGTGTTGACTCGAACGGAAACCAAACTCCCGATCTCCCGCACGAGGCCCGCGCTTTACCGATTCGGCAACCCTAACGGTAAGCAATGTAGGTGTGCTCACTAAATTCCTTACATCATAGTCTTCAACTGTAACAGCTTCATCAACATTGAATTGGGACTCCTACTAGGCGGCAACAATAGCTTACTAAGTGCAACAGTACCATAGGTGGATGTGTAGGATTCAACTTACCTTAGTGTTTTTCTTTTGAAGACTTGATGCTTTCATCGGACCATGTATGTTTTCATCACACGCTGGATACTTTGTGCCTAAAGTGACATCTCTTTGTTTGTATGTGAGCTTGTCGCCATGTACGCTCTAAACTCCCATAGAGACCGCTCCAGACCCTAGGAAAGGACATCGCGATGTAGTTGTACAACATTTCCCCCTGCAAAGTCACAGCGTAAACTGAGGACCACTACTAACACTAGCACATGGAATAGGTATATATACTAAAATGTCGCGAATATGGCACCAACAATACTAACCTAATTAACACTCAGCACTAACAGCTAAGATGACAAGGCAACTACCAAATTGAGAATATTGCTTTTCAGCGATGAAAACGAGCCCCAATGCGACTTACTCATTATGAACAGGGTAAATAAAGCCATCACAACAACTTTACAAAATCTGATACAGAGTGATTTATATATTAATTGTTCCGATACAATTTTCCTAATGTTCACCACATAATAAGCCTGTTTGTGTGTATATATACTGCTTTTGTTAATCTTAAATGCATATTGCTTCCCTCCTATTGAAATAGCATTGTCCAATGAAACACAGTTTTGACAAAACCAAATGAGTTACCTACATTTGATGCTATATCTTGACCTTAGATAATGGTGCATTAACTAATGACTTGAGAGAGAATATAGGCTGAATAATCAGATAATTTATGATGCCATTCCTTTGGACACCTACTCTGAGAAAGCCATTAAGCAGGGACAGCACTAAGCAATTATGTCAATCTCATAACCTCATTAGCTCTGCACACATTCTAATCTAAGTAAGACCTATCACTTAGTCAGCTTCCAGGATTAGTAGGTCATACTGAGATGCAAATCTGGGTCATAGCTACAGGATATATGGCAAGCTTGTCAACATTATGTTGGCTCCAGTTCAAATTGCTCCAAATCCATCCAGTTTTCATCACATATACTCCAGCCTAATTGTGCATATTGCCGTGGTAATATGGGTAATTCGAGACCGAGTCGGAGCTGACCCCCCCCCCCCCCCCTTCCCCCTCCTCTCTCCCCCTTCACCTCCATACCCTCCTCCTCCTGCCCTTCCCCCCTCCCATCTTACCAACCTGACGTCACCAACGGCGCCACCTCCGCGCTCCCCATGCCCGTCCCTTACCTCCCCTACCACCCTGCAGATGGCGCCACTACCCCCACAACCGGGAACCACTGACAGCCTGACGTCACTTCCTCCCCTTGCCCCTACACTGCCCTGCGCACCCGCTCAGCCCACTTCTCACCAGACAGCGCACCGACAGGTCCTCCCAGCAATTTCCACCACCCACCCACCCGACATCACACAGCCTAAAGGTTGAGTCCAAGTTCCAGACCTAACCCACACCTCCCTCAGACCTTCCCCTATTCACCCTATTCCTCCCTTACCCCCCTCCTCGCCAAAACCTCCCCAGACACACTCCTCCCCCACACGACCTCCACAACCGACCTCCCCCCACACCCTTTTCACTACCGACATACCGACATACCTGACCACATACGTGGCAGCATATCTGATGCACATGTCTCCTATTACCCATTGTTCTTATATGCTCACTGTGCTGTAATACTCTGACCGTTCTCATGAAAGCTGCCTGCAAAAGTGTTGAAGTGCTGCTGGCTTTTGCAAGTTACTAGCGGCACTCTCTCGGGGAGCAAATAGAGGTTTCACACCGGCAAGAACATGTCAAGACAGGCGCAAAACTATTTGTCCCTGCAGTGGCTGGTCGGGAGATGTTGGGAGTTCCATACATCAACCGCCCTTAATGCTGCCACAGTGACATGGTTTTCTGTTTAGGGTTTGCTCCCTTAGCCTTCGGTTCTGTCAAGGACCTGTACCACAAGGCAGTGGTTTAGAACTCTGCAAGGCAGGGGCGTCAAACTCCCTGAGGTACTGTTATATGACCGTTCTCATGTACCTATTAACTATTCATTGATTACCTATTACCTACATGATTCACTCAATTACCCACTGACTGTACAATTACTTCAAACTCCAATAAAGTTCCATAATATAGCTCCGTCTCGTGTCGTGAATTACTAGTATGTTATAATGGTCAACCTGATATATTTATCTGAAAAATAAGGCCACATTCAAAAGCCATTGCACTGTACAACTTGACCTCTAACATGGGATATCCAGTATTATCTCAATGTAGTGGAGTACTGGGCCTAGTGCAAACTAGTATCCTGTGCTTGAAGGCGCATAATTCGATGATTTTGAGTTCCTCCAATTTATCAAATAAATACGTTGCATTGAGGGTTATAATTTATCTTACTTCAAAGTGGAGAATTTGAAATTTTTGAATGAAGAATTTTGGTCACTTTGGAGAGATTTAAAATGAAAACAGGCAAAGTTAATTTTGGCAAGCAAGTCAGAATTCTGATACCATAGGCTTCAGCAGTAACATATTCTATTCAAATGATATAATACCCTCTTCACTGCAGCAACAGACGCATCAGGATCTAATTTGGATACGCAACAGTTTTCGGAAATATGATGCTTTCATCAGACCATGGTCACACTGTATTGTTGTGCCGAGGCATAACATGGCTATATGAATACTTCGAAGGCATCCTATCGATGAACACGAAATCATGCAATGTGATTATGACTGTACTATCCATATTTTTCATTCCTTATTGCTTTATTTCCAACATACTGAAATGATCTAGACTACTGTGGAGTGTTCATCTCGTACGCGCTTCGTAGCCCGGCGCTCGGCATTAATAGAATGGGGGGGGGGGGCAGGGATTGGTTAGCTCAGTGTCAGGAAAATCTGTTTGAGTGGGATATCGGGTCATTGTGCCTGCATCCTAATTTCGCAGTGGGGCAGCACTATAAAGTCGCTATGAGTGTGCACTGTCACAAGTCCGTACCCATTTGATATGACCTTAGATGTTGCCAGGATGTAGACCCATCCCGATATGACCTTAGATGTTGTCAGGACGTAAAACCATCCTGATATGACCTTAGATGTTACCAGGACGCGCACTCATCCTGATAATACCTTAGATGTTGCCAAGACGTAAATCTCCAACCAACCAGCATCTTATCATAAAAAAACATGCATCTCGGTCTTCTCTAATTGGTTCATGATACATGGACGAACAGCTCAACCAATCACACCCAAGAGCTTACATCTTCAACTGGATCAATGCCAAAGTACCTAGCAGCTCTGAATGATCAAAATCTGCCATACCTATAAAACAAACAAAACATGTTTTATATTGTATGTATCTCCATGTCTAAGTACTAACACTCCTAATTCTGATAATAAAGCACACTGCTCCATCCCAGTGCACTGCCCATATCTAATTCAATATTTATTTCATTCATCACTCCTTTTGTCATAGTTATCGACATTCTATTTCAGTCCGCCTTTCAAATTAAAGTTGCATAATCTGATGAAGGGATGACATTTTCAAATCAAGAACACTTATCTAGATTTGATCCGATGGGGCTTACATGAAACTTATACCCCTGTCACACTACGACGTAATGAGCCAACGTGAGCCTAACGTGGTGATATTTCGTCATTACGTTGATGTACGTTGGATTACGTTCTGATGACGTCATAATGACGTTAGAGTGACGTCGAGCTACGTCACATTACGTCGTGTTACGTCGAGATACGTCAAGGTTTTGGACATGTTCAAAAGTTTCGACGTAGGTCGAACGTAAGGGTTTACGTTCGCCGTACGTTCTGTTCACGTTCAGCGAACGTCAATGACGTTAAACGGACGTTATTCCAACGCTCCTCACTACGTTCAACTACGTTCCACTACGTTGACCCCCATTAAACCAAGTGCAAATGCCCACGGGGCGTAATGGGAACGTCAGGAGAACGTCAGGAGAACGTCAGGAGAACGTCAGGAGAACGTGCATTCAACGTACGTTCAATGTCTCATGACGTAGCTAACGTCACGTAACGTTCTTCTGACGATGGAATAACGTTCATAACGTTCCATCAGCATCATTACGTTCACCTCTCTCGTCGAACGACGGTATCACTACGCTTTACCGACGTTACTCTCTCGTCCACTACGCTGCATCCACGTTCAACTTCTGCCCAAATTTGCATACTACGCCGAGAAGTTCAACGTTATTCACGTTCTCCCTACGTTGACGTCGTTACGTCGTAGTGTGACAGCCCCTTAGGTACTCGTGCAGTTTATTGACAATGTTGCCCATTAGATACTTCAAACTTAGAAACTGTGCACGAAGGAAATACTAAGTGAGCAGAAGTAGACCCACTGTTATAGGTAACTGTCTCCCTCATCTCCCACCGGGCGTGGTGGCCAAATCGCTAGAGCGCGGTGCTCGCATGCGGAAGGTCGGGAGTTCGGTTCCGTGTCGAGTCAAACAAATGACTTATACAATTGATACTTGGCACATCCTAGCCTGGCGCTCAGTATTAATAGGATAGGGCAAGGACTGGTTAGCTCAGCATCAGGATAATTTGACACTGACACCGCATATGAGTTAAAGTTGGATTTATTTCTTTTCAAATAACAAATTTCTAGTAAGCACATGTTGATTTCTAGTAAGCACATGTTAAGTTTCAACGAGATAAGCACAATGAGATAAGCACAATGAGATAAGCACAATGAGGTCAATAAGCTTTAACCCTAAGCCCCAGCAACAGATAACAGGGGTGGGTGGGATGGCAGTTCAAAAGCCAGCTAGTGTCCTCCTGTGGCCGTGTCGAAGTGAGCTCACCACCGCCGAATCAGTCCTTATATAGGCACTGAGGCTAATAGTTCGAGCAGGTGACTGCAGATCGCAGGTCAGTAAGATTAAAGTTAACATTAGTCAGGTGTTTCGTATTAAAATACAAATATATAGGTGGCGCTGACGCACAAGTCATAAGTTAAATTTGCTGTTCCTCGATAGGTGGCAGCATAAGGCTTATCTTAATGCTATGAGGCTATGGCGGTGATCGAATGTCAAATTACCCGTGTTGCTGAGCATCACAAACAATGTGACCGGGTGGGATATGGAGTCATGGTGACATTGGCTTGATTTCCCAGTGAGGCCGCACTATAAAGTCACCATGAATGTGCACTGTCACAAGTCGGTACCCGTCCTGATATGACCTGGGATGGTGCCAGGACGGAAAACTTCAAAAACCAACCAACCAAACTTAGATACTCGTGCACTTTATTGACAATGTTGCCCATTAGAAACTTCAAACTTAGAGAAACTGTGCAAGCAGCAATTACAGAGTGGGCAGAAGTGGGATCACTGTTAGAGGCAAATGTCTCACTGAGCTCACTGTTAGCCTTAGATGTTACTAGGTCGCAACACCTCACCGCACAACGCAACGTCTACAGGAAGCAGGGAAGCGTCTACCCCCACTAGATGGCGTGACTGTATTGACGCTCACAATCTCCACGCAATATGTTATGTGGAAGCCGATTTCCCATAGGGTGTCTTATCGTACTCTTGTTTCAAATACACCAAAGTGTTTCTTGCGTGTACACAGTCCCGGCCGAATCACCAGAACCCACGATAAGAACACTTGGCGAAAGTATGTAATTAATTGTGTTGTTGTCTTCATCGCTGCAAAGGGTGGGGCCAGAAGTTAGAACTTTCGAGACCATTTTTATTATTGATTTTTTTTAGTATGTCTACGTAGTTTAAAGCTGCATGGTCCGATGAAAACAGCAACATTTCAAAACCAAAACAATTATCTAAATTTGATTCTCCATATCTACCTTCGATACTGGTGCACTTATTAAACATTTGTCGCCACACAGAAAGGAATAGTGAAACAGTTGAAAGAACCTGTTACTGCAGAATGCTATGGTGTCAGAGTTTTGGCAAGCTTGCCTAAATTAAATGGGTGTGTTGTCACTTCGAATATCTCAAAGGTTAACCATTTAAAATAAAAGTTACTTCAAATTACACTAAGATAGATTATAATGATCAACCTAATATATTTATGTCAGAAAATGATAAAAGCTCAAAACCATCGGACTATGCAACTTTACCTTCCGTAGGATTAATTTAATGAATTGCATCAAAGATGTGACATATACTAGTAGGTGGCTTAGAGTTTTAATTTAGTCTACGTAGATAATTTGACCACCCAAGGGTGTCTGGAGGCGATAACGACCATATACAACTGTTAATGTTATACACGTGGACTCCTCGCAGGTGGCGCCGATGTGGTAAATTATGTAACTATGTACTGGGTTAGTCGATATTATATAGTTGAGCAATGGTCAATACATATATATATATATATATATATATATATATATATATATATATATATACACACACGTATATCCTGGATATTCCGGTGTAGGGAAGGCGCAGAGGCCCCCACCCCCGGCGTTAAGAGTTGGCTGTGTTAATCATTAACCATTTGGGTTCGGGTCCGTCAGGTGGCACCTTAGCTCCACCTTTCCTCGCCCCTCCCCTCCTTGACCAGGCCCCGTTTCCTCAGTCGGCCTAGCCCGGTCAACACCTACTGGTTTTTACATAGTATACATATGTGATTTATAGCGCAATATACGACTATCAATGCAAGGGTAACATGTACATCCTATATTTTCTCTGTTTGCATTGGTGGAGTGCCCCCCTTCCTCCCAGCTGTCGGTTCAATTGCCGGGCGGGCGCCCCCCCCCCCCCCCTTTCCACTCCCCTCACGTCACACACTGGAATAACATATACATAGACACATGCATAATAAAGATTCCTCCTGTGTGATTGGCGCTGGTGGAGGGGGGGGGGGGTACCCGGTACAACCATGCCTAGGGGCCATCTCTTCAGTCTGTGCTAGATAATATATATAATAAACAGTTATTCCTGTTATGTACGTGTGAACGCTGTGAGTTATGTGTTGGAACTTTTTATTGATCTCAACTGTTCCCGGCATGCCCTAGTCCCCACTCCATGGCAACTCTCCAGGATACACAACATCTCCTTTCCATACAATGCTTAGAATAAGACAATGGTAACTGTGATCAGTGATTTTAACGGTAACAAGTGACCTCATCTAATATTTTAGGCTTAAACTTCTTATTCTTCTAGAACTACCACCGTTGGGAGATATATCTTCCATTTGTTTTATTGTTAGGGAAGACGTGTATCCGACCTAATTACATTAAGCCCAGTCTATTACTGGCACATGAGTGTATGAGGTATCTGTCTTCATTGACACATACATCATTACTGTAAATATAACAAGCGACATTATATCTTAGTAACAAGTGACATTAGATATATTAATTTTAAGCTTAACTTCTTATAACACTAACAACCCACATATTTATACTTGTATTATTAGTTACACATCACATATATGCATATTCTTCTCTTAACGTGAGGGGGTAAGTTTACTCGTCTGGGATCAGTCTTCCTCCCTTCGGTGCTCTTCCCATTCTACATTTGGACATCCATAGAACAGTCTTCTAGAGCAAGTGGTTGATACACCAATGGTGGAAGCATGTGAGAGAAGGCTGGATAGACATTGGATAGGATACCCACAATTCACTAAGGCGGAGACTCGACTGGTTATAATGGCGTTTATTTGATGAATAATAATCTAGTAACAGGCTAGTCAATAATCATGGAACAATGGATCTACAATGTTAGGGCTAATCACTTAATGTACTATGAGTCGGCTATGGTGCCAGAAAGTGTCCTTGCTGAAGGGTCACAGCGGAGGTTCGGCGTCAATTGTTCGTGCCAGTTTTCCCGCCCTCAATGGGGGAAGGTGATGCTCTTCCCGGCCCAGACAAAGACCGATGACCAGGCCAGCATTTACCCGAATCCTACAACCCTCCCGGCTCAAACCCATCTCATTGGTGTGGGTGGGTGGGGTAAATTTAAGGCGTGGTTGACTGGATGGCGGGTGGTCGCTGAGTGGCGAGCAGCTCAGTGTCCGTTCGGTCGCCGACTTAGGCGAGTCCATTATGGAGGGGTGGCCGGGGGTGAGGGGAGGAGGGGTGTGGGGAGCAGGGCGGTGCTCATCGTGGGGGGTCCCGGGTTCGAACCCGAAATGGTGGGGGTGGAGGAGGCTTGCGCCTGGTAGCCCAGTGTCGCCGTCTCATCCCCGCCCGTGAATTACCCATGTTAAATTTAACATGTACAATTCACTAAGGCGGAGACTCGACTGGTTATAATGGCGTTTATTTGATGAATAATAATCTAGTAACAGGCTAGTCAATAATCATGGAACAATGGATCTACAATGTTAGGGCTAATCACTTAATGTACTATGAGTCGGCTATGGTGCCAGAAAGTGTCCTTGCTGAAGGGTCGCAGCGGAGGTTCGGCGTCAATTGTTCGTGCCAGGTTTCCCGCCCTCAATGGGGGAAGGTGATGCTCTTCCCGGCCCAGACAAAGACCGATGACCAGGCCAGCATTTACCCGAATCCTACAACCAATTAATGGTAGGGTTCGGGCGGTGCCGCTGGGCGGAGATAGGCACGTACCGCGCCTGAGGACCAGGCCCCCAGTGCCATGATGTCGGGCACCGGTCACCCTTCAGCCTGGCATGCCTGTGCCCCTCCCCTCCGGAGGCTATGGAGGGTGTACCCCTCGGTGTTGGGCACGCCGATGCCCTTAAGAGCCATTTTAAGGGCCCTCTGTAGGCATGCTGGTGGGAGAGGACCGCCCGCCGGTAGGAGGAAAGCGGGGCCGTCTGGTGGCGGGCTTTGCCCGTCCCGGTACCTGAGCCAGGCCGCGAGGGGGCATAGTCCAGAGCCCGGCAGGGCCGGGACAAGGATGGTGAAGGGTTGCCCCACCCTCCATCGCGTCTTGGTGGTGTTCACTATTACCCTCAAGCCCCTTTGGTCCGTCTGGATGTCCCGTGCCCGGAGAGTATGTCTGTCGCCTCCCGGCCCGGGTGTGGTTAGGATGTTCCCCTGCCTGAGAAGGGTCGCGTATCCGAGAAGGAGGGCCGCAACCAGGACGTCTGCGGCCTGGCCCGCACCACGCAGGTAACGAACAACCCCGGCGAGGTCGGTTGGTGTTAGGGGGGGGGGCCGGCCTCGGGATGTGTTGGGATGCCCTCTGGATCCCCCTTTTCATGAGTCCAGTCTGGTAAGTGTCGAACTGGTTTGGGCTCCCTCCCAGGAGCTGGACGCTCGTTCTCGCACCGCTTATGTAGTTCAGTGCCGCACACGGCGACGCCAGGGTCTCGTGGAGGTGGGATATATATGCGAGGATGTCGTACTGCCCTGGTATGGCTGGGTTGAAGCCATTTGCCGCCGCGAAGTTGGTGTATTTCTTGAATTGTGCGGCTTTGTTCTTCCAGGTCCCCGGCGCCAGCCCAGCAAGGTACACTTGTAGGATCTTCCTGTGCGTCTCGTCCGGGTAACCTGGTAAGAGAGGTGCAATTTAGCGAGCTTGCCAGGTTACCCTATAGTCCCTCGGTTAAGATGTTATTGAAAGATGCATGAATTTCAGTGAGGCCCAACTCGTTACAAGCGGACTGGGCTATGAGGCTTGCACCTTTATCAAATGCGCGTCTGCTCAGGGCGTCAGCGAGGACGAGATCTCTGCCAGCTTTGTGCCGTATTTCGATCTGGCAAGACCTGGTTGCAGCGAACAGCCAGATCTCCCTGGCACAGGCCGTCAAAACCATGTCACTGCCTGCTCCGGAGGAGAGTACTTTCTGGCTGGCTTCATTGTCCGTGTTGACGACAATGTTGTAGTCCTCTGGTTGTTCTGGGGCGAGTGTTTTGATGGCGACTATCAAGTTCAGGGCTTCGAGGTGGGCAATGTTGGTGGTCTTCGCGATGGTCTCCTCGTCGTACTCATGTCCGTAGAAGCTCTCTGGGGAGTAGGCTCCTGCCCCGCGGAGTGAGGAGTCGCATTCTATGAGCCATTCTTTGCGTTTTTCTTTCTGCAGTAGGATGAGCCGGTTTGACCTCCGGGCAAACGCTAAGAACCATTTGATGTCCGCCCTGAGACCGATGGTGACCGGCTGCCTGCCCTTATAGGGGGCTTCTCTGAGGGCTTCGAATATTCTTGACATGAATCTTCGTGCCGGCTCCACGCATCGAGCGATGTGGTGGAGTTTTCCTGCGAGCCTCTGTATCTCCCTGCGTGTGGTGGTGGCCCTGCTCATCCATAATGCGCATTCTTCCATTACGTCGTCCATCTTATCGTCGGGTATCGTGACTCGCATATCCTCGGAGGATATCTTGAAGCCCAGCCATTCGAGTGTCTTTGTTGGCGGCGTACATTTTGTGGGGGCCAGTTCGAGGCCTAACCTGTCAGCTAATGCTTTGACGTCATCATAGGCTGCCTGTGCGTCTTCTTTTGTGGGGGCCACCCCGACGAAATCGTCCAGGTAGCAATGGACGAAATGGCCATTTTTCCTTAGTAGGTACACCAGCGCCCCGGTGGTGCGTGCGCATGCGAGGGATGACGTCCTGCAGCCGAATGGTGGTGCTGTGTCGATGTAGTACTTTCCTTCCAGGGATATGCCTAGCAGTGGTGTTGACAATGGGCAGGTCCTCAGCTGTCGGTATGCCCTTGCGAGGTCGGCTGTCCATATATATGCATCTTGGCCAATCCTCGCCACCTCGTCGGCCGCATCCATTACGTTTGGTAGGGTGTAGGTTGAAGGCGCGCCCTGGTAGTAGCCCCTTCTTATCCCGGCATTGACACTGTTTCCTCTTGGCCATGTGAGGTCCACTATCACGCGTAGCTTGGTAGAGTTTTTCTTTGGCCTTGTCATGAGTGGGCTAGTCTGGCTCCATGGGCCAAATGGTGGCTCGTTGAACGGACCGATGATTGCACCATGCCCTATCTCAGTCTGGATGTAGTCTCTGATAGCCTCGAGTTGATGTTTTTCTCTAGCGTGGTTCGTTGATGTTGGTTTTGGCGGCTGTCGTGCGGTGTAGTCCACCGGCCATCCAAACTCCAAGTAGTCCACTATTATATTATCATGATATTCTGTCAGCATGCTCCTCCACTCTGGTATATTCAGTGCCGATGGGACTGGTATGCGGGCTCCTAGGTGGTTGGGTAGCGCCGTGTCTCTTATTGTGTTGTACGTGTCCCTGAAGGTCTTGTGTGCTTCCCATATATCCTGCTTTGGGTATGGCCATATCTCGTTAACGGTCGTTCTGTATTGGTGTGGGTTTGGAGGGGGGAGGGTAAATGCCGCCGCGTCCCACGTTTCATCGTCGGTAGTCGCGCCGTATCTCACGTCCCCGTTCGTTTCTGCTCCTGTTGTGCAGGTTTGTTTGGCTTCCCCGTTGTTGTTTGTGTTCCTCTGTTTGTTGTGGTTGAGTATGCTACCGTCACTGTCTGCGTCCTCCCCGTCTGGTGTCTGGTGGCTGTGGCCCGCGTCAGCCGCCTGCTGGGTAGCTGTGTCACCCTCTGTGGTGGCGCCATCTGTCGTTTCGCTATGGCGTGTGCCCCTTGTTTCATCTTCGTTCTGCCTGGTGTCGTCTTTTTGTTTGGGGTTTGCGTTCTTGTCCTTGTCTTGGTCGTTGTTGCATTCGGGGACGTTTTTTCTTCCTTGGTCATGTATGTTGTGGGCTTGGTTTTTAGGTTGGGTGGGTTTGGTGCCACGTGGCGTCGATCCTGCGTTTTCATTGGCGTCTGGTTTCCCGCGCTCTACTATTTGGCGGGAACCGGTGGCGTCGGTCGCCATCTTGTCTTTTCTCTCAGCGGCGGTTGCTATGGAGGCCCGCCTCCTGGGTTTTACCGCCTGTATCGTTGGCAGCGTCCTCTCTGTTCTGTATCTTTCTGTGGTGCTTCTTAAGTTGTATGGTAGTGACCGAGTTCTTGCGTGTAGTTTGGTCGCGATGGTAGTTATGTCGTGTGGGGTGAGGGTTCTTGCTCCCTTGTTTTCCTCGTGATTTGTTCTATCCCACGCCATTTTTTGTTTGCCTTGGCTTCGTCCGTAGTTTACTGGCTCCTCCGCATCGGCTGCTTCCTTTGAGGAGCCAGTGTCTAAAAACCCTGTGGTTGCTGTTGTGTGGGTGTGACTGTGTTCGCTGCATTCTCCTGGGCTTGCTGTGGTGGCTTCCTCTCCAGGAAACGTTTTTTATTGAGACAGTTCATTTCCTTGTGACCGTTTGCCCGCCTGTATTTATTAGCGCACCATGCACAGACATGCGCCTTCCTGTCTGGCATGTCGCCGTGTGATGCTGGGAACGTGCACTCGGTTCCCCAGTTCCATATGTTGCACGGTTTTCCATCCACTTCCCGGTTAAAGTCGTTTCTATATTCATATTGGGTTGTTGTTGTCTGGGGTTGTGGGTTGCTGCTAACCGCTGACTGGCGATGGTTACAGTGGTGGTTGCATGTTCTGTCTGCTCCGAGCCTTGAGCCTACTGCGATGGCGTCTCGTTGCACGTCTTTTATGGCGTAGCTGTCCGTCCAGACGTGCGGTAGCCGCCCGTCTTCGATCATAGAGAACACAAGCTCCGACCAGCTTCGACATGTGTCCCACTCCCACGTTGTGGCCATGTTAGCTAGCTGGTGTATGTGACTAGCTATCGGCTGTCTCCAGCTGTTCGGTGTGGTTATTTCACTTGCCATTCTGGAGAGCGCTGCTATGTATTCAGCCCATGTCGCCTCGCCCAGTCCTACTTTCTCTTTCTTTTCGCCTCTGATCACGTAAGTATGGGGGAGCAAGCTGACTTTACCTCTCTTTTTGCCGATCGCTGTCCCCGCGGCTGCTAGCAGTTCATTGATCGCTTCGGTCCTCTCGTCGTTACTTTGGTCGTTCTGCTGCATGTGTTGTTGGCCTGCGGTGTAGTTGTTGGTGGCTTGGTCGTTGTTGAACGGCTGGGTGAACTGCATCACGGGGAAGGGTTGCCTACTTGTTGCGTCGGTGTACATCTGGATCGTGTTCGCCGTCGGCTGCGTCATGCTCATGTGGGTCGTTCCCATTGGCGCGCTCAGTGGTCTGGCCGTTGTGGCTGTGGCGGCCACGCTGGCTGTGTTCCCGCCAAAACTTTCGCGGGGCGTGGGGACGCTACCTAACTGGGTCACGCCGTCTGCACGCCTCCCTGTCTCTGCCCTTGTTTCCAACGCTTCCATCCGAGTCATGAGATCGTCCTTTAGATCCCTTATCTGTGCGGACATGACGTTTTGGATTGCTTGTAGCATCGTGTCTTCTATTGGGGGGTCTATTTCTATGTTTTGTCCGTCAACGACTTCCTCCGTGCTCTGCCTTCGCTTGGCGCCGCGAGTCGGTGTGATCAATGTCGGTTGACTCACTGCGGTGTTCATGTTTGCGGCTCCTCTCGGGCGTCCCCGTTGTTTTGGTTGAGTGTTCAGACGTTTTGGTTGCACGTTGCGGTTTGACTTCCTTGTGGCTGGCATCTTCGTGAGTCTTGACGTTTCGTTTCGTTGCGTTTCGTTACGTTTCGTGGCGTGCCTTAGTGGCGTTGCTGAGTAAATTTAAGGCGTGGTTGACTGGATGGCGGGTGGTCGCTGAGTGGCGAGCAGCTCAGTGTCCGTTCGGTCGCCGACTTAGGCGAGTCCATTATGGAGGGGTGGCCGGGGGTGAGGGGAGGAGGGGTGTGGGGAGCAGGGCGGTGCCCATCGTGGGGGGGTCCCGGGTTCGAACCCGAAATGGTGGGGGTGGAGGAGGCTTGCGCCTGGTAGCCCAGTGTCGCCGTCTCATCCCCGCCCGTGAATTACCCATGTTAAATTTAACATGTACAATTATATGACTTGAAGACCTCCATATGTGTTCAAAAAGTTGTTATTTTTTTACCATAATAACCTGGCATTAGAGGCTCAATAGGGCCTAGATCAGCCAGAATAGGACCTGTCAGTTAATCTGTGAGTTAATATTATTATAGGTTCATGCATTTTATGATTTTATTTAATTTATTGGTGAATGGTATTTATATTCACAATTATATATGGTTATATAATCAATCTATTCAACAACCGGTGAAGGTGAGGCAGCGTCAAGGTGGCAGCAGCGGTGCAGTGTTGGGTCTTACGAAGCATGGCAATATATATAATAGAGTTCAAGCGCAAAACCACTTAAACGCCAATCCAAAAATGTAGTTTAAATGACAGATTGTTGGCTGAAAATAACATTAATTCTATTGGGTTCCACTTTTCATATGATCAGATGGTAATGGTGCAATTAACACAAGAGAAAGAATATAAGATGTACACTTTTCGCGTATAGTGATTAGGGTGCAATTGGCTCTCAAGTACCAAGGAAAGACGGTGGTGGCGCCACCGTACCCCGAAAGTCCAACAGCTTATGATTAGGCAATTGATTTGCAAAATCAATTGCACCCTAATCACTATACGCGAAAAGATAATTAAATAATACACACATAGAATATTAGGTTAAATAATAATACCGCTTGGCAAAGATTTATACCTGTATAATATTATACTAACTATAACAACCAGAACATAAAATAGAATAACACCGAATACTCTGTGATAATTAGTGCATTGGAGACTTCTGTCAGTAGCATAAGATAGATACGTGGGAACCCACGCCACCTGCAGCGTTGCTTACAACGCTTCCACTAGCAGACTGCGGCGATCTTCAATCAATAGTCAGCTTTCAGCCTTAAGTTCCAATTGATCTTGATCGATCGTCAATTGGCCTCCCGTAGGCATGTCCTTACTTATGTATGCTGCGCAAAGTGATACAAATTGTTGTAATGACCAAACACATCGCAGGGTTCCCGGCAGCCAGCCTCAATGTAGGTCAAACAAGAATGATTTGAGCATTCTAGCTTGATTGTCCAATTTTATTTATTATTATTATCATTATTTTATTTATTCAACAAAATATAATATTATGTTGCTTATTAGTAATTCCTTCTGTAATAAATAGGAGACAAAAGGAAAGTTTGTGTTATTTAACAATGCTTCGGAGCGAAGTATTTGTTATCATTGGCTATTGGACATATTTCTTTGGAGGAAACCCGCTGCCATCACATAGGCTACTCTTTCCGATTAGCAGCAAGGGGTCTTTTGAATGCAGTTTCCAACAGACAGGACAGCCCCTGCCACATCCTTTGATGAACCAGTTATGGACCACTGCTTGGAACGGAAAATAGCCCAAACTGCATATGGGTCCATTGAGCAGGATCGATCGGATGACTGAGACCTTCACAGGTGGACACTCTACCACCTGAGCTAGGTCCCGCTCCCAACTAGGAAACAATGCAGGAGTATGGCTCGAGTCAAACATTCTGGCTGGCCCTTAAAACTCACCAGAATATTTTATTTTAAGAACATTCGGAAGCTGAATGGGCTGATAGTAGGGGGTGAGGCGCCTCCTGGATGGAACGAGTGGAAATAGGGGAGGTAGTTCATAGCAGACCTCCCGCTCTCCAGGTTGCATCCCAGCCTCCAGTAGACCAACAAACAAAGGAGTATATCATAGAGAGATTACAGGAGTAGTAGACAGGGATGATAAGAAAATAATAACAAGCCAGTATATTCCATATATTATACGTACTTTATACCTTACATCACAATTGAGTACTTTATGCCTGACATATCAGTACATAGAGAAAAAGGCAATTAAGAGGAATACACACTTTTACCCCTAAGATATTGTCGCAGTTATTGCTATATGCTAACAATCACACACTTTTGATGTCCAAATTCAGATTATGCCTACTTGCAAAATCGATGTTATGCTTCTAAAATCCGAAAAAGAAGTTTTGTGTTTTGCACATTTATGTACACGTTAATAAGTGTGAAGGTCCCCTGATATAAACTGTAGAGAGGGATCCTTTATATTGGTCTGGCAACTTCACTACTAACTCATTGCATGTAAGGGTCTCCTGCAATTTTTCCCATGACAAATCGATACTTTTCCACACTATATAATTGCAGGAAGGGATTGTGACATTACCTTGTCCGTATGGATACTCACAGAGAGCCTTTCAGAAGCATGCAGCATATATATATATATATATATATATATATATATATATGCTGTATAAGCCATTATACAAGTATAATAAGCCGGAAGATTCATCTACTCCCCCAGCCACTAAGTCATCGGCTAGTTCCTCATGACCTGAGCACGTGGCGCCACCTGCTCGCCCACGCTTCAGAGCCCGTGCATTCACTCACTGTACTGCTGATTTTTTATATATGGATTGTGATAAACCTTTTATCGTGTGTAATAATGTCTGTATTGTCATGCACCCCCCCCTCCCTATCCGGGGTGGGGGCGGCCAATCCTCCACTTGCTAGGAGGAAATCATATATATGTATATATATATATATATATATATATATATTATATATATATATTATATGAATGTTGGGTTTTACGTGGTGTCATCATCTACAGTCATAGGAGGACGGCTACCGACTTGTAGCAGTGCGCACAAATGGCGACTTTATAGTACTGCTCCACTCGGAGACCAGGTCGCCAGCACCATGCCTGATATCCCACTCCGTTTCATTATCCTAACACTGAGCCAACCAGTCTTTGCCCTATCCTAATACTGTCGAGCACCTGGGTAGGAAGTGACAAGTATCAATTGCTAGGTCATCGGTTTGACTCGACCAGGGTTCAATTTCGAATCCCACGATCTACCAAAACGGGAGACGGATGCTCAACTCATTCGGCAATCCCGTCTGGTCAGAATGGTTGGTTGGTTGTTGGTGTTTTACGGCCTGGCAACATCTAATGTGATATCAGGACGGATCTTGTCAGAAGCACACAGCATATATATAGATATACATATATATACATATACGTGCATTTGTGTACATATATATATATAGATGCTGAAAGTTAAAGGCTTCATTGCCAGCGTCCGAGCCGGTTTCCATGACTACAAAGAAGCGTCGGTTACAACGCGCCTTTCGGGCATTTAGCGGCATAATGTTTACTCTGGAACTCTTCAAAGGTTCCACACAAAATCACCCAGAAGCGGGAAAGGGCCCTCTTTAGGGCAGGATTCACTTTCCTGAGTCCACGCAGGCAGTGCCCTTCAATTTCTCTCAAGTCAGTTGTTGTAAAGATTTGCCGAAATAGTCCCGTTGTGCAATGGCACCCGCTGATCGATCAAAGTCCTTTCATTATTATTCTTACTATCGTTATTGTTATTACAACATTCATTGATTACAGTTGCATAGTCCGATGAAAGTATTATATTTTCTAAACAAAAACAATGATCTAGATCTGGTTGTACCAAGCGAACTTAGATACTGGTGCACTTATTAAACATTTGCCGTTCTTATATGACCTTAGATGTTGCCAGGACGTAAAACTCCAATAACCATCTAACCAGTAAACATATGTCGCCAAATTGAAGGGAATACTGAGACAATTTAATAGAACTACAGCAATGTGTCAGATTTGGGTGTGCGTGCCTAAATTAATTTGGCATGTTTGCTTTTCAAATATATTGAAAAGTTAGCCATTTAAACTAAAAAGTTACTTCAAACTAAAGTGGGGTAGATCATAGCTATCAACATCATTTATTTATCTCATAAAATAATATAAACTCAAACTGATCGGATTATGCAACTATAAGCAGAGGCAAATTCCATTGCAGACAATTGATCTTCATCCTTTCACTAATTGCTCAGTTTCCTTATCCTGATAATATCCAATGGTAGTTTGCATCGCAACAAATATCACTTTTAAAATCATCGGGTTTGACTGAGACTCCGTATGTGAATCACACAACCTGCCACAACTGAAGTTGGTGCTCACCTCGTTCAGCGATCCCGCCTGGAGTGCAATCGATTTCCTCAGAATGGAAGCTCGGTGATTTGAGTGTTGTTCTAATGACAAGTTGACTCCCATAAAGCACTGGGGTGTACTGATGCTCGGGAACGCGCACTGTACTCGGCTGTGGATATGTCCTCCCCACTGTCCCTAACCAGGTCCCCTAAGGGTATTTACATGGATGGATGGATGGACGGGCAATGGGCTGACAGGAATGTGCATGTGGTAAATTGTCATAAAATCAAGCGAGAGTTTTCAAGCTAATACATATCTCATGCACATACCATGTTACCAATGCGTAAAGGCCCAGTCAGACCTTACCGGACTGAGTACCGGACACCACCATGCAAAGGATTGTCTAGTCCGGTGGTGTTCGGTGTCAAACTGTTGCAACAGCCACCGGACGAAACGGATGCTAAACGGATGCTAAAAGGACAAGAAACATACATTAATGAATAGTCAATGGATGAGAACCAGACGAGAACTGGACGGCAACCGAATGTCAAATGGATGGATCAGACACCAAACAGACACCAACCGGACACCAACCAGACACCAACCGGACACCAACTGGACACCTACTGGACTGTTCATGGACGCACCAAAAACCGATGGACCGAAATCCTGCAGCACCGTCAACGGACTCTACAGGATATGAAATGGACACCTAACGGATGAGTAATGGACATGGAATGGACAAAACAGACGAAAAGGACTTAAAACGAACACCAACCATACACAGTGCTGTGGTGTCCAGGACAAGTTTTGTGCATGTTCAAAACTTGTACCTGACACCGCCGGACACCACCGGACACATAACGGACACATCGGATGCCAGCCATACATTGCCGTATTTCACCGGACAGTGTCCATTTTCTATATGGTTCCTCAATCCGGTGAGGTCTGACTGGGGCTTAAATCTGTGTCAAGACCCAGTAGCCAATTGCACCACACCAATATCTCAAACTGCAGTAGTATGGCTGTATGTCCTGTTTATCCGGTCTGGCTAAAAGCACTGTGCAAGGGAGAGTGTGGTTGTTGTTGTGCTACATCCTAGCAATATCTAAAGTCATACCAGGACGGGCAAGGGAGAGTGAATGGTGGAAGGGCAGGTGACGAAGAAGGCAAAAGCTGGGAAGATGACAACAGCAGTTTGGCAAGTGGAGAAAACTGAAGCAAACTGGTTTGCAAAGTCATCTGTGGTGCCCTAATGATCGTCATGGTTAAGGGCTTGATGATGATAAGTATTACTGTGTAAAATATTCTGATAAACTGCATTGGTGGGGAATGTGAAGTGGTATATAAAGGAGTACAAATGGTCTATTCATGTAAATGATGTGTAGGGCCAGGTGCATGAATGTATTTATGTAGTTGCTGGTGACTCTTTACTTGTAGTCAATAGTCATTGTGTATTAGATAGATAGTGTGAAAGGGGCACTACTGTTAGTGTGTAAGGAGCTCAAGTGCTCTACTCACTACCCCCTACCCCCAACTGTTAGTCATGGATCACCACACACACACACAGCAGGCAGGTGCAGGCCAAGCAGCCACACCACATGGTGGTGGTGGGTAGATCACAGTTGCCATGGTGACAACAGAATGCTTACTGTTCATTGGTGGAACTAGAAATGCTTGTTGCTGATTGGAGATAGTAGTCAGGTGGTATACCATATCAGATCCATGTACCACTATATAATAATAAATATGAGGGTGCAAGCTCTCACTCTACTTTCACTCTTTATACTCTTCCTTTCTCTCCTTGCCTGTACTGATTTCATATAGCCTGCCTACACAAACCACAGCTGCCAGACGTCGACTTTACAACTGGATCTATCTTTTGTTTTGTGTGTTTGTTGTTGTTTTACGTCCTAGCAACATCTAAGGTCATATCAAGATGGGTACCGACTTGTGACCGTGCACACTCATAGTGGCTTTATAGTGGTGCCCCACTGAGAAATCAGGCTGCCAGCACCATTACCTAATATCCCACTCAGTCACATTATCCTGACACTGAACCAACCAGTCCTTGCCCTATCCTAATAATACCGAGCACCATGGAAGGTAGCGACAAGTATCAATTTTTAAGTCATTGTTTTGACCCAACCAGGATTGGCTTCGGATCTCCCAATCTCCCAAAACAGGATATGGACGCTCAACTCATTCGCCCACCCCGTCTGGTTCTGGATCTATCAAACTAGTTAGTTATTGCAGTATTTTATTTCTTGAAATGAAATCATACTCCACTATAAATAACATATTTAGAAGTCCAGTCACTACTATCCACGACCATCCTGTTTCAATGGCGGGAAACTAGTGGTCATGACGGGGGAACCAGCAGCAATGCAGCCAACCTGTTAGTGACGTATTAAACGGAAGTGAAGCTGTGAACCGCGCGCAACCAGAATGCCACTGCAGACCGTGAGTTTGATTCTCTCAGTTCCCATTGTGGAAACAACCGCGCGGCTGAATTGCTAATAAAACACACTCTATTGGCCCTCCGCCCGCCGAAAAGACCTTTCTTGGGGCAGTCTGCATTACCCTGTGTCAATAGCCCTGCCGTTTAATGGCGCTATTCGATTCGATGGCTCAGTGCTCGGGGCTGCGTTGGTGCGGTTTACTAACGATTAACCCACACCAATTTCACCAAAAAGAGGTCGGGTCCGCACATCTACTAAGCGAATCCTCTGTGAATGATGCTGAGGAAAACCCATGTGACCGTATGCTCAACATCTAATCTATCAAAATCTACCCTTTAAAAGAAAAGAAAGACGTCATTGAGATTGTTAAAAGGATTGTTTATGGTTTCTCTCATTTTAATCTTTGTTAGTAAACCAGGTCATTTTGGCCGTCACCACGTGTCATGGGTAATTAGCTTGGTTTTGATTGTGGTGGCCGTCATCAAATATTCAATTATTTCGCTAATGATTCCATTTATTCTGATAAGTACTAGCCCTTTCCTCTCTGTGAGGTTGAGATTTTGGATTTATCATCTCAATTAGCGCCCTGTGCTGGATGGTGTCATGCTGAACCAGTGTCAGTAGAAGGTGAGTGTGTGGTGTTCTCTGTGGACGAGTGGTTAGAGTGTCTGATCTTTGTGTAGGTCAGACTTCTAATCTGAAGGTTGGTGGTTTGATTCCGCATCTCATCACCTCTGTAAATTTGGATTTCCACCACCGTGTATAACTTACAGCATCATCAAAGGCCAGTTGCTCTCATACCATGTCTATGTGGTGTGGGTTAAAAATCCCCATTTTCAGTACAATTGTAGGTTCTGGTTTTCTATCGACTTTTTATTGAGGCTGTATTTATACTGCCCATAGCATATAAGCTCAGTACTCAGGCTTGTTTTCAATGCTGGCCAGCTGTATTGGTGGTTTTATCTTATCACACAGTAGCAGCTGATAAGGTGTTTAATTGCCTGCATTACAGTAGCAGGTAGATAGTTGCTTAGGATGGTTAGTAGTCTATGTTATTTAAAAAGATAATTGTTGGTATATATATTTGTTATTTGTTTCTACTCTTATTACTAGACTAGCCTACTCTTATTTACATAACATAGGCTTGCAAGTAGTTGTTATATGTATTATCTGGTTAATTTTGGTATGGTTACCTTCCATAGACTGTCCTGCTGAGGGGCCATGACATCTCACATGCCCCCTTGCAGTGCAGCTTAGGGGGGTTTCCTAGCCTTATTTTGCACAGATATTGTTTGTATGTCTTTAGGTCAGGAATTTGTCGTTCCTTTACCATTTGCGCATTCTCTAACTTGGCAGCCATTTCCAGAGTGCTTGTTTCGTGAACTTTGATTTGGCTTCTGGTCTGCCTTACTAGTGGCACATATTTGCTCTAGTCTTCCTTTGTGGTATTATTACGAGTTTAATGTCTTGGCTATAGCCTTATGCTAATGTTTTTAGGTGAATTATTCTCCTACTTTCTAGTAATTTTACTTTGGTTCTTTTGTCTATTTAATAGGTGGGGCGCAGTTTGTCTACTTTCAGGCAGAATATGGATAGTGATAAGCCCGTTATGGGATGTAATAACACCTGGATTGGGTTGCATTCAGCCCCCTCTCCCAGGGTGGTGGGGGTGGGTGGGTACCAGTCTGCACCTCTCCGCCTCCTGCACAGGGCCTCTCCTCCACTAGTTCGGAGGAATTATGCATATACATATATATATTTATGTACATACATAATATATCATATAAACTCAGTACTCTTTCTGCATCATATAAACATACAAACAGTACCGTTACTCACCTATAAACCTGTCTGAAATGTACTGCTCCCATTTCCTGAATAGTCGTACATAAATACCCACGTGTCCTTTGTTATTCTCGCTCCCTTCCTAAAATATAATCTACAATTTCCTCACAGAAATCGTTTTCTCATTAGCCATCGATGAAGTCACAACCTGGATGCTGGGGCGCTCTGTTATTTGTGCTACACTCATTCATTAAGGAAGGGAAAATTGAATTGCTGACTATTTGTCTTCCTCATTCCAGTGTTCCTTGCTCTTTCGCAGTAAAGGCCAGCATCAGGCGACCTGGCGACAAGTATAGATTTTTAAATCATCCTTTTATTTCGGCTGGTGTTTGTATCCCATGTTCAACTAACACCACCCGCCATACATTACCTAAATTCCTCTATCCTTATTCAGTGTGTTCTCACTCGCTTTCTTCTACATTATCTCTATAGCTTCTCAAACTTTACTGAAGGATACTATATTACAAACGAATATTGGTGAAGATAGAGCTTTTCCATCTATATTCCATCAGTCGTGCATACACCATCATCATCATCATCATCATCATCATCATGCTGTCAGTCGCAATGCGACAAAGACTGCTTTCATTACTTAACCACCAATTTGTGTGATTGTACATTTCATAAAAGCTGCTTGCAAAGTGTTGAAGTGCTGCTGGCTTTTGCAAGTTACTAGCTGCACTCTCTCAGGGACCAAATAGAGGTCTCACACCAGCGAAAACATGTCAAGACAGGTGCAAACTATTTGTCCCTGCAGTGGCTGGTCGGGAGATGTTGGAAGTTCCATTCATCACCGCCCTTAATGCTGCGACGATAACATGGCTTTCTGTTAGGGTTTGCTCCCTTAGCCTTTGATTCTATCAAGAACCAGAACTTGTACCACAAGGCAGTGGTTTACAACTTTGCAAGGCAGGGGCGTCAAACTCCCTGAGGTAATTTAGCACCTAAGCTATCCGAGGTACATACACCCACACACATATATATTACCCAACAATATTACACTTCTTTCTTATTGTATACACAATGTCATCAATGTCGGTACAAAAGCCATCTTTAGGATAGGATTTGTTTTAATTGAATTATGTAATATTATTTATCGCTCACTTCACTATACAATGTACAAGCTCACAATCAGAATGAAGGGAAAACAGAGCTAAAATCAGTTCCCGAATTGTTTGATCAGTTAGAAAGATAATGCAGATACCAGGGAGTGAACCCGACTCATGACATGAACACGGTGTATGTGCCATGGTTAGAGCTTTGACACATTACATGAACACGGTGTATGTGCCATGGTTAGAGCCTTGACACATGACATGAACACGGTGTATGTGCCATGGTTAGAGCTTTGACACATGACATGAACACGGTGTATGTGCCATGGTTAGAGCTATGACACATGCCATGAACACAGTGTATGTGCCATGGTTAGAGCTTTGACACATTACATGCACACAGTGTATGTGCCATGGTTAGAGCTTTGACACATTACATGAACACGGTGTATGTGCCATGGTTAGAGCTTTGACACATGACATGAACACGGTGTATGTGCCATGGTTAGAGCTCTGACACATGACATGAACACAGTGTATGTGCCATGGTTAGAGCTTTGACACATGACATGAACACGGTGTATGTGCCATGGTTAGAGCTCTGACACATGACATGAACACAGGGTATGTGCCATGGTTAGAGCTTTGACACATGACATGAAGACAGTGTATGTGCCATGGTTAGAGCTTTGACACATGACATGAACACGGTGTGTGTGCCATGGTTATAGCTTTGACACATGACATGAACACAGTGTATGTGCCATGGTTAGAGCTTTGACACATGACATGAACACGGTGTATGTGCCATGGTTAGAGCTTTGCCACACATGACCATTGAAACACGGTGTATGTGCCATGGTTAGAGCTTTGACACATGACATGAACACGGTGTATGTGCCATGGTTAGAGATTTGACACATGACATGAACACGGTGTATGTGCCATGGTTAGAGCTCTGACACATGATATGAACACAGTGTATGTGCCATGGTTAGAGCTTTGACACATGACATGAACACAGTGTATGTGCCATGGTTAGAGCTCTGACACATGACATGAACACAGTGTATGTGCCATGGTTAGAGCTCTGACACATGACATGAACACAGTGTATGTGCCATGGTTAGAGCTCTGACACATGACATGAACACAGTGTATGTTTGTTTGTTTGTTGTTGTTTTACGTCCTAGCAACATCTAAGGTCATATCAGGACGGGTACCGACTTGTGGCAGTGCGCACTCATGGCGACTTTATAGTGCTGTCCCACTGGGAAACCAGGCCGCCGGCACCATGACCTGGTATCCCACTCAGTCACATTATCCTGACACTGAGCACACCAGTCCTTGCCCTATCCTAATAATGCCGAGCGCCTGGCTAGGAAGCGACAAGTATCAATTTTAAAGTCATTTGTTTGACTCGACCGGGACTCGAACCCACGACCCCACGATCTACCAGCACGGGAGACGGACGCTCTAACTCATTCGGCCATCCCGTCTGGTCCACAGTGTATGTGCCATGGTTAGAGCTCTGACACATGACATGAACACAGTGTATGTGCCATGGTTAGAGCTCTGACACATGACATGAACACAGTGTATGTGCCATGGTTAGAGCTCTGACACATGACATGAACACAGTGTATGTGCCATGGTTAGAGCTCTGACACATGACATGAACACAGTGTATGTGCCATGGTTAGAGCTTTGACACATGACATGAACACGGTGTATGTGCCATGGTTAGAGCTTTGACACATGACATGAACACGGTGTATGTGCCATGGTTAGAGCTTTGACACATGACATGAACACGGTGTATGTGCCATGGTTAGAGCTTTGACACATGACATGAACACAGTGTATGTGCCATGGTTAGAGCTTTGACACATGACATGAACACAGTGTATGTGCCATGGTTAGAGCGTTGACACATGACATGAACACGGTGTATGTGCCATGGTTAGAGCTTTGATACATTACATGAACACGGTGTATGTGCCATGGTTAGAGCTTTGACACATGACATGAACATGGTGTATGTGCCATGGTTATAGCTTTGACACATGACATGAACACAGTGTATGTGCCATGGTTAGAGCTTTGACACATGACATGAACACAGTGTATGTGCCATGGTTAGAGCTCTGACACATGACATGAACACAGTGTATGTGCCATGGTTAGAGCTCTGACACATGACATGAACACAGTGTATGTGCCATGGTTAGAGCTCTGACACATGACATGAACACAGTGTATGTGCCATGGTTAGAGCTCTGACACATGACATGAACACAGTGTATGTGCCATGGTTAGAGCTCTGACACATGACATGAACACAATGTATGTGCTATGTTTAGAGCTCTGACACATGACATGAACAGAGTGTATGTGCCATGGTTAGAGCTTCGACACATGACATGAACACAGTGTATGTGCCATGGTTAGAGCTTTGACACATGACATGAACACGGTCTATGTGCCATGGTTAGAGCTTTGACACATGACATGAACACGGTGTATGTGCCATGGTTAGAGCTTTGACACATGACATGAACACGGTGTATGTGCCATGGTTAGAGCTTTGACACATGCCATGAACACAGTGTATGTGCCATGGTTAGAGCTTTGACACATGACATGAACATGGTGTATGTGCCATGGTTAGAGCTTTGACACATGACATGAACACGGTGTATGTGCCATGGTTAGAGCTCTGACACATGACATGAACACAGTGTATGTGCCATGGTTAGAGCTTTGACACATGACATGAACACAGTGTATGTGCCATGGTTAGAGCTTTGACACCTATCAAATCTAATTTAGAAATAAACTGAAGAATGATACTTCTCCAATGTCTAGGTAAACACCTATAATTTCCATCATGTATATCATTCAGTGTATATGTCTGACAGTGATCCCTTGACACCTCCAGTGTGTCAACACCTGAAGACATCAAACCTACGAGTCAGCAAGTTGACAGAGAGTAGGACAATTTGAACATTTCCCTTTCCAAACCCAATATGGCAGCTGTGTTCTGGCCTTCAAACTGGTCACGTGGTCTATTGTCCAGAGCCTTAACCGTATTTGCATACAGTAGATCAGCTGGAAGATCTTTACCCAGAGGCTAATGGCATTGTTTCCAAGGGGTGAATTGGACACACTCCTTCAAGCCTGACTGAGAAAGGCGGCCTCCCGGCTTCTTGTCTCCCTTCGCACCTGGTGGTCACTCAAGCGTGTCATTATGGTTGAAGTTTCTTAGTTTCTTGTCCATTGACTGAATCCAATGGCATCAGCTTAGTGCCATTAAATAAGTAGACCTATTTAAGTTTTTCACATTATGTTATGGTTATTTTGTCTTGCTGTTTATTACTATATGACTCTGACCGGGGACCCCTAGCATATTAGGATAATTTTTCAATGTAGAAACGCTCTGATCTTTCTTTCATTTGTCCCTCCAATGACAGGCCATTTGCTATGTTAGAACACATTACTATCAGTTCATCGATCGTACTACTGTACTTCATTATTTGGGAGTGATACTAGCTTGAAGTCTATTCAGTATACCTTATAACCTATGAAATATCTTTCCAGGGTAACGTCAAGTAATTACTAATCTCAGGGCACTTATTCCCTAATCTAAATTCTAATCGTGTGATGCATATCAACATTCACAGAGTAGCTTTCTGCTCCAACAGCCTATCCTAAGTGCAATGCAATTAGGATTGCTTGAATAGAAATATGTTAGTAGGATATAGCAAATATTCATGCAATGAATAGGAGGCATAATTGGCTGACAAGTGTTTTGGAATTGCTGAATCTGATGAATGCATGTTTTACAACCAAAATAATAATACCTAAATTTGATTCTACGCATTCAACGTAGTACACCGATTAAGAATTTCTATCAGGTGTTTCCCCTTAGGAAGTTCCAAACTAACTGCTTTCAATAAGCAGTAATATGGCCAGGGTAGGTAGCAATGGTATTTTGCAACTCACCTGGTGTTCACGTGCTGACCATTTCGTCCGCTCACATTTCAGATAACTGCAAAGTTAGCCAAATATCATGAACTTCATTGCAAACTAAAGCCGAGTAAGTCATACGGATCAACTTAGTATATTTATACAAAATACCTAATATAGGGCAATACCTGAAAACCAACCGAGTAAAGAAAAGTTATTGGCACCACATTCTAGCCTCTTTGATAGTCATATGAACCGTAGCATCGAACAATAATACTCCAGGAATAACATGAGTGTTTTTCCTACAGTCATATTCCGAATGAGACTCCTCATATACTGTATCTGGCTGTCTTATAGCTTCTCCGTCACGTAGCCTCTATTAATAACCTGTCACCTGTGATTGTGATGGCACTTAATTGCATTTGCTAAGTAGATCTAATTGCAAGTGTATACAGTGATACCTTCAGCAGGTTGACAAGGCGTGTAGTGGGATGATTATATATGGGAGGTTGGGCCTGCAGTCGCATGTGTCATGCCATGGTGCCACACTAAGCTGATATATATATATATATATATATATATATCCTTCTTTTTCTATGTGATTATAAAATCTACCCTTATTAAACTGCAGAAGTGATGTCCTTTCATAGTAAGCAAATGATGGACAGAAATCATTTATCACCATGGACATGCACTTTGTTAACTTGGATGGCTTGGCGCTGAGCGGATGGTATCTTTTTCATAAGTGGATTAGCTCATGAGATCCATCCTCACCTGAGTTAAAGTAAAGTCTTATAACATTGATTCTTGCTATTACCTTTCTGGTATACATGCTATACAGTTGATATAGTGTCGCGATAAGAGCTACTACATGTATTACATCGGAAGATGACATGTCTGAGACTACCAATCTACTGAGTTTCTAAATTACTAAATGGTTATTATCACACCAGAATGGACCATTTCTCAGACTGACAATCTACTCAATTTGTGTATAGTTCAATGTGTAACATTTCCCGATAATTAGAAATTGGCGGATGTGTGAACTAGTCTATAGTGAATTACAATTTTTATATGAAAAGGTAAATGATATATAGGGCCAGAGGCATTAAGGTATTAGGTGGTGCTGGTGATCCTTTACTGAGTTTTATATAGACTTCATGTAGTTATAGAGAGTGTGAGAGGGGCACTACTTTTAGTGTGACAGAGCCTTAGCAGCTCCGCACACATACCCCCTCCTCCCAACTGTTATTTATGGATCACTGCACACCCAGACACAACAGGGCACTGTAACCATAAACAACCAAGGCTTGGATACAAGCATGTTGAATGTTCATTGGTTGATTGGAGAATGCCTATTGCTGATTGGAGGAGCTGATCAGGTGTGACAGCCATCTTGGATTCATGAACCTATATAATAATAAACCTGGGGGTGTAAGCTCTGTGTGTTTCTGTGCACTTTGTACTCTACCTTTCTCTTGCCTGTAGTGATTTCATATTAAGCCTACCTACAAAACTACAGCTGCCAGCCGTCGACTTTACAAATGGTTCTTATAACACCTGCCAGGCCATATGTATGAACAACTTTTTATCGGCTCCGGTGTTAAGGGCCGCCGCTGGGTTAGCTAACAACGGTGTTGGGATATGGGTCACAGGGTATGTATGTTGCCAAAGCGCGGGGGCGTTAGCTAACATATCAGTTATTTATAGATTTGGGGTATCCCTCTGAGCCGGTTACCGGTGAGCACCACTATTTGACAATGTCGCCGCCGATCTGGTGGTGGCGGCATTAATATCACTCCGATTATTGGTTTAATTTGACCAAAATGCGGCGGCAGCGTTAATATCGCTTCGATTTCTGGTTTAATTTGGCCAAATTTCACTTTTTGATTATGTTCTGTTAAATATGATAGCATTGAATAGATTTGGGCCTAATATATTGCCGCGGATGCGGCGGCGGCGGTGGCGATTTGTTTTGTTTACATTCGACAACATGAAAATCGCTGCCGATGTAGCGGCCGCGCCAATATCGCTTAGATTTTTGGGTTAATTTGACCAAAGTTCACTTTTCTGTTAAATATGATAGCAATGAATAGATTTGGGGCCTAATCTATTGCCGCTGATGTGGCGGCGGTGGTGGCGGCGATTTGTTTTGTTTAGATTTGACAGTATGAATATTGCCGCCGATGTAGCAGCGGCATTAATATCACTTCGATTTTGGGGTTAATTTGGCCAAATTTCACTTTTTGACTATGTTATTCTCTTAAATATGATAGCATTGAATAGATTTGGGCCTAACCGATACCTAACACCACCCTTAAACCTGGTACGAATTGGTGTTAGCGTACCCCAACTTAAACTCGCGGTGTTTCCGTAACACTGCTCCATACATAGCGACTTTTCGCTGCTAAACTAGAAATCCTGTCCAAAACAAGTTTTGGCTCCCTAACACCGCCCCATGCATATGGCCCCAGAAGACCATATGTCTGAGACTACCAATCAATTAATTTGTAAATCGTCAAACACGCACCTAGCATAATACAGAAAGCACCTCAATGCTAGAGGATGAAAATGTCCTCATAGGGATCATCAGATCCTTTCTGTTGGGTTTCGATGAGTTGTTAGAAAGGTAAACTCGTAAAAGGACACAGAAGCCGAGGTGGTCAGAAGAAAAGGTTAAAGAACTGCCTTAAATATAACCTGAAGAAATGTAATCTCAACACTGAAACCTGAGCAACACTGACCAAGGCGATGAGTTCTATATGATCAGTTTCCAACCATCTTGTTCATACAAAGAAACAAGATGGTTGGAAACTGATCATATATCTCAAGACAAACTTAAAATGGGTATAGAGGAAAGATTGTCTCCCTCACCCATCAGATGCTCTGACTGCAGCTACATGCACATGTCCAATGTGCCACTGCACATTCCGAGTACAAATTGGACACATCATCCATTGACGCTTTCAACAACAAATGATGAGTTGCCGTGATCATCGCCACCAAAGGACAACAAACAACTAAGATAATCCTGCAGTCAGAGGAGGCTAGAGGATTCTGTTTCTGGGTATCGGGGGTGAGTTGCTAAGATGGGCCCGGCGTTGTAGGTAACCATACCTTTGGTTCTTGGGATCGAGGACGTGTTAGTAAGATGGGCTCTGGTTTCACGTGGATCCTCCATCCGGAGTGTCTTCCTTTATAAATATCTAAGTGCGTCGTCCACACCAACAGGAAGCCAAGGCCAGACTGCGAGTCGCCTACTTAAAACACTACCTTAAATTTGTAGGTTTAACCCATACATCACAGAAATAGACTCAGGTTCTAATGGAAGACTTCTCCACATCACCGTTATATCGATACCCATAATTACACACATATATGCGCCCAGAACCGGAAGGGTCATTGGCAAACCACATATGGCTGTCGAACCAGTTTTCTCTAGTTTCCCCCATTATCCAATGCTCTCTGGGACTTGCGAAAACTCGAGGCTTGTCCAAACACTAGGTAATACTAAGTAAGTTCAATATGTCTACAATACACCCGTATTGTAGACACTAAAACCACGCTAAAACAACAACAAGTATTAATTTGTAACTCCATTCTTTGACTTGGCCAGACGTTGATCCTCATGGGTTCGAATCCCACAACGTACCACATGGGAATCGATACATAAGATTGATCAGGATCCAGGAGTTCCCAAATTGTTTGTTCAGTTAGAAAGATAATGCATATACCAGACAGTGAACACGACTCATGAGATCCAACACGGTGTATGTGACATAAATAAGTCAATCTATTTTATCGTTTACATTTATTATCCCCTTAACGCATTGCAGTGAAGATATCAGTATATTCGGTTACTGTTCTTAATGCCTATGCCCCACTTGGGCCCAACATTGATGCAATGTAATAAATGAACGCTTTAACCTGTCTGGTGAATGCGAATGCATATGCAACGCAAAATGCAAAAGCATGTAAATGATAAATAGTGCTTCCATATGTCTGTATGCGAATGCAAATGTGAATGCGAATGCAAATGTGAATGTGAATGCGAATGTGAATGCGAATGCGAATGCAAATGCGAATGTGAATGCGAATGCGGCAAGTCGATTGCTCCATGGATGGATTTTGTCTTTCACAAGAGTTTATTCATCAGAACAAGTATAGTATCAGCGTCGGAGCACTGGTCTTTGATCAGTGGTTACGTGAATGTAAATGCTGCACAATTTGCCATAGACCAAACAAGAACGTTGACTTTACTTCACAAATTTGGAGCAAGAAGACCGAACATTGCATGCCACATGCTGCGTCCGCATTCTCATGCCGCATACCGCGTATATGAAATATTAGTTATATCTTATATAAAGCATCAACTTTTCAAAACCGACTTATCCAATTTAGATACTGATGTAGTTATTATGTACTTGTTGCTGCATAGAAGGGCACGCATTGTCATTATAATCGAACACGTTATTATTGAAGCCGATGGCATGAGCATTTAGACAAGGACACCAACATTCATTTTGCATTTTTCCACGTCAAATATCTCCTAAGTTAGTGATTAATTTACATCGAAGTTACTTCAATCTGAAGTAAGGTACATTAAAGCGATCAACAAACAGGATTTGCATGCAGTCACTGTGTATTTGAGATTAGGTATATATATTTTGATATATTTCTTTTAGAAAGAAAAAAGGAAAAAGTGTTTAAAGACAATTCTAAACCCATGTAATGCATATTCACTGAATGCATGATACTTTTATTGGACTGAATTTGTACACAGTTACTAGTACAGCTGATACTTCATTTATAAAATGTATGGTACTTTTGGTAACAAACAGGATTTGCATGCAGTCACTATTACAACTGATAGTAGTTTCATTTATGCACAATACTTCTATAGGACTGGATTTGTACACAGTTACTACTACAGCTGATACTTCATTTATAAAATGTATAATACTGTCATGGGGGTGATGAAAATGGGAAATATTGCGCGGGACTCGAACCCACATCTCTTTGCATTCCGGGCCAGTGTGCTAAGCATTACACCACCTAGGCTCCCGGATATCAACACACTCCCCACGCCTACCTGTCTATGTGGTTACTTGCCTCAGAGGTCAGTGCAGACCACTACACTCGTCCCCCTGGAATTGTAAGTCTTGTAATGCTTACAATTACATACATACAGGCAATGCACTAACACATCATACACAGGGTAGGTTCAACAACCATACAGCGCAAAACTTGTACAGGATCCTGATAACGGCAACCAGTGTCATGGGGGTGATGACAATGGGAAATACTGTGCCTAGAGCAGGATTCGAACCCACATCTCTTTGCATTCTGTGCCAGTGTGCTAACCATTACACCACCTAGGCTCCCTGATATCAACACACTCTCCACACCTACCTGTCTATGTGGTTACTTGCCTGAGAGGTCAGTGCAGACCACTACACTCGTCCCCCTGGAATTGTAAGTCTTTTAATGCTTACAATTACATACATACAGGCAATGCACTAACACATCATACACAGGGTAGGTTCAACAACCATACAGCGCAAAGCTTGTACAGGATCCTGGTCACGGCACCAGTGTCATGGGGGTGATGAAAATGGGAAATATTGCGCCTAGAGCGGGACTCAAACCCACATCTCTTTGCATTCCGGGCCAGTGTGCTAACCATTACACCACCTAGGCTCCCTGATATCAACACACTCCCCACGCCTACCTGTCTATGTGGTTACTTGCCTCAGAGGTCAGTGCAGACCACTACAATACTTTTAGTAACAAACTGGATTTGCATGCAGTCACTATTACAACTGATGGTAGTATCATTTATGTGTTAAGGAGTTGTACTGTAAAGCCGGAAGACCAGTGGTCTGGCGCTGACAAGAGATATTATTCGATGAATAAATACTTGAAGAAAAAAACACACAAAAACCCTAATACAAAGAGTTCAGCTGCAAAACCACGTAAACACCAATACAAAAAATGGAGATACACATTGAAATCAAACCTACAAAAAGTTAGTTTGTTTTATATTCCTAATCTTTTTTTGTTCATTACTCCATACCCATATGATCGTATGAAAAGTGGAATTAGTGAGAATTAAAATAATTGTCATGTACAAATCTGTTATTTAAACTACATTTGTTGATTGGCGTTTATGTGGTTTTGCGCCTGAACTCTTGATATATTTAATTCACGAGATGACAGAAATTCAAACCCCTCGGACTATGCACCAAGGTATATGGTATATGGTAGGCCTAAACAGTACTAAAGGCCTGGGGTGGTCGGAGCACCCACCACTACAGTACTTCCGCCGTGTCAGCTGTCGCTGCCGCCCGCCGTAGTTGATCTCAGGTTCAATCCTTACTGATGGACCAGCGGAACTTGGGATACATCCAATACGAGATGCACCCAGACGAATGGCGCCACCTAGTGAATAGCACACACACTATCTGTTGGATACTGCATGCGCCGACTGTCACTCCAGTCTTCCAGCCAGATCAGCCTCGAGGTGGCGCCATTGTAAATTCGTCTCCACTCAGACTATGTGGCCCAAAATAGGAATTAATATCATGAACAGGTTGGACATGTGAGATTTCGTGTTGAGAAGGATCTAGGTATCATCAAAATACACCCATTTCATGTCGTCATTAATTGATTTACACGGGTAAGAATTCGAGAAACCTTTCTTTATGGTAACGCCAGAGAATGACATATTTACAGCTACAGGGGTGAAAACCAACCTTATATAAAAATGGTCGAAAAATCGGGCTAATGAACTGAGTCTTTCTGAGAGCCTAATTTCACAATCTAGGAAGCAACATTTATTCTTTGTATATCTCTTCATATTTACTCACTACTTTTGAGTTGGAAAATATAATAAAACATATACTTTAATGCAATGTAAAAGTGAAATTGACAGCGTTCTCTGGCCGCCATCTTGTCTTTTTGCATTCTCTCCCATTTCACCAACTCTGTTCTGATATAAGTAGCCATTTGACACTGGTGCCAGGCATTCTACTTCTTGTTCCATACTAACACTATTTTCGCCCATATTGATATAAGGCTGGTCTTCACCCATGTACTACAAGTAACGGGTGAATCTTTTATCTAATTTACAGCCAGCTTGAAGATGAGTAGGCTTAATCGGATCGGTTTTAGTTTCCGTCATATATTTATATAAATATATTACGTTGATTATTATAATTTACAGTTCTGCAGATGTAATTAATTTATATTTTAAATGGCTACCTTTCGGAATATTCGAAGTGGTAACATGCATAATTGATTTGAGCATTCACATATGAACTCTGACACCCAATTAGCAGTGTTCTATTTATTGACAAAGCGAGGCAATGTTCGCGTTCAGAAAACCAAAAACCAGTCTTCCTTATTCTATTAGTCCTTGTTCCGTCTCACGTAGGAATAGAAAGAACCAGGGTAGGTCGTTGTCACATATCAAATGTAAAGTCAGCTGTTTGACTCGGTTGGGGTGCGAGTCCATAGCCGTGTTTACACGGGCAATTGTGAAGCGAATTAGACAAAGCGATTCATATGAAGCGAAGTAGCGGCGCGTTTACACAAAGCGAGTTTGAAAGTGCTTCGGTGCCGGGAACCAGCAGCCTTAGTTCTGCCTGTAGCCAGTGAGCACTGCTATTTGCTTACTTTACACTCGGCGAATCGACGCCGATGTAGCTGCTATGTTAATATCGCTTGTAATTTAGGGTTAATTTAATTAAATTTCATTATTTGAGTATGTAATTCTGTTAAATATGATCACATTCAATAGATATCGGCCTAATCGGTTCCTAACACTGCCGGGCACCAGCGATAGTTACAGCTGCCCATGTAGCTGGCAAGCACTATCCCCGCCCGGGAACCAGCGGAATCGCTTCATATAAACCACCTCGCGAGGCGATCTACAAAAAGCGCATCATATGAATCGAGTCAGCCCTAATACGCTTCAGCGGCGCGTTTACACGGCGAATGTGAGGCAAACTAGGCAAGGCGATTTATATGAAGCGATTTAACTCTTCCGTGTAAACATGGCTCATGACTTGCCACATAGGAGGCCGGTGATATACTCATTAGGCCATCCTGTGTAGCATGCCACATACAATGCATATTTTAAGAGCATGCACAAAACTCCTCCGGCCCGGTCATGATATGACCTTACGTGTTGCTAGGACCTGAAAGAACAACAAACAGCCACAACAGCTGCTCCGGTTGGGTTTTGAGCATGACACAGTCCCGACCTGTCGCAATACTTTGCCTGCAGAGGGAGTTCCTGTGAGTTAAGCCTTGACTTTCCAGCACAGTCACTGCTTGGTGCGCCCAGGAAGCACCAGGTGGCACCACCTACAACAGCTCTTACTAGTGACTGGCGCAGCGACCGGGCTGAGAAGGGGTTACTCAGATAGACTGAGAAGGTGGAACCTCTGCGAATCTTCCTGTATTAAATGGATATCCTGTCTAAATCCCTGGCATGTGAACGAGATTAGCTCTCTATATACCATTACGTTAAAGGTGGATGCCTGTAATGCACTCTCTCTATAATATTAATTTACAAGTAGAAGTCAGGGATGGACTCTCCCGATAAACTCATTTTAAGGTATGCGCTCAAAGGTGAACGGCTATGCCCTTGTCTGTCGACGGATAACAATGCATGCATACCCCTGTACAGAACGCAAACATTACTCGCACACGTTGTCCCAAGGACAGGGCTGCTAAAGAACCCATTGGAAAAGTCTTGGGAATCTGAATAATGGATATATAATAATGAAGAGTTCAGGCGCAAAACCGTGTAACCGCCAATCTAAAAATGCAATTCAATTAATGTATTCTGACTTCAAAATAATTTTAATTGTGACTAATTTTACTTTGTTGTGTGTCAAGATTATGGAGCAATGACCAAAAAAGTACGAATGTAAAACATTAAAACTTGTGTAGGTTTGATTCCAATGCTTATCCCAATTGTTGGATTGGCCTCTTCGGGGTTTTGCGCATGAACTCTTCATATATAACCACCTGAATTTGCAATCCAAGGTGCTACATATATGGTTCAAAATGCATAGCTCTCATAACACACTACTGTTGCGGTGTATAATTCATGATTATTATGCCTTATTTCGTGTTGATTCACACGAAAGCAGCTGTTAAGCCGTGTTCACACGGGCAAAATGTGAAGCGAATTAGACAAATCGATTTATATGAAGCGATTTAGCCGCTCGTTCACACGGGCAGCGCTTGAAGGCGGAAGTGGATATCTGCGCATGAGCAAGTCCAGTCTGACCAGCACCAGTTTTCGGTTAGGCGATGTCACCACGAGAGAGTGGGTTCGACCTAGATGTGTATGTACTGAATCGTATTGGGGTGGAACGGTCAAAACTTCTGCTGGGCAGTGAAACACTAAAAATAAATGATGAAAAACATATCTGTGCACAGCTAGCAGCTTCATAAAGCAAATTTACCGGAAAGTCAATACACTCAGGTCTCGCCTGTCACGTCCTTAATCCGCCTCAAGTAAGTCGGTTGCATCCACACAGGCAAAATAAACCGCATCACAGAAATCCACTCACGTAAACTACCTCGAGAGGTGGTTTACATTATCTAGATCACAGGAATCGAATCAGCCTTAATCCGCCTCAGACGCCCGTTCACTCGGGAAATGTAACCCAAACTATACAAGTCGATTTATATGAATCGATTTACATCGCCCATGTGAACACGGCTTTAGTCAGACTTACACATGGTAGTTAATTATTATTACTGTGGATAGGGGTGAATATTTGATCTCCTGTTTGTACTGACATAGCCTGTGTCCTGCCGCCGTCGGGAATATCTAATGAAACAAAGAGAGTTTATATATTAAACCGCCGTGAATATGCTGACAGGGCGCAAAGAAACCACCAATTAATCAATCAACCGTTTCGGCAGCATAGGCCATATTCACGGCGACCAATCAATATATGAATCAATAAATATCAATCAATATATGAAGAGTTCAGACGCAATACCCCGTAAGCGCCAATCCAAAATCTGATATAAACATTGGAAGTAAACCTATAAAATGTGGGATGGCCGAATGAGTTAGAGCGTCGGTCTCCAGTGTTGATAGATCATGGGATTGTGGGTTCGAATCCTGGTTGAGTCAAACCAATGGCTTCAAAATTGATACTTGTCGCTTCCTAGCCAGGCGTTCAGCATTATTAGGATAGGGAAAGGAGCAGTGGAATGAGGAAGACCAGTCGTCTGCGACTGAACTTTCCCCTGCTTAAACAACTAATGTACCAAACAAAAACTAATTTTAATTTTGTTAAATTCTCCTTTTTGCTCATTGCTCCATACTCCTGTCAACATAAGGAAAGTGGAATTAGTTAGAATTAAAATTATATTTAGATACAAATCTGTTATTTAAACTTCATTTGTGGAGTTGCGTTAACTGGGTTTTGTGCCTGAAATCGTCATATTAACAAATTGTCCTCACATTTGAAAGGGCTTCGCTGATCACAAGGGCCTGTGAATACAGATTGATGTCAATGTATGGTAAAGAAAATATTTTATCACATACAAAATAACGAACATCTATAGTTATCAGCTGGTTATAATGATGTCACAATAATTCTTTACAAAACTGCCCCATGTTGAAGTCAATGTGGATAATTCGGGGCGCAAAAGCATATGGCCAACACGCTACCTACAACCTTCTCCCCTGGTGCCACCTCATGGGTAATGCCGGAACCCAGCATTCCCAGGCCACCTAGCGTTAACTACAGCCCCTTTCAGTAGACTCCCATCACGTGACAAAGGCCCAAGCTGCTCACTTCCGCAGCATCCGAACCCGTGTGGTGTGTGGAGCTGTCTCGTCTTTTCTCAGCCACCCTACCCACTCATCTTATACCCCTGTCACACTACAATGTAATGAGCGAACGTGAGCCTAACGTGGTGATCTTTCGTCATTACGTTGATGTACGTTGGATTACGTTATTATGACGGCATACTGACGTTAGACTGATGTCGAGCTACGTCACATTACGTCATGTTACGTCAAGGTTTTGGACATGTTCAAAACTTTTGACGTAGTTTGAACATAAGGGTTTAGATTGGCCGTACGTTCTGTACACATTCGGTGAACGTCAATGACGTTAAACCGATGTTATTAAAACGTTATTAAAACGTTAGTCACTACGTTCAACTACGTTGCACTACGTTGACCCACATTAAACCCGGTGGAAACATCCACGCAGCGTAATGGGAACATCAAGATAACATCAGGATAATGTCAGAATAATGTCAAGAGAACGTCAGGAGAATGTATGTTCAACGTAGTTCAACGTTTCGCCATTAGGTAACATAGTTTTGGCGATGGAATAATGTTCATAACGTTCCGTGAACGTAATGGAGTTGACCTCTCTCGTTGAATGACGGTATCACTACGCTTTACCGACGTTACGCTCTGGTCCACTACGCTGCAGCCACGTTCAACTTGTGCCCAAATTTGCATACTATGCCGAGAAGTTCAACGTTCTTCACGTTCTCCCTACGTTGACGTCGTTACGTCGTAGTGTGACAGGGCCATAAAAGAACTAAGGACTAGGCTTGAGCATCCTGGTAACCAACACTTTATGATTAGATATATGATGAAACCAGACAATATACTTATGTCATCCTCGTAGCCAACACTTTATGATTAGATATATGATGAAACAAGACAATATACCTATGATATCCTGGTAGCTGACACTTTATGATTAGATATATGAAGAAACAAGACAATATACCTACAATATCCTGGTAGGTGACACTTTATCATTAGATATATGATGAAACAAGACAATATCCCTATGATATCCTGGTAGCCGACACTTTATGATTAGATATATGATGAAACAAGACAATATAACTATGATATGCTAGTAGCCGACACTTTATGATTAGATATACAAAGAAACAAGTCAATATATCTACGATATCCTGGTAGCTGACACTTTCTGATTAGATATATGACAAAACAAGACAATATACCTATGACATCCTGGTAGCCAACACTTTATGATTAGATATATGATGAAACAAGACAATATGGGATATATAATTTATTTACTATGAGTATAAAGGGGCGGAGCTATATTCCTATATCCTGCAGGATCCTAGCATTTAATGCTGCCTTTTATTATTAACCCACAATATTTATTGTTATATTCGCTGTGGGCCGGTTCCTGCTGCGCTATCCTGGCGCCCCACCATGTTGCGATATGCCAGTCAGACCTTGTCAGGATCACATCGGCACCAGTTTACCTTCTACACTGACCTACACTGACCTGAATGTCTAGGGAGGTCTAGAGACACAGTCAACGATCTACCTGTGTTTTCTGCTCTACCTGTCGTCCGGGACAGCGGACGACTTCAGGGTTGGAATACTGGTGTAGGACGATCGGGGGACGATCGTTTCGACGATGTGCAAGTCAATTTCAACTCACCATATTGAGGAAAGCTCGACAAGGCTGACGGTATCGTAAAAACATTTTGATTTCTCGACTATGAGAATATTATTTCACCTGTGTCGAGTTCTGTGTGTGTTGATCACCAGGATTTAGTTTGTGTATCGATGTCAACCGTCCACAGTGAGGAACGATCGGCAAAACTGATGGTATCTTAAAAACAATTTGAATCTCGACCGTTAGGAAAATATTCACGTGTGTCGATTTCATTGTATTCGATCAACGTGTGTCGATCACCAGTGCCGGACTTGTGAGTCGATTTCAACTGTCCGTATGGAGGAACGACCGGCAAAGCTGACGGTATCGTAAAAACATTTTGAATTTTCGACTGTTGAGAAAAATACTTCACGTGTGTCGATTTCATTGTGTCGATCGGCGGTTGGGTTTGTGAGTCGCTAACTCAACGGAATGCAAGCATTTGAGGGCAGGAGGGTCGTATCGTTCATCGACTGTAATTTCGATCGACTGTATTTTCGACAATTCATTATGCTGCATTGACAATTAATGTGAAAATAACTGAACTAAGTTAACACAGTTGTGAGTCCTAAATATAATCGACATTCAGGTCGATTTTAGACTAACTTAATTAGAGGCTTTACAGTAAGATATAGCTGTTCTGCAATATATGGGCCCTAGTATTTTAAATGAAGACCATGGGTCACGCTATAACACACCTGGTACTTTTGGCTGCCATAGCCTAGCTGAAAAGCGCAGCGCCAAGACTCGAGATCAGCAATAATCAAGTGAAACTCATGTGTGCCGACCATCAGCGCGTTGGAATGCGATACCAGTACCACACAATTTGTGCTCTGCAAGTATTACATAAATAGTCGTAACACTGGATAGTTAATAAAACGAAGCCCGATCGATTAAAGGGACTATGACGATAGACTTCTGCGCAGTGTGTGGATCGAGTCACGAGGGAGTCGAAGTAGACTACTGCAGTAAGAAGAAAAGGACAGTGGAACCAACGTGCAGAACTACACGAAGCAGTGCCGCTAAGATGCCTAAGTCGAAGATGGGGGAGTCAGAGCAGGAACCTGCTTCTGACAAGTTGACTCTGGAGGAACAACGAGATGCGGTGCGGCGAGAGTTGGAAGAACTAAAAATGGAGGATGAGCTAATGGAGCTAAAAGATGAACGGGACCGTCTCCTAGCAGCACGCGAGAAGAAGGGGAGGCGCGGTAGAAAGGCTGCGATGAATTCACCTCAACGTCGGGAAGATAGCCCGCTTGGGGCAACATGCAAGATGCCGGCCAACGACCAACCGTTGGCCACCGGTACGACTGAGTTGGGCTACTCAAACTACGGACGCTCAAGGAATAGATCGAGGGAGCGGCGGCACCGACGTCGACGTTCGTCCAGCAGTTCTTCGGTGGATAGTGTGGATCGAAAACTGAGAAGTAAGTGGTCCCTGAAGCGACATGTCGAGTCAAAAAAAGATGTGAAGAAACTTAACTGTGAAGAAATTATCTGTGCTACCGCTGCCTGGGTGTTAGAAATTCCAGAGATGTCTATCCAGGACCACCGGGCAATGTGGGAACACATATATTTCCTCTCACACCGGGCCCGCTATGCTGAATATCAAGATAGTGTGCATGCAGACTATGACTTGTGTATCCGTAAGTTGGCGGTCAAACGTGGGTTTGAGGCATTTTCCAGCGCCCATATGGGAAAAAGTGTTCTTCATTATGGCCCAGACAATATAAAGAAGAAGCAGTCAGTTCTATGGAAATACAGCGAGGGGAAGAGAGGCAGTCGAGGCGGCAAGCCGAACACTGCTTGTTATGCCTGGAATAGCGATCAGGGCTGCAGCAGGAAGGAGGCAGACTGCAGGTACGAACACAAGTGTTCAAAGTGTGGCGGTAGGGCCACAAGAGAGTCAGTTGTAAGGACTGACCTACTGCAACATTGGGGCTCCTGCCTGATTGCACACCCGTGTCCGACCCAGCAGTAGTCACGAGTGGACAGGGTACTGTTGGTGAGGGGAGTGCACCTCAACTATGGATGCAGTTGGAGACTACTGGAGCTTCAATATGGGATGTTGATCAACGTCAGGCAATATTGTATACTTCGACCAGTGACGACAGCTCTCAACGCGAGAAGGGGAGAATGGACACGCAACCAGTCACAACAGGGGAGATAGCTCACCAGGGGAATAATTACCCTACATTGGAGCAATGCGCAGGGAGGAGCAGCAGTGAGATACCGGGTGGGGATGTGCGATTGGAGGACGATGCCTACCAGAGAGTATCTCAGGTGACACCACAGGGATTGGAACACCCACCCGTAAAAAACAAACCTGGATTGTGTGAAACAGCTGACCGGAGTGTCTGCCGCGATAGCGCAGGCAGGCTACGAGGACCTATTACGAGTGCATTGTGATAGCGATAAACGCTGGGGCGTGTCAGTAAGGGAGAACACAAACAGTAATTACGTGACTTTTCGGGTGGACAATGACTGTCTGAATGGCACTTGTGCATGCGTTTACAAATTGTTTTCTATGCCATGTCAACTAAAACCTTGTCGTTTGTTTGCAGAAGCATTTTGTAGGGGGGACACTGATATAGATGCTATGTTTCTCCTTCACAATTGTGACGTAACGTATGGCTGTCAGCGGGAGAGAAAGAAATCTAGATGGGAGAGAAATATAATAGAGACCCGGCTAGCAGCGGAGTTAGAGGAGGGAGTCCTAAGGAAAGTTGATAGTCCTCCGGCCTGTATACATGGGATCTTCGTCGTTCCAAAAGATGATGGCGGTGGGAGAAGTGTCATTGACTGTAGTAAACCAAAAGTTGGGAGTGTCAACAATTACACAAAGGGGGTGGCCCCAAAGTTTAAATATAGTGGGCTGGATGACATGGTAGAATGCCTGGAGAGGGGCGACTACCTAGCGACTATTGATATCAAGGATGCTGTCCATATTAAACCAGAACATAGGAAAAGACAGGGGCTTCACTGTTTTTTTTAGGATGATTCGGTGGGAACCTATATGATGGACGGGAGACTCTGTATGGGTCTCTCGTCTAGTCCGTATATATTCTCTAGAATTTCAAACTTCATCGTCCGATGCGCAGGCAGAGAGGGGGTGTGCAGAATTATTAACTATCTAGACGATTTCTGCATTCTGGGTAGTACGGAGGAAGAAACTACAGGGTTGCAACAACGTGTACTCTCTATATTGCGCAGATTGTGTTTTTTTATCAGTTTAAAAAAATTGCTCTCACCAGCTAAGAAAATTAGATTCTTAGGGATCGATGTAAACTCGGAGTCACTGGAACTCTCCCTGACGATAAATTGAAGAAGCTTCGGGACATCCTCCTGCTCTTCTTGGGTCGTAGGAAGGCAACCCGTAGGGAACTCGAGAGACTCGCCGGACACCTCGCACACTGCGCCAAAGTTATCAGGGGTGGGCAAACTTTTAGTAGGCGGGTCTACAACCTTATAGGCAACTTGCAGGAGCCATTCTACCGTGCACGGCTTAATGCCGGATTTAGGGAGGATATCAACTGGTGGGCATCATTCGCTGAAAAATTTAATGGTAAGGCGGGTATGCTCGGGAAGTTGGCGGTAATTACCGCGGTCTACAGTCACGCTTCGAATTGGGGAATCGGTGCTTTGCATGAGACTGACTGGTTAGCTGCTTCCTTTAAATCAGAGGACAATGAAGTGTTAGGACAGCTGATAGGACACCATCGTGTGGTGCTCCCCACTGAGGCAGGGAGGGACCACATAAACATAAAAGAGATGAGGGCTGTGATGGAGGCGGCCACACGTTAGTCATCAGGATGGGAGGATCCCGAGATTATATTTATAACGGACAGCGCGGTAGTCCAATCCGCTCTTAATTCAGGGAGATCCAGATCAGTTGGGATTATGTCCATGCTGCGAAAATTATTCTGGCTTGCAGTCAAGAAGAACTTTACATTCTTATCAACTTACATAAATACCACAGTTAATGTGGTGTGTGATGCCCTCAGCAGGCTAGACGTAGAGTGTAGTGCCGCTAGGATTAGTGGAGTGGATGTGGGTCGGATTATGTGCTGTGCACACCTCTTTGACGCTCCGCTGTTCTGTCTTTCCAGGACTGGATGAGCTGAGGGCAGAGCAGCGGGGATTTGAGAAGCTATTCTACTCAAAGAATTTGGTCACCACGAGATCGGTCCAGATACGAAAGTATTTAGACTTTGTTGATCAATTCTCAGAGGACAGGGCGCCTCTCCCCTGCTCATCGGAATGCGTCGCGCTTTACGCCTCCTGGCTGGCGAGGACGCTCACGTACCGTTCTGTGCTGAACTATTTATCAGGGTTGAACTTCTTTCTGCGCCAGAACGGTTCCCCGTCGATAAGATATAACGATTTTGTAGTACAGGCTACACTTAAGGGGATTAGGCGCCAGAAGGGGGATACCCCGCGGCAGGCACCACCTATGCTGCCGGGTATGCTGTTGAAGGTGTTTGCGCTATTGACCCTAAACCCGGGGCATGTATCTTGGAGAGCTGCGATGCTCTGCTCCTTTAGGGCTTTACTGAGAATGTCCCAAGTAACTGAGTCCGACTCCGCCTTGCGCAGGCTAGATTTGACTTTCTTTGATTGGGGTATGCTAATAAAAATTTGTCAACCGAAAACGATCCAGTTCACAGAGCGGGTACTAGAGGTCCCGGTTGCGCTTTGCCCGAATAGAGCACTGTGCGCGGTGTACTGGACGTTGCACCATTTTAAAGAATTGCCTGCGGATCCCGAGGACTTGGCTTTTCGATTGCCAATGGTCGGCCTCGATTCAAGGCCTATGACTTATATGGCTTACCAGACTATGCTGAAGCTATTTTCGAATCAGGCGGGCCTGGGGGATTTTTATTTTACATCCCATTCACTAAGGATGGGGGGTTGCACCTACTTGGCTATGTCCGGCGTAACCATTGAGGAAATTAGAGTCCGAGGCGACTGGGCGTCGGATACCGTGTATTCCTATCTAAAAACCCCTTTGCAAACCCGAATATTAAATGATCTCCAGGTAGCGACGAGTCTTTCGTCTGTGGAGGCATGAGACGAGGAATGGTTGGGGCCTGGGCCGGTTTAGCCGGCTGGGGTTGGCGGTTATTGCTCAGCCAGGTGGGCCTCAGCAAATAAACTAGGCTTCCACCACTTCTCATCTTGTCTCTTATTCTCCTACGTCGTAGCCCAATTTATGGGATATATAATTTATTTACTATGAGTATATAGGGGCGGAGCTATGTTCCTATATCCTGCAGGATCCTAGCATTTAATGCTGCCTTTTATTATTAACCCACAATATTTATTGTTATATTCGCTGCGGGCCGGTTCCTGCTGCGCTATCCTGGCGCCCCACCATGTTGCCATATGCCAGTCAGACCTTGTCAGGATCATATCGGGGCCAGTTACAATTTTTCTTGGTAGGACGGTTATTGCTCAGCCAGATGGGCCTCAGCAAATAAACTAGGCTTCCACCACTTCTCGTCTTATCTCTTATTCTCCTACGTCATAGCCCAATTTACACCTATGATATACTACGGTTTATTCCAATAGTAAAAACCTTAATTACCACTTCATATATATATATATATATATATATATATATATATATGCTTTCGTATTACTGAATTACACGAGATACCCGTCAACCAAGGCTGTGAGTTCAATATTTTACAAACAGCCCACCCTTCTGTGGTAGGTCTTAATATCGATGCAATCTGCTGTTCATATGGCGAGCGTCCTGAACTCACAAATAATCCAGTCAAATCCCTTTGTCTAACCTCAAGACATCTCGCAATTGTCCGTTTTGTGCGGAGGACGTATCTGATGGAGTTCATTGTCTGAGGATATGAGAACAAATTCAGCATCCCTTGAACTATTTTAATCCGCTTTTAAGACGTACTTGTCTACCGTGGTTATTTTTTCCTTTTTGTCTTTGGAAAATGAAGATATGTATCTTGTATGTTTCGAAGATTAGTTCTTTTGCAGTTAGAAAACTTTATTCCTGAGGAAAAATATTTACTATAAATATCCGGGACAATCTCTCGATTGTCCCGGATCTCCGATTAAAGCTGCATGGCATAATAATGTTGAGTGCCTGACATTGTGTATGTATATATATATATATATATATATATATATATATATAAGATTCATCTTTATAATCTACCTTTATTTAGTTTGAAGTAACTTATGCTTTAAATGGTGTTAAATGGTTGTCCTTTTATATACTTTAACTGACAACATGCCAAATCAAACTGGTGAGAATGTTAGGACGGTTAGGATCTTCAGCATTAACACATCTTTAGTAAAGTGGGTTAGCAGATCCTTCCATGTAGCAATGGCTACTTAATAAGGGTCCAAGTATACTATTCTGTTGTGGACAGCATCTGTTTTATAAATGTGATGCTTTCATCGGATTATGCAGCTTTAACAATTTACAACAGACACCGAAATCGTGATTTTTCTTATTTCAATGAGGGCAAACCAAATAAAAAGCAGCAAGCTTCGTATATATGAAGAGTTCAGGCGCAAAAACCCCATAAATGCCAATCCAACAATTGAGCTAGACATTGGAATCAAACCTTCAAAGATTTTGTAAATGTTAATTGCTACTTTTTGTTGTTGCTCCACAATCATGTGATCCCAATAAAAGTGGAATTAGTGAGGTTTACAATTATTTTCAGGTGAAAATCTGTTATTTAAACTACATTTTTGGATTGGCGTTTTCAGGGATTTGCACCTGAACTCTTCATATATATATATATATATATATATATATACATATATATATATATATATACAGGCAATTGCGGCATAGTCTGGACAATTTCTCTGGTCAATATGGTGCAGTCTGGTCCCTTAGCCGTCTTAAGCCTGCCACTGGTTACGTCATACAGGAAGTATGACACAGGCATGCTTTAACAATTTAAAACAGACCACAAACTACTGGCTATCAAATTTGAACTTTTTAACCCACAGGAGGCCAAAACAAACAAAATGCAGCCGGGTTGGTGTATACATCAAATTGTAGCATTGTGTGAATATTCGCTGTCTGGTCAGTATGGTGCAGTCTGGTCCCATAGCCTTCTTCAGCCTGCAACTGGTTATGTCAGACCGGAAGTATGACACAGGCACGCTTTAATGATTTAAAACAGACAACAAAATATTGGCCATCAAATATTAATTTGTTGAGTTTCAGGAGATCAAAACAAAGAAAAATGAGCCAGGTAAGTATATGATTACATAGGGGCATTTGCGGCATCGTGTGGATGATAATATTCGCTCTCTGGTCAGAATGGTGTAGCCTGGTTCACTAGAGTTCTTCAGACTGCCGCAGGTTATGTCAAACAGGAAGTATGACACAAGCACGGTTTAAGGATTTAAAACAGACAACAACATACTGGCCATCAAATCTGAACTTGTTTAACTTCAGGAGGTCAAAACAAAAAAAATGGATCCAGGTTGGTATATACAGCCAATTGCGGCATTGTGTGGAGAATATTCGCTCTCTGGCCAGTATGGTCCCCTAGCCTTCTTCAGCCTGCCGCTGGTTAAGGCCCTGTCACATTACGGCGTATGGTGGGAGCGTATGGCGACGTAGCGGCATTACGTCATATACGTCGGCATACGCCGCATACGCTACTCATACGCTACTCATACGCTACTCATACGCCGCCAGTGCCGCAACATGCCGGCGTATGTGAAGCGTATGAGGCATACGCCGCCATACGCTTTCATAAATTCGTCCGTCCAATTTTTTTTGTGCATGCTCAAAAAAACACGACCTATGAGGGCGTATGGCCCATAATGTCAAAAAATGTCACAGCACGCTCCCATACGCTCCCATACGCTCCTCATACGCTCCTCGTACGCTCCTCATAGGTCCCCCATACGCTCAAACACACCCGAAAGTGGCACCAGCACGGCGTACGTAGGTTTTCAATACGCTCCCGCCATACGCCGTAATGTGACAGCCCCTTTACGTCAGACCGGAAGTGCGACACGGGCACGCGCTGATTAATCACGGGCCGACATTTCGGAGTGTCTGCACGCAAAGTCCAGCGTTTCCGACCGGCCATTGCTCAGGCTTTGTCTTAATTAATCAGTGTTGTGTCAAATGGAGATGGGAGAGGGGGCGTGGGGGTGGGTCGTTGGGGAGTTACAAGGTGATCAGTGTAGAGGCTGGGAGCTAGTGTTACTAATGCACAAAGGGAGCTTTGTTGCATCGTGTAACTATATCACAACAATATGTGTAAATATCTAGATAGCTATAACCTTTATGGTCGGAAGACCAGTGCTACGCCACGGACAAAACGATATATACATATGAATAAAACTCAATTACCACCCCCGTCCAAAAAGGGGTGCTGAGTTTGGTTATTCTCTACTCAAACATCAGACCTGGTTGGTTGGTTGTTGGAATTTCCATCCTGGCAACATCTGAGGTCATATCAGAACGGGTACCGACTTGAGACAATGCGCACTCATGGCAACTTAATAGTGCTGTCACACTGGGAAATCAGGTGGACAGCACCCTGACCTGATATCGCACTCACTCAGAAAATCCTGACACTGAGCTAACCATTCCTTGCCCTATCGTATTAATGCTGCACGCCAAGCTATGGAGGGATAAAGCATCAATTATGTGAGCTCTTGGTTTGACTCGACCGGGAATCGAACTTCCGATCTCCCGCACGGGAGGCCTGCCCTCAACCGATTCCGGCACCGTGTCCAGACACCTTAGAACTGCAAGAATGATATGGAGAGTGGATTGTCTGAACAGATTTGATTCTCTTGAGGGGGGGGGGGGGGCAGGTCATTAGTAATGGTACATTTTTCGTTATATATATTTATCTTTGTCTGTTTTGGTACAATACTTGATGAAGCAGGTGAAGATCCATCTCGGACAATTGGTCTTCTGAGCAGATTTGATTCCTCTCAGGGGTTTAGGTCATTGGTACTTTTTTCCCTTCATATATATATATATTTTCGGTTCGCTTTGGTACAATACTTGATTTAACAGGGACATTTCGGTCGTCAATATTTGGTTTTCTTCATTGCACTGCTCCTTGCCCTATTCTTGTAATGCCGCAACACCAGGTTAGGTAGCGTAAAATAATAAGTTTTAAGTCATGGGATTTAGTCGGCCTGGGTTTGACCACGGGGGTTCGAATCCCCCGTTCTACCGAAACCGTGAGTAAGCGCTTAACTCATTCGGCCGAATAATTAAAGCTGCACAATCATATGAAAGCTTCACATACTTGAAACACAAACCTTTATTCAGATTTGATTCTACATAAGCCTATCATATGACTGGGAACTTTTTAAACATGTTGTTGCTGCCCTGAAGGCTGTACTAAGCGAAGTTAATAAAGCTATTAGTGCTGACATCTACAGTGCCGGAATTCTGATATACATGCCAAGTTAAATTGCTATGCTTTTACTTCAAGCATTTCAGAAGTTAACTATTTAAAATATGTTACTTCAAAATAGAGCACGGTCGATTCTAATGAATACCTAATATATATATATATATATATATTATATATATATATATATATATATATGTACTAATGGCCGAAACATAAAACCATTTTGATATGTATCAGAATGAGAGGAAATATTGACTCTTCCGGAATACAGTAGTGAGTTACACCGATATATATATATATATATATACGTATACATATATATATATATATATATATATGTATATTTACTTAAACCTAGCTTACATTATAATTCTTGTTCTAACAAATATGTATTCATTGTCAACGCACATCACTGCACTTGCCATGTACACGATCAAATAATTATACAAATTAAATGCATAACATAATACCGTTAAATAAAATGTGTTCTAAAATGCAAACCCCAATCGAGTTCAACTATAATGGTGATGACATAAATTGGGGTGGCGTAACATTTGCTACAGTCATACTCAAGTAGTGATTTAAAGGAAATTCACATAGGATAGCAACTGACACTACAAGTATTATCACTATTACAAGAACAGCCACTTACGTAAATCTCAACCAAATGACACTTGCCAGAATAAAATATAATACTCTTCACTCATGGATGGTTATTTTCTGGGAGGATCTATTGATTGGATTAACTGTGAAGTTTGATATCACAATTTATGTTATGGTATTATAGTTAGCAGAATTGTATCAGTGGGGCTCTGGTAGAGACTGGGACACGAGGGCACTAGGGACCGGTGATGTCAAGTCTAGGAAATGCCACTGAGTGATCTGTTAATGATGTGACCATTGTTCTGACACTGATGACCTTTGGCAGTGTCACATAGATGTGTAGCTTCCAGCGTAATGTGCCATTAGAGAGCTGATGCCAACCGAACCTCTCAACTCACACACTGCCCTAATCACTGGGAATAAAATACTGGAGGGGATAGGTAAGTTAGGTGTTAATTCAGCGATGCAATCCATTGTCTAGTAGCGTATATAATTTTGACAATAATTCTATATTTAGGAACTTGGTTGTTAAGGATACATTTTCACTATTAGTTAATGGCTAGTGTACTATGTCAGTATATTGATCGATGTAAATATGTTGACAATTTAAACTGGACATGTATCCAACAATTTAATAGTACCTGTTATTGCTGAAACCTATGTTATCAGAGTTTTGGCATGCCTCCAAAAGTAATTTGGTATGTTTGCTCTTCAAATATCTAAAAAGTTAGCCATTTAGAATAAAAGTAATTTCAACTTAAAATAAGGTAGATAATAAAAATCAACCTAATATTTGTATCTCAGAAAATGTTTACCTACCCGGAATAGCTGATGGTTACCTTTTGTTCTGGCTGGTAGTTAAACAAACAAACAACCTATATCTCAGAAAAAGACAAAAACACTAACATAGAACCTTAAGAAAACAACTAACATAGTAATAAGAATAGAACAAAAATACAATGCCAAGAGGGCCCAAACAAACTAACATAGGCTGCTAAACGTACCAACAGACTATCTATCTGCTACTGAAATGCAGACAATCAAATAACTTATCAGCAGCTACTGGTTGGTAAGACAACACCAACACTACAGCTGGCCAGCATTGAAAACAAGCCTGGCTGTCCAGGCTTACATGCTATGGACAGAATAAATACAGCCTCAATAAAAAGATATTTAAAAAAAACACAAAAAAAAACCCATCGGACTATGTAAGTTAACATTTTACACCATCCTCACTAGAGGCTGAGATTGTGGAGATGTTGATGACATGACATGAGCCTTGACCAGCGGAACCCGAGGTGCCCATATAGGGTTGCATTAGTGCTTTATTAACAGGCTGCCCGGCACACTGAATGTGGCATCTGCGGTTTGGCTTGTTGATTCCCTCATTCCCCAGGCTTAGGGTCCGGTGGCCGGCCCTCAGAAACCCGCTGTCACCTTGACATAATCCTCCCATCATGACATGCATGGTGACCAACCCTTTCCTGGTGTCGCCAGAAGATATCACCGGGCACGGTGGCCGAATCCTTGGAGGCAGATTTCCCATGTGAGAGATCGGGAGTTCAATTCCAGGTCGAGTCAAAGCGATGACTTACACATGTGATGCTTGCCACTTTCTAGCTTGGCGCTCAGCAGTAATAGGATAGGGGATGGACTGGTTAGCTCAGTGTCAGGATGATGTGACTGAGTGGGAGCTCAGGTCAGGGTGTGGCAGCCTGATTACCCAGTGGGGCAGCACTATACTGTCACCATGAGTGTACACTGTACAAATCAGTACCCATCCTGAGACAACATGAGATGTTGCTTGCCAGGATATAAAACTTCAATAACCAACCAACAACTAGAAGATAATGCTGTTTTACCTTTTGCAATGTTCCTGCCGCGGGTAGGCTAGGGGTTGCTGCATTAGAGGTTGCTGCATTATATATGGTATGGTTGCTGCATTAGATATGGTAGGGGTTGCTGCATTAGATATGGTAGGTGATTAATTAGTGAGTAGGGCCAATGCTAAGAATGCCTCCAAATCAGCAGTTGACTATTGAAGAACCCCCGATAGGGCACATAAAAGCTGGTTTCGCAACATGAAGAGGTATGGGGAAAGAGATTGTTGAAGACACTTCTCCTGATCACTGTTACTAAAGTAGTAGTCTGAACTGACCTGTCATGCAAGGAGCCGTGTAGACAGGTAGCTGTGGAGAGGGTGATTACGTGAGAGCGCTTAGATCATGATAGGATGATAACCCCATAATGGTAATGGTTATAGGTTTGAAGTCTACTTCATGTCAATATTTCCCATTTGCAACACCCCCCTGGCATGACACCAGTTTCCCTGACCAGGAGGACCCACTAGGATTAGTAACTGAAACTGTACAGTATATATGGTTGGTGAACCTACCCTGTGTGGGTGCATTACGTGTGTAATCCTTCATATGAAGTGACTCACGGATATAATCGATTCAACAAGCTTATATTCCAAGGGGACAAGTAGTGAATTATGCACTGCGCTATCAGGTAATACGCCACTTATCCTGATAGGCATGGATAGGGTAATTACACCAGAGAATATGCTAACATCTAGGCTTACGGTTATGATGAAATCCCTCAGAAGGGCAAGAAGTGTGGAAGTGAATCCTGCTATAGGTACATTTCTTGTCTGCATCATCCCTATAGCTCCTGACATGACCGTAAATATTGCCAGTACGTAAAACCCCAACAAGAAAACAACCAATCCCTATAGCTATTTACTGCCATCTTTGATAGGAATCAATGTATGTTTTTAAAGTTCCATATCTTGATGTGCAGATTACATATGGTGGCACTCGATCTACGAAATATGAAAGACTGTTTCTCCGATGGATATATTATTCCTGGTCCCTAACCAGAGCCAACTGCAAGCACGAGAATCCAACCTGCTAAAGTAATGCCGTCAGTGCCCTCTGCTGGTACATATACACAAACACACTCCCATCCCATATGTAGGGCATGTACACACGGACAAAAGCTGCTCCCCATTTTTGAATGAACCGCAGTGACTGGTCTGTACATTATACATCAGGAGCCACTCCCTTAATTCTACAGGATCGGTGCTGTGACTAATACAGCACTGACCAAACTTAGATTGTTTAGAATGTCAATTCCGATAGTAAGATGGCTGGAAGACCAGTGCTTCAGTGCTGACAAATGTCATATTCAGATGAATAAATACTTTACCCCCAAAAAAAGAAATATGAGCGTTCACCACGTGATATTAATGGCCGTACACAAAACGGGCGAAACCTTGATAAATGTTGGTTAGTTGTTGGAGTTTTACGTCCTGGCAACATATAAGGTCATATCAGGACGGGTCTTGACTTGTGACAGTGCACACTCATTGGAACTTTATAGTGCCTGGCCCCATTTGAAAATCAGGCCGCCAGCACCATAACCCAAGACGGGGACTGCCATTACTAACAGGAATGTCACTGGCCGGCCTTTCGATTATTTACTAAAATAACCCCCTTTAACGGATTAGGGACAAGAAGTGGAATTCCTTGAAGAAAGCCCGCAGTGCATTTTGCCTGCAGTCCAACTACACAGCACCACACCAAGGTACTCAATCATCACTCTCTCCAGGACAGGGCTACTGTACAACGCTATAGAAAATGTGCCCCAATGCTGGGTTATTGATATAACCCCATGGAATTGAAATTTAATATGCTAACTTAGGGGTTTCAATGATTCCTTATTATGATAGCTCATTATTTTTGCAGTGACAAATTGATGAATTCATATCGATTAATACACTTTAAAAAAGTCAAATCAATAGCATCTTGTCACCACAATCTTGTTTGTTTTTTGTTTTTCTTGGCATTATCTCTTATTACAAAAACTGTACTAGGAGTTCCACCAAGAATGTACAGTTGAATCACACCAAGGCAGCTCTGCTCGGCTTTCCACTTCCTTGTCATACAACCCTACTGTGGGTAGGGGTGAATATTCCATCTACACAACACCAAGTTGGTGAATTGCTATCCTGACGTCCCCATTGAGCTAGGGCAGTCCTGATGGGGGCAGGACGAAGGTGGGGGCGGATGGCGGGGGAGACGGGGAGGGTAGGCGGGGAGGGTTGTATTTGTGCTTCCTTCTATAGCGAATCCGGTAGGCTAATCCCTAGATAAGCTCTCCATGAAAGTCACCTGTGTCCCCCGCACCGGCTGCCGTGCGCCAGTGCTGCCCCCTAGAGGGGATCGGCGGAAGCAACCAGCAGTTGTCTCAGGAATAAGAGCCCATCTGAATTTCTGCCTGAAACTCCTGCGGGCACAGACTGGCCTACACAGGCGTGCGCTGAGGGACACGTAGAAGACGGTGTCAGTAGCTGCCCTGAGTGCCGGTATTGAAGCAACACTTCACCCCGGGATAGCACTGATTCCCATAGGGACTAATGTGTCTCAGGAAAAAATCAAAATAAGCCGGACAGAAATAAGCGGGGACATGATCAATCATATCAGAAGTGCGTGTGAGGTGATGGGTGGGTGGAAGCGGTGGTGCAGTAGGGACCAGGAGCGGGTTTTTAATAGATATTATATTGAATATTCATAGCTGGCGCTAGGAATTGTTCGTTTTTATTTGGGGTGGGATGATAAATTCTTGGAACGGACGAATGCTGATGGTTGGCTATTGGAGTTTTACGTCCTAGCAACATCTAAAGTCACATGAGGATGGGCACCGACTTGTGACCGTGCGCACTCATGGTGGTTTTATAGTTGTGCCCCACTCGGAGATCTGGCTGCCACCACAATGTCCTGATATCCCACTCATTCACATTATCATGACAGCGAGCCAACCAGTTCTTGCCTTATCCTAATACTACGGAACGCCTGGCTAGGAAGAGACAAGTATTCATTGCGTAAGTCATGAAGAGTGTACGAGTCACTAGGGGGAATCCTGGTGTGTGCTCACTTAGGACATTTTTAAATCTAAAGGACCTAGAATGACATTTCCACTCATTTCAGGAAGGTTACGTGCTGTTTTTTTTTTAATGGGGAGAGACGAGGGGGGGGGGGGGCGGGGTAACTTCGATCACCCACACTTCAGCAGCATGTCACCCATATATGATGACTCAATTCCCACCTATTTACCACTCACATATCCTCCATGTGACACCTATTTGTCACCCATACCTCACCGATCTATCATCCATGTGTCACTCAAATGCCAGTCAATTGTCCAGGATTTGACACCGATAGCTCCCCCCCCCCTCACCATTTGTTAGTGATAAGGCAGTAATACAGTACAACCCCGTTAAACCAAGCTTGGTTAAACCAAACGATCGGTTAATCCAAACTTTTGTCGGCGGCCCGGCAAAATACTATCATGTATCATATACTATCATGTATCATATACAAAACTTGGTCACTGCCATATCGGTTTATCCAAGCAAAACTGTCGGGCACCAGGCCACTTCCGGTACGGTTAAACCAAACTTTCATGTGGTTATAAGGTCATCTGAGACTTTGTTATATGATAAATGGTAGTATTTTGCCGGAAGTGGAAAACAGTTTGGATTAACCGATTGTTTGTTTTAACTGAGCTTGGTTTAACGGGGTTGTACTGTATATACATAAAACCAATAATCAAAGTGTCCACATACATTGTATATTGCAAAAAAGTGTATGGAGGAGCGGAGTGTCTGGAGGCAGGAGGGCGAGTGGCCTGAGGCGGGCTTTAAGGGAAGGAAGCGTGGGCGATTATGTAATGGCCAACGGCTGGAGGAGAAAGAGGGGGGGGGGGGTCCTCCCTCGCCTCGCATCAACCGCAATGCGAGCATTACGACCAATGCACCCACATTTTTGGAAAGGCAAGTCAAAGTCGAAACCAAAGCTTGGTTAAACCACTAATCGGTTAATCCAACCAAATTTCTAGGGTCCCTTCAAGTTTGGTTTAACGGGGTTATACTGTATTTCCCTTAAATGTCAGCTACTTTTTCCATCCAGGTGTGGCATTATGTTCCAGGTATGTCACCCACTGGTCCACTCCGTCACCCATATGTCACCGGTATATCATACATATGGAATCCACTAGTTGTGTATATCACTCGTACATCACGACTAGCATGTACGCGATGAATAGCACTATGAATGCAACCACCATGGTCCTTTTCACCCACTATAGAAGTTTCCTCAAGTAAAACATCCGATCATATCCGATTCCATATACTACTGTCTCAATCGCCTGAGTATTATAGCTGCAGCGTTCGATGAGAATATCAACTATTCAAAACGAAAACAAATACCTAGATTTGATTCTACATATTTAACTGATATACTGGCACACTTAGTGAGTATTTCTATCGCCACATAGAAGGGATTACTGAGGCAATATAGTATAACCTGATACAGGAGAATACTATAGTGTCAGTGTTTGAGCATGTTTGCCCACATTTATTTAGCCTATTTGAATTTAAAATATCTCAAAAGATAAACATTTTAAATCAACGATACTTGAAGCTAAAATAAGGTAGATTACAACGATCAATCTATTACATTTATCTCAGAAAGTGAAAATTTGACCTCCATTAGCCGATGATAAAAATGTGCTCTCGAGGCGTCATTGAAGTTGCATAGTCCGATGGCTTTGAGTTTCTGTCATTTTCTGAGATAAATACATTAAATTGATCATTATGAGATACTTTAGTAACTTTTAGTTTAAATGGCTAACTTTGGGGATATTTGAGGTGACAACATGCCAAATTAATTTTGGCAAGCACGCCAAAACTCTGATGCCATAGACTTATGCAGGAACCAGTTATATTAAATTGACTCCCCATGCCTTTCTATGTGACAATGATTGCTTAACAACTGTACCAGTATCTAAGATCAATATGTAGAATCAAATCTAGGTAAGTGGTTTGGTTTTGAAAATTAGATGCTTCATCGGACTATGCAACTTTAAACAGAAAATTACAACAACTCAAAACCATCGGACTATGCAACTTTAAGAGCCACACGGAATGGAATCGTGGACTATGGCCCGGGGTTCAGCACCCTGTCGTTTGGAACGGGAACAAATCGACAACATTCATGGTCACTGCCATAAAGTGCGCGCGACCACGGCCATTTACTTCACCGGAACTCCCGACCACGTGACCTCCCGCGTGACCTTGTGATGACATCAAAGGGCCCGGTTCGCGCCCTCTAGCGGAGAGCCCACCGGTCTAGTCACGCCATCAGTCGGTAACTACACGAACCATACCACGTGTCACGCGGCAATTTGGTCACGTGGTCAGACGGTCACGTGGTTACGTGAAGGGCGGTCACCATTTGTGTGCGAGCTACCGTCGCGACGGGCCAGTTGGTTGTTTGGTTGGTTGTTTGAGGTTTCCATCCTGGCACCATCTTAAGCCCCTGTCACACTACGACGTAATGACGTCAACGTAGGGAGAACGTGAAGAACGTTGAACTTCTCGGCGTAGTATGCAAATTTGGGCACAAGTTGTAAAGCGTAGTGATACCGTTATTCAACGAGAGAGGTCAACTTCATTACGTTCACGGAACGTTATGAACGTTATTCCATCGCCAGAACGACGTTACCTGATGGCGAAACGTTGAACGTACGTTCTCCTGACGTTCTCCTGACGTTATTATGACGTAATCCTGACGTTATCCTGACGTTATCCTGACGTTCCCATTATGCTGCGTGGACGTTTCCACCGGGTTTAATGTGGGTCAATGTAGTGCAACGTAGTGCAACGTAGTTGAACGTAGTGACTAACGTTTTAATAACGTCCGTTTAACATCATTGACGTTCATTGAACGTGAACAGAACGTGCGGCGAACGTAAACCGTTACATTCAAGCTACGTCGAAAGTTTTGAACATGTCCAAAACATTGATATAACTCGACGTACCACGACGTAATGTGACGTAAATCGACGTCATTCTAACGTCATTCTGACGTCATCATGCCGTAACCCAACGTACCTCAACTTAATGACAAAAAATTACCACGTTAGGCTCACGTTGGCTCGTTACGTCGTAGTGTGACAGGGGTATAAGGTCCTGTCTGGACGGGTACTGACTTGTGACAGTGGACACTCATGGCAACTTAATAGTGCTGCCCCACTGGGAAATCAAGTCACCGGGACCAGGAACGGATATCCCAGTCAGTCACATTATCCTGACACCGAGCCAACCAGTACTTACCCTATCCTAATAATGCAGAGCACCTGGCTAGGATGCAACAAGTATACATTTTTTAGGTCATTGGTTTGACTCGACCCAGAATCAAACTCTCGATGGGAAGCATGTGCTCTACCGATTCGGGCACCGCATCCGTTGAGACTCAACATTCACTGGGCTTTGGGGTTGTTTCTATGGCGGTGGGGTTGAATGGTTGTGTGTTGGGATGGGGTGGTGGTTGGGTGGGATCAGGGTCAGATTAAGATAGTGAGGGGCATGTAACTTATGCGGAAAGGGTAGGAAGATCATCCACTCCTTATAGGTGGTCAAAGGTACACCACTCTGCCATACTGAGTGTGTAAGTGCAATTAATGGTAACTGAATGAGTAGTCCTGTCTGCGGGGCATAACATGGACATTTATGCATGATTCAATACAATTTTAGATCAAACTCCACTGACTATGACTTTCACCAACCTAAACACTACACTAAAGGGGCTAAGGGCAATTTTCTAAGAAGAAAGGCTGCCAGATATTCTGATCTAGTCTGCGTGCACTCACAACTGTCAACAAATCTTCAACTGACCTCATACCCCAACCTCACAAAATCACAGCGTAAACTGAGTATCCCTACTAATACCATTGCAGGGGGTCGGTGTATATACCAAAATGTTGCAAATGTGGCACAAAAAAACCCCAACTAATATAACTACTAACATCTAAGAATACAACGCTACTATCAAATGGAGACTATTGCTGTTCAGCGATGAAAACAAGTTGCAATGTGACTACTCATTATGGACAGGGTAAATAAACCATCGCAAAAAAAAGAAGTAACTTTAGGTGTTATTGGTGCACTGCAATCTATGTTGTAAAGGGTTCTAAATGAAAGACATACACAAATATATTCAAAGATCTTTTTTTCTACTTGCATAGAAAAGTAAGTAATCGCTTGTATTTTCAATTAAGCTAGATGGCACGTCAACTGTATATGATATTTAGTATTATTTACATGAAGGTATAGATTGATAGGTTGCATGCACTTAGCGTCGGTCCATTACAAAATGTGGGCCCTTGGAAATGCGGGGGCCAAAGCATATGCTTCTTTTTTCTACTACTATTACGTTAATCCGACAGTTGGTGAGACAACGTGGGATGTGATTGGATTGGGGTGGGTGGGGTTGGATGGGGTTGGATGGGGTTGGAAGGGGTTGGTAGAGGAGGCATGGATGGAGTGGAGCGAGGCTGTGTAGGTTGACATGGGGATGCCGAACACACACCACCCTGCCATATTGAATACTTTAATGCAATGCTTGAATGCAATTAAAGTTAATGCCAATATCATTGTTCCACGGTAATGTAGGTGTAAATGAATTCGCAATATCCAATTTCAAGGCTGTGATACTGTAATACATTGACACATGAGTTGCTTTCAGAGATGTTGACATTCATCTTGAAAAAACTAATGTATATTGATTTTTTTCTTTAACACCAACACACCTCACTAACAAAACAAATATTTCCTAAATGTTTCCATTCAGGCAATCGCATTTAAGACATATTATAGTTGCATAGTCCGATGGTTTTTAGTTTCAGAAATTGTCTGAGATAAATATATTAGGTTGATTGTTATAATGTAACTTACTTCATCTTGAAGTAACTTTTATTTTAAGTGGCTAATTTGATAGATATTTGAAGTGCAACCATGCACAATTAATTTAGGCAAGCTTCTCAAAATTCTGACACCATAGCATTCTGCAGTAACATGATCTATTCAATTGCCTCACTATTCCCTTCTGTGTGGCGACAAATGCTTAATAAGTAAATCTAAGCTAGATATGTAGAATCAGATTTAGATCATTGTTTTGGTTTTGAAAATTTGATGATTTCATCGGACTACGCAGCTTTAAGAGTGCTGATGAACATAGTGTAAGTGGGCAGGATTCGAGCCCACGTGTTTGCAATTCTACTTCGAGCGATATAATCATTAGCGTATCTTGGATCCCTAATGCGGTCAATCTACCCCATCCACCTTGTTTTGTGATATTTGCCACCACACATTTCACAACTAAGACAAAAACAGATCAATTCATAGTTTTTAATGGCTGAGTAATTCTGAATTCAAACATGTATTCCTGCAAATCCACCGTTAAGTTGTCAGTGGAACTAATGAAACCACGTATACATCCCTCCTTGCCTCGTCATGCGTTAGATGAAATTCTCAGAATTCGATCTTGTCACAAAAGTGGACTATGACCTCTGCCTAATGAACGTTTCCCGGGGACTCTGAATCTAGCCATAGTGACAGTTAAACAGGTTAGGTGCATGGTGAAATTTACTGAAATTATTACGGACTAAGATATATTAGGCACAAATCAATACAGGACTTATTTATAGGTATATTTGTGTTTTCATTTTTCTCAATACAAATTTGGAGTTCAAACTGGCTGGGTTAGAGGGTGCCTGCATACATAAGTGAAGTGGCCTGAGCAATTTAGCATACTTGAATCTCACGTTATTTGTCTGACAGTGCCCAATTGAAGTTCAATTCCCAGCGGCAATCAGCAAAGTAAAATTCCAAAAGAATTATGTGAATGTTCTTCACGCCAGTGTGTGATACGACCCTCCCCTGCTGAGTGCTTACCCAGATCCCCCGACAGCCCCTTCGGCTCCGGCATCTCCCTGTTTTAAAGGAATAATGCTGCATCCAGACCAATGATGTCCTGACATAACAAATACCCTGTCCATGGAGACAATGAACTGAAACAAAATCAGAGTGTCCATTGTCCGTACATTCTTCTTGAAGATGTATACTGCCTATCATGGATAACTCTGAATATATTTTTTCACCATTAGAAAGTTTATCGATAGAAAGCCCATGCCTACACTTTTACCGACCCAAGGGATTTTTAACCTCCCACACCACGTAGACATGGTATGAGAGCAACTGACCTGTGATGACGTTGTAACTTATACCCAGAGGTGGGGGTATGGGAAATCAAACCACCAACCTCAAAATTGGGAGTCCGACCTAGAAACGAGTCCGACACAATAACCACTCCGCCACAGAGAACATGACATGGTTTCGTCGGTTCTAGGGTTTGTTGAGGACAGATACTGTATTGTGGATTATTTTTTAGTGGTACATTAGTTGTTTAAGCAGGGGGAAATTTCAATCACGGACGATCGGTCTTCCTCATTCCACTACTCCTTGCCCTATTACGTTTTCTTTCAAGGATTTCTCGGATCCAGACCAATGTTTTCCCCGAACAATATTACCTCTCTCTCCAACAGAATTCACACACAGTAAATGTTCACAGTGGGAATCATAGCTCACCACCCCACCAATTCCTTGCAGCATTGATACTTGTCGGTTCCAAGTGTGGTGCTAGGAATTATTAGGATAGGGCAAGGACTGGTTGGTTCAGTGTCAGGATAATGTGACTGCGTGGGGTATTTGGTGATGGTGCCAGTGGCCTGGTCTCCCAATAGTGCAGCAGTAGAAAGTCACTATATGTGTGCACTGTCAAAAGTAGGTACCAATCCTGATTTGACCTTACATGTTGCCAGAACATGAAGCTCCAACAACCAACCAACCAGGGAAACCAGTCAATGTATCCACTGCATTGAAGCGAGATAGATCATGATGTGGTAGACTATCGTCAGCCATTTTATCTTCAGGATGAATGAACCTAGCAAAAAGTGATATATCTTTCAATGTAGACTATTTACTGGTGCCATTTTGATTACACTTTACATCATGATAAACGTGTACTAACTTTGCTCATCGGGAAAGATATTCATCATCGTCATCATCAATTCCTTAATTAGGAGGGTCATTGTAGCACCACAGATGACTTTGCAACCAATTTTCTCCAGTTTTCCATATTCTCCCATGCCCCTTGGGACGTGCTGAACTCCATGCCTGTCCATTCCCTGATATTCTTTTCCTATCTCTTCCTTTGTCTGGCTGGTTTTCTTCCCCATTCCACTGCACCTTGCAAGATCCTTTTACTCAGATATGATGAATAGGCAATATGGCCATGCTACTGTGCAGTGTGTGTTTCTTTACGGTGGTCAGGAAATATGTGTGTGGCACAATTGCATGCTGGATCTCGGCACAGTCATCCTCATCGGTAACATATTCTTTGTAGTAGATGTGTAGTCTCTTGCATGAATACTTCACTTCCATGGATTGTATTCTTCTTTGAAGATCTACTGTGAGGGTCAGAACCTATTGCTACATGTTCAAATTGAATTTAACGCATATCGCCTATACTGAATGGTGCGCCTTGGAGGGTTTTCAACCCACTTCTGGCTTTGTAAGCGCACACAACCTGTCACAGATTTAGTGCTGCTTCGCCGAGGAGCCAACATCAATATTTCATAGATAGTGACTGATGGTGTTCAGTAGGTGGTGGTATTAAACACCATTGCCACTAGTGAATGGAACTCAGATTGTGGAACTTGTGGTTCAAAGGCTAATGGAGAGTTGTCGAAGCATTGCTGAGTCGTTGTCCAAAGTGGATGTGATGTGTCGACGTCTGTTCAAAGTGCTGAGTCAGCAGTTTAACATTAAACAAAGACAAACGCTAAATATAAACCTCCAAAACAGCAACTACAACTACCACGGAATTAATCATTAAACAACCTTACCGGATCAATACAACAATCCCTACGACCTTTTACCTTTGAGACTACCGGGCGCAGTGCCCGAATCGGTAGAGCGCGGGCCTCGCATGCAAAAGATCGGGGGTTTGGTTCCTTTCTCTTCTTGCCTGTATTGATTTCATTATATCCTGCCTACACACCCACATATTCCAGCCATGGACTTTATACCAGGACATGCACAGTGTACAGAACCAGAGAAAATTGATCCTTGTCACTTCCTAGCCTGGTGTTCGGCGTTAATAGGATAGGGCAAGGGCTGGTTAGCTCAGTGTTAGGACAATGTGCCTGAGTGGGATATCTGGTCATGGTGCCAGTAGATAAATGATTCACCCCGTACTTGGAGTACGTGGGTGAACGACAAGGTAGCATAAATATGGACGAAAATAGCTATTGTATGGAACAGGAAGTAGAATGCCTGTCTCCAGTATCAAATGGGTACTTATCTCGGTGCAGAGTTGGTGAAATGGGAGAGAATGCAAAAAGGCAAGATGGCAGCCATAGAACGCCATCAATGTCACCTTTAAATTTGATTAAATTATATGTTTTATTATATTTTTCAACTCAACGGTAGTGGCGAAATATGAAGACATATAACCAGAATAATTGTTGCTTCTTAGATTGTGAAATTAGGCTCTAATTTCATTTCCCCGCTTTTTTGACAGCTTTTATATAGGGTTAGTATTCACCCATGTACTGCAAGTACAGGGTGAATCCTTTATCTAGGTGCCAGTGGCTCATGGCGACTTTATAGTGCTGTCTCACTGGGAAACCAGGCCGCCGGCACCATGACCTGGTATCCCACTCAGTCACATTATCCTGACACTGTCCTTGCCCTCTCCTAATAATGCCGAGCGCCTGGCTAGGAAGCAACAAGTATCAATTTTGAAGTCATTGGTTTGACTCGACCAGGGTTCGAACCCACGACCCCAAGATCTACCAGCTCTAACTCATTCGGCCATCCCGTCTGGTCAAACTACTGGACACATGGCTAATACAACAATCCCGATGACCTTTCACCTTTGACACTACATGACACAAGGTTAATGCAACAATCCTTATTACCTTTGACACTACTCAACACATGGTCATTAACATACCATATGACCTTTCACATTTGACACTACTCGAGACAGGCTTAATACAACAATCCCTATGACATTTCACCTTTGACACAAAGAGCCACATAGTGAACCTTCGTTAGTTGTTTCTGCATCCTGTTGGGTACATGTGGGGTAATATGACCTGGAAAAATAGGGTCACAAATCGATATTGAAGTCAGAATTGTTGGCGGTCCTGACTGGATGGGATATTGGTAAGCCAATTCCAGCGGAGTCCGGGCGTGTATCAACCAGGTTTCGCGACTCTTTGCCAGAGGTCCCACCGCCCGGCTTGGGCATTCATAGTCCAGGGATCACTACATGTTAACCCACCTACCTATTGACTATGTAGATCTTGTCCCAAAAGTCAACTATGACCTCTGCCTAATGAACCCTTTCTGTGGACTCTGAAGCTAGCCATAGTAATAGTTATTTGAAATTCCCATCACATGCAGAAGGGGGTGGGGGGTTTATAGTGGTGGTGGAAATCATGAATAAAACATATTCCACAGGGCATGTTGCCGACCTGAGCTGCTTGCTATAACATCACTTGAACTGTTCTGTCACTCTAATCAGATTGAGGTTGGATTGGTGGTGAAAACAAAGTGTGCACTGGAGTAACTTACTTCTCACAATTCCCCCAAGATCTCGTCTTAAATTAGTACGCGTGTGTAAACCCTGCATTATTTTGCCGGAGAGAAATAAGGATTGCTTAGCTCCACAATCACTAGTCAATATATAGGCAGACACTTGCTGATGAAGTCTTCGCAATTACATTTTACTCATTCACCCCAATCTTAGGTGGGCAACTGAGCTGACTAAATCCTTTGTATATAAGCACATATACACTTGTGACAGGCTAGTTATGTATTTTCATAATCAATATATTCTGCCTGATGGTGACACATGGAGTGTTGTAGACGTCCTTGCATACCATGCTTAATGGTGGTACATGTGGTGGTTATGACGTCATGCCATCCCAAATCTAATGGTAGCGTCTTATGTTATGTGACGTCAATGCATCACCTATTTAAAAGTTGTGTGTCGTGTCATCGGGCATTAGATTATCCCATATAAAATACCATATCTAATGGTATGTCATGGTATTTTGTGGCATCACACCATCCGATATATATTAATATCATGTTACCTGATTAAATCCTATGTAGTTTCCAAAGAGACCTTGACTATTGTCTCTGGAATGTGGTGGTTGTGACGTCATGCTCTCCCAAATCGAATGCTAGTGCCTTGTGTTATATGACGTCAATGCATCCCCTGTTTGAAAGTAGTGTGTGGTGTCCTGGGGCATTAAGTTATTCCATATAACATACCATATATAATGGTATATGACAGTCTTCTGTGACTTCACCCCTTCCCATATATAATAGTCGTGCATAGTGTCCTCTAATATACACTATCCTTTGCCGTTTCAACTGAGAGCTTGACTCTTTCATTGAGTCCCCAGAATGTCGTGCAATAAAATCCCTTCGCTAAACCCTGAATGACGCCACACCACATTTAATGTCCATGGGTATGACAGGTTCAATTTTCACATCTGGGAGTCATAGTTCGCAGACAGCCCGCTAGGAGGGACAGGGTTAAGCATCGATACTGACAGTGCGCTGTCACAAGGAATTATCGCCCCTCATTCTTTTCACTCACCTACTTCTGGCCTCCCTTTTATCTCCACCCTTTCGTACTCTCACGTGTTCTGTCTGTTCTCCTGTCTCTGTGGTCTGTGGGTATAGTGGGATTGTCTTGTATTGATAGTTGTCATGCACTCTTGCAACATCCGCTTTGGACCAGATGGGATGGCGAATGAGTGAGGCACCCATCCCCCATTTTGGTAGATCATGGGATTTGAACCCACTGCTTCGAAGGATAGTTCAGTCAAATAGATGACTTACAAATTGGTATTTGTCGCTTCCTAGCCTGGCACTCTGTATTATTAGGATAAGGCAAATACTAGTTAACTCAGTGTCAGGATAATGTGGCTAAGTGGGATATCAGGTCATGGTGCTAGCAACATGGTCTCCCAGTGGGGCAGCATTATAAAGCCACCATGAGTTACAAGTCGGTACCTGTCCTGACAATGATATGACCTTCAATATTGCCAGGATTTAAAATTCCAACAACCAAATGTGCTTTGAAAACAGCCTAGTTAGCGTTATCTAAGCAAAGCAAGTACACCCAACAATGCTACTCTTACTACTTACATATATATATACATATATATATATATATATATATATTTATTCATATGTATATATACACATACATGCTCAAGCCCGTATTTAGTGAATACTATTAAAGTTCTCTAATGCGATGGTATTGAGCATCTGTATTTTTAAGATATATATAAATATATTAACGTTAATCTACGTTACTTTACTTCGTAATATATTTTATTTGGCGATCTTTCAAATGTAAATATGGAACATAAATACATACAGAGAACCTGAACATCATAGGGTTGTAACTATAACATAGATTTCCTAATTGATTTAAAACTGCTTTCAGAAAAGAATGTATCTGTTTGTGTACTAGTATAGAACGATACACATAGAGGTACACAGCTGCAAATTTAGACAAGTGCTTTGCTTGGAAAATTGTATATTGTTATGGATCATACAAGTTTAATCAATAATGCCTAAATTGAGTGATTTATTGAGAAAGTATCACTCAAAAGCTGGTATCTCACAATAATCCATTCTTTAGCATCTGCTATGTTCTAGATGTATGTCTTCTGTAAGTTTTGTCGGTGGTAGTTTGTTAATAGATGTAAAGTATGTAGTCTATATAGCTGCGTGGACTATTCTGCAGCCGATTGTCAGTACTGTGAGGCATGTATGAGACAGAGAAGTCGTAGGTATCCTGCTTCTACATGTCGGCTATTTGTACTTGCATGGTGACGTGTGTTTTATTTAAAGCCCTGGTCACATACACATACACGGTTTACACCGAAGGCTCGCTCAACCCTGACACAGGCCGAGCCGGGGCTGGACACTTCCTACCAGATGGGCAGGCTAGATGCCATGTCAGGGTCAGGGACTACTCCTCCACCCTCGATACAGAACTCGCCACCATCCACCGCACTGACCTACCTGCGACACTGCAGTTGCATAGTAGTCACCAAATCGATCAACGCAGTCAGCAAGATCAAGGACGACAGAGCTAGCCACTCTCTGGCCACCTTGATCCAGAACAACATCGCCACCAGGCATGAAGCTCACCTTGACACAGTGCTAGTCTGGGTTATCTCCCACATAGGACTATCCGGTATTGACCAGGCCAACTCAGCTACTCTGGACAGTTCTCGCCGCCCTGAGATTGAACTCGTCATAGGCCACTCCCTGTCCAAGCTCAAAGCTACCTGCACTAGAGACACCAAAGCCCTATGCAAGGCCTCCCTCCACCACAACACCATCCGGAACCCATATTCTATCAGTTGGGCCTGGCACGAAAATGTCAGGGAGCACCTATCAGTCCCAAAAACCTCTCTGCTTCCATGCAAGAGACGGTCATGCGCTTTAGGATTAGGATATAGGCGGTTCATTGACACAGCTGCATTGCAACAATGTCCCTGCAGTGACCAAATCTGCAAGGTCACCCATATCCTGGCATCATGTGTGGCCTTTGACATGACCGCCATCTGAGACTTCCTCGGCCCACCACACAAGCTGTTGACAACTGACCTGCGCTCGCCATCCTCACAAGGCTCTCCGAGTCCCCATGGGAGCCAGTCAGCAGATTCTATAGACAGAAATACCACACCTTCGAGATCGTTGGTGGCCCTTAACCCATCGCCAACGACTCTGATCCCGACTGTAACAAGGGCCCATCAGGGAACCCCGCAAGGGCCCAACAGGTAGCCCTCAATGAGGCCCCATTAGAGAGCCCTGTGAAGTCCCACTAGGGAGCCCTGTGAGGTCCCATGAGGGAGCCCCCAAAGTCCCATGAGGGAGCCCTATGTGGACCCAAACCAACCAAAAGCTAAAATAAACAGGAGACAAACTAATCCTGACCCACCCACCACCCCTGGCTGACACCCCGCCAGGGCTCAGCACAACACACACCCCCAGGCTGAGAGCTCCGTGAAGTCGCGACCACAAAAAAACCCCAAAAAACAGACATAACAAAAACCACAACCCACTAACAACCACCTACACCGAGAGCCCTGTGAGGTCCCAGACACTGACCTCACCCTGGGAGGCCCGTGTGGTCCTGGATACACCAGGTGTGACAGCCTCGACCCCCAGTCCCGCAATGTCGGTTCCCACTTCGATCACCGATGGAGTGGGTGCTGGGACCATGACACTAAAAGACATCACACAAACCAACCACACCCTGGTCCAGGGGCCTGCTGGCCCTGGATCAGCACACAGCAAATGTCCCTGTTGCCGATGACACCGGTTCCCGCTTCCATCACCAGTGAGGGAGGTATGCGACAGTAGGCCCCAAGAACGTTTTGCCAAACCAGGCCAGCACCGCACCATGCCACCACTGCACTGACATCACAAAAACCACCTGCCACCCCTGCCACCACACAGAAGAAGACGAAGAAGAGAAACACAAAAACTAGCAAAAACGGGCCGTTTTAACGGCGTGGTTTATTCAATGCTGCAGTCCTGCAGCCAGTGACCATTAGGTCACAAACACCCCACAAATGCAAATACACATTAGTGAATGTAGTTGAAGGTAGTTGAATATAGGATAGATTAACATGGGTGTAAGTATGTTAAACTACAGTGAAAAACGTTAAGGTACGGCAGGTTTTGGTATGGGTGAATACATTATGGCACGGATGCTGGTAAGGTCAACTATGTTCAACTACATTCAACAACGTTCAACTACGTTCAACTATGTTCAACTATGTTCACCTACCTTCAACTACCTTCAACTACCTTCAACTATGCTCAACTACGTTCAACATATGTTAGCCTCCACTATGGTCAACTATGTTCAACTACGCCGAAGTACGCTAAAATATGCTAAAGTATGCTAGAGTAACTAGAGTATGCTAGAGTACATTAAGAGTATGGAGACTTTGCCACAGTATGTTACCCTCTAACGTAGCACTCTTTTGAACATGTTCAAAGATTAAATTGGAACTCACGGACCACCCACGTTATTACCAAGTTAGCGTGACGAAAAAGTATGGATACCAGTACGTTCAACTACGTTCAACTACGTTCAACTACTTTCAACTATTTTCAACTATTTTCAACTACGTTCAACTACATTCAACTACATTCAATTTTTAAGACATTGGTTTGACTCGACCAGGGTTCGAATCTGTGGCTTCGAATCCCACAATATATCAAAATGGGAGACGGATGCTCAACTCATTCGGCTATCCCGTCTGGTGAAACAAGAGGACAGAGTAGTCATGTATATCCCAAATGAAGATACTGTGCCTCACGATGACAAGTGCAGTGGTCGTGCATTGCTTGTGACGTCATTCCATGTTTAATGGGCATATACCTTGGCCAGTGTTCCATATATAATGGTGTTAGATAGTATTCTGTAGCATCAGGCCATTCCATAATCTAATGGTGGTGGACGATGTCCTGTGACATCGGACTATTCCATATCTAGTGGTGGTGGACGATCTCCTGTGATGTCAGAGTATTCCATATCTAATGGTGGTGGACGGAGTAGAGTGACGTCAGAGTATGTAATTTCTAATAGTGGTGGATGATTCCTTTGACGTCAGAATATCCTATATCTAATACCGGTGAATCTCTCTTTTGGCATCGGGATACCCCATATCTACTGGCAATTTAATGTGTGTTGTGACATCATACCACCCCATATCTAATGGCAGTATATGGTCTCCTGTGACATCAGACCATCCCATGTCTAATGCTAGGTCATGCTGTCTGTGAAATGATACTATTCCATACCTAACGATGGTACATGTTATTTTTGTGATGTCAGAACACCTGATGTATAATGATGGTGAATGGTCTCCTGTGACCTCAGACCATCAAGTGCCTAATGGTCTCACATAATGTTTATGTGACGTCATGCATACTGGTAGTGAATGGTGTCTTATGGCATCATATACAGTTCCTAATGGTAGCAGAGAATGTGTTTGTGATGTCATGGATAATAGTGGTGAATTGCATCTAGTGACATCAGAACATCAAATACCTAATGGTGGATCGCAATGTATTTGTGGTATCATGCATAATAGTCGTGAATTGCATCTACTGACATCAGAACATCAATTACCTAATCAATCAATCAATAGTTCCATCCTCTAGTCGAGGGTTGGATGCAATGGTTCTCCACTTGTCCCGATGTTGTGCTGTTCTGATAGACTGTGAATAATTCAAGCCTGTCCACTGTGAAATATTTGTAAACCATGATGTTCTTGGTCTCCCTCTCCCTCTGCTGCCATTCACCTTCCCTTCCAACAATGTACGGTATATTGAACTCTGACGAATGATGTGGCCAAAATAAATAAGTTTCTTTGTCTGAATTACCTAATTGTGGATGGCAATGTGTCTGTGACATCATGCATAATAGTCGTGAATTGCATCTACTGACATCAGAACATCAAGTACCTAATGGTGGATGGCAATGTGTTTGTGACATCATGCATAATAGTCGTGAATTGCATCTACTGACATCAGAACATCAAGTACCTAATGGTAGATGGCAATGTGTTTGTGACATCATGCATAATAGTCATGAATTGCATCTACTGACATCCGAACATCAAGTACCTAATGGTGGATGCCAATATGTTTCTGATGTCATGCTTAATGGTGTTGAATGGTGTATTGTGGTATTACAGTATCATGTTCTTAATAGTGACGCACACAGTGTTTGTGACGTCATGCCTAACGGTGATGAATGACACGTTCTGACATCACAACTTCAAGTATCTAATGATGATGCACAAGTTTTTTTTACTAAATGTATTTTATTCAGAGAATAATGCATTTTGTCAGTGCCAACTCACTGGTCTTCTGGCCGTTAAGTTCAATTTGTTGGTACATAAATTACAATATCACTTGCAATAATAACCACATGAAAATCCTGTTCGATAATTGAAGCATAATATAAATGAACTATTAGTCGTAATAGTAACTGCATACAATTGTGGTTCAACAAAAGTATTATGCACTTGGTGAATATGCATTACATGGTATTGCATGATTCTAGAATTGTCTAGAATTGTCTTTCTTACTTTTTTTCAGAAAGGTATAACACATCTCGAATACACATATATATATTATAATGTAAATATGCAAATCAGTGGATCCAATCAACAATACCACATGCAAGAAACCCGGCCATTATTGGATCCCATCAGGTTTTATGTTAATTTTAAGGAGCATGTTAGGTAATAGGTATTGAAAGAAGGTGTAGTAGCAGTGGGGTAGGGTTGGGCAGCGGATCAGCGCGCAGGGCAGTGTAGTGCATTTGAGAACATTTATATATATGTATGTACAATCTGTTGGTGATGTCATGGCTAATGGTGGTGAATGGTGTCTTGTGACATCACTGCATCATGTCCTTAATAGTGGCGCCCACTGTGTGTGTGACGTCATGCATAACGATGATTAATGGCACCTTCTGAGATCACAACGTCAAGTAGCTAATGATGATGTGCAATGTGTTTGTGACGTCATGCCTAATGGTCGTGAATTGTGTCATGTGACATCACACCAGCCCGTGCCTAGTGGCGGCGTGGTGTACCTGTAATATCAGACCACCCAGTATATAATGCTTGTGACATTGGGCCCAACAGTAAATAATGATGGCATGATGTTCGTGTCACGTCACATCTTTCAATCCATAATAAGACAGCATGATTTCTGTGTGACGTCAGCCAAAGCTGAGCCTAATGCTGAGCCCGAGGTGTGCCTGTGATATCAGAGGTCAATGACAAATGAATATCTGCTGATGTGGTGTAATTTACAGACGCGTTTCTTGCTGTCTGCAGGATGTGCTTGTAAAGAATCCAATTATCCGAGGCGCACACTTAAAGTTAAAACGGGCACCAAAAACAACCCAAAAAAAACAACCTGATCACATACGCAAATACGGGATCTCAGAGCGGTCCCTGGCGCCATCTGACTGCATTATTGTGAACTGTCGAATTACAGCAGGTAAGTGAACCAGGTGCCTGGCACAGTTCAGGTAGGAGGTGTTTGAAGCAGCGGAATATGTGTGTGTGTGGGGGGGGGGGTATCCAATATAGACGCAGCAAACTATGAGATGTGCAGGTTGGTTGGTTGTTGGAGTTTTAGGTCCTGCCAATATTTAAGGTCATATCCAGACGGGTACCCACTTGTCCGAGTGCACACTTTATATTGCTGCCTCACTCGGAAACCAGGCCACCAGCAGCATGACCCGACATCCCACTCAGTCACATTATCCCGACACTGAGCTAACCAATCCTTGCCCTATCTTATTTATGTCGAAAGCGATGCTAGGGAGTGAGAAGAATACATTCTATATGTCATTGGTTTGATTCGACCGGGAAGAAAACTGTGCTCTACCGATTTAGTAAAATAGAGCCTCTGAATAGACAGAGACGATCGGGAGAGACCACCATCCTCAGTAATTATAACTCTTCCTCAAACTGACTATCCAAGGCACCTATCTGTGTGGGGACAAATATGGGAACCCACTATAGGAAGAGTCTGCCATTCTTGGCTAGCATCCTAACAAGGACACTATCTAAGCTCCCTGATATAATCAACGTACGTATACACACCTATATTTGTGACATTTCAACGTGTATATCAGTGCCCGTCAATACAGTCTACACCCACCAACCACACCCCGGTCCATTAGCTCTGTTGAACCTGGACCACCCACCCTTCGACGGGGGCCTGGAGGACCAACGCACCACCCATGGCCCTGTTGCCAACGACACCGGATCCCGCTTTGCTCTCCAGTTGAGGTACAGGACCGTGGGGCCCAAGAACGTATTGGCACCCAACGGGCCATCGCCACACCACACCACCACCACACAATATGCCACAAAGAGCACCTCGGCCCTCCCCCCTAAAGTTGGACGAAGAAAGAAGAAAAACCCTCCAAAAAAACAGAACCACCAAAAATGGGCCGTTTTAACAGCGCCGTTTATCAATGCTGCATTTCTGCAGCCAGTGACTGCTAGTTCACAAACCCCCCAATAAGGAAGTCTACACCATGGAATGGTAAATAATATATTTACAATTACAAATATTTAAGTAGCCCCCTCACAGTCCCTACACGGGAATGAGTCAATGCTATACACCGCGGAGCTTGTATAAAATGCTGCTTGTGGCCCCCAATTAACAGGTTATTTCTTTTGCAAACGGGACACCTTATTCCTGGAGTTGGAGTAACACCCACACTTCTTACCAAGCCGGGTCTTGCGCCCTAATCATTAATAGTCTACACATATGCTCCCTGATGGAATCAACGTAACCACACCTTCGTGTGCCTGTCACCTCAGAGGTCAGCCCACGTCACTTCAAGACTCTCACGGGAACATTTGTTAAATATAGTCATGGCCTACAATGGCACATCTGGGTATAATTATTGAGACAGAGCCTGCGGATGACATAGGATGTTCTCCTATTATCACCCATCCAATGCACCTCTCCGTGTTAAGAGTATCCTGGTCACTGAACCAAACGTTTCAACAGGTGTTCTGAGCAAGCAGGACCATCAAACTCAGAGCTGAGACTGACTTTCACATTTCTACCATACCATGGCACAGGCTCCAAGACGTAAGCAATATAAAAAGGAAAGTTTTTCTTTAACAACACCTCTGGAGCACATGGATTTTAATCATGGGCTATTGGACGTAAAATATTTGGTCATTCTGACACATTTCGTTTGAGGAAACCTGCTGCCGCCACATAGGCTACTCATTCCGATAAGCAGCAAGGGGTCTTGTATATGCACTTTGCAACAGACAGGACAGCACATACCACAACCTTTAATGAACCACTTGTGGAGGACTGGTTGGAACGGAACATAACCCAAACTGCAAATGGGTCCACTGAGCAGGATCGATCAGATGACCCACACCTACACAGCTGGACACGCTACCATCTGAGCTACGTCCCGCTCCGTATTAAGCAATCTAGGCGACATGATGTTATTAATCTTATCAATCTCTACCTGAGGTATTTCACCTCATCAGTCATCAGGAATTGCTAAAAAAAAAATGGACAACTTTATAAAGTACTGCCGCAGAAAAAGCCCCACGACTGTGATTGGCAGTCAAATTAACTCTATCTACTTGAGTATGCGCCCTTTTTCTTGCTTCATTTTTGTGGATGAGCGTAGGGGTGGGGGTGGGGGGGGAGGGTGCTCAGAGCTGACTGTGGGAGCGTTTATGGTTTTAGTATCCCATCCATCATCTTGAATGGCTCCTATGAAATAGGGGCTCTTTTTTGTAGGTTAGTATTTTGTAAAGTATACCCACTCCCTCACTGGTGGACAGCTAGACTACATGTGTTGAAAGTGGTCTATGCAATATACAGTGTAACTCCAATATTAACCTCCGACCCCCATTTAATGCGAAGTCACATATAATGCGCTGCATGACTGGACTTTGCATTCTGTAATTCAAAGGTAATTTAGTAAACTGGCCCCTCATTTACAATGACCACACCTTATTTTCTCGATAAATGCAGTTATAACGGGGTTTCACTGTATAGTCAGGTTCCTTGTGTCCATAATCTGATGTTCGTTGACATTTTTTGGAGAGTTGCTACCCATCACATGTTTGAAAACTTAGACAATTAAACCAACGCAAGACAAGTACAGTATAAAGTGGCATTTATTCTTACTATTTCGTTGTTACATTTAAGACATGAGATGTTTGATTTATTAAGATTTCGAGGATTTCAGGCACGTAGCCCTATGAATGTCAGTTATAGTTGGGCTGGGTGGGACGGCAAATCCAAAGGAGAGAACACGTCCTGCCGATCGAAAGGCTCTGGTCGAAGTGTCTATAGAGAAAATGCGTCGCATCTCATTATACAAATTTACAGAAGATGGCGCCACAGTCGGAGCATTTATTATTAAGCAGGACACTATAGATGGTGCCACCAGTGGCCTCAATGTTTAGTATGTACTTTTTCTTGTGGGTTAAATTACCAATGTTGAAATCAACATCCACAATGCCAAAGCCGAAAATCCATGTTTCAGATTTTGTTAATGCACATAACTAGGTCAAATAGGTCGTCTTAGGGGAAAAAGTCCATTTTTCAAATTTTAGCTATGATAATTGAAAACTATTGTTGTTGGTTGTTGTTTTATGTCCTAGCAACATCTAAGGTCATATTTGGATGTGTAGGTCTACCAACTTGGAAAATATATATATTATGCATCGAAATTATGAGAATCCAATATCCACCTCTTTAAGTGTGTGCATGGTGGCACACCTCCCTCTGATGCCTCTCCACCACCGACACGTCCCGAATGCCTGGTGGGCGATAATCCACCGGTTGGTTTATCTCCACCTCCCCGGTGGCTGCGCGGATTATGATGTATCAGTGACGTAGAAGCTGCGGCATTATGGACCACATCCACAGAGCCCGCCATAATGGTATCTCCGCTTGTACACTCACAGGGGTCGTCGATCCAAACAAATAAGCAACGAGAACCTTTTGATTTATGTTGTTGTTCCACCGTTAGTTCCAGTCAACCACATACAATGACAAGGACAGCCCAACTACAGATCTCTTTTCCAAAGCGCAATAAGGGCCAATCCGAAAAATGAACTTGCAATGCCATTGCCAAGTTTGTAAATTGTATTTTGGAAACGAGCTCTTCAAATATATAAAAAGCTCACCAGATCCTACATTAAGGCTTACTACAATTTTACCAAATGAATACAGAAGCTAACTTCTGATTACATTCTAAATACAATGTGAATACGCACATCAATCTGACTAATATTGACATAGTCAAATGACACTACTGTTGATATATTGACATGGAACATGTGGGCTACAGAATTCCATTGTGTTATATTGTATATGCTTCAAATTATGTATTCAACAGTTCTCATATACCTTACTCTATATACCATTTCTATGTAAATAATCCTGAAGTGAAAAATGGCTGTAAGACCAGTTCTTCGCCATTGACCACAGAACTTATTCAGCAGAATAAATATATTCCCCATCCAAAAAACAACAACAACTCACCAATATACAAAAGCTGGAGGCGGCTCAGTCTGCCAGCCCATCTATTGATATCTACCTTGGTAGTCACTTCCGGAGCACTGTATCTGTGACAGTGCTGCTAGACAACCCTATATAAAAGGTGTCGGAATGCTGGGTTATTGAAATAACAACACATATTTGCAATCTAATGCACTACATATAATGTTGAAACACGTCCTTACCATGGCCCAGTGCATTTCGAGGAAAGGATTTATAAAATCATGTAGATTACTATTCTTTATAAGTCAAATTAAGAGCATTCAGTTTCTGCTGTCTTGGCGTTCCATTATTTTTACACTCTCTCCCATTTCACCAACTCTATGGTAATATAGATAACTAATGGACACTGGAACTAGGAGTGCCATCTCTTCTTTATTCCAAAACGCTGTTTGCTTGGATTTAGATATATTAGTGGCATGAGGGTGATGAAAACGGGAAATATTGCGCCTAGAGTGGGATTCGAATTCACATCTCACAATTCACATTCTGGGCCAGTGTGCTAACCGTTACACCACCTAGGCTCCCGGATATCACCACACTACCCATGCTTACCTGTCTATGTGGTCACTTGACTGAGAGGTCAGTGCAGGCCACTACATTTGTCCCCCTGGAATTGTAAGTTGTGTTAATGCTTACAATTACATACATAGGGGCACTGCACTAACACAGTTAGTAGGTTCAACACACAGGGTAGGTTCAACAACCATACAGCACATAACTTGTACAGGAACATGGTCATGGCAACCAGTGTCATGGGCGTGATGAAAATGGGAAATATTGCGCCTAGAATTGGATTAGAACCCACATCTCTTTGCATTCCGGGACAGTGTGCTAACCATTACACCACCTAGGCTCCCTGATATCACCACACTACCCACGCCTACCTGTCTATGTGGTTACTTGCCTGAGAGGTCAGTGCAGACTACTATACTAGTATTTTAGTCCTACACTAGATAGAATTGAACCAGTTTTCTAATCGGTGCAGGTGGCCGGAATGAAGCTGTGATGAAGATGTTCCTGGAGCAGCGGGGTGCTTCTGTGTCACGTGATCAAATTTCAATCGTGAACAATTAGTCTTCCTCATTCCACTGCTCCTTGCCCAATCCTAGTAATGCCAACCGTCAGGCTAGGGACTGGCAAGTATCAATTTTCTACCTCATTACATTGACTCAGCTAGGGTTCGAACCCGGGGGATTCTAATCCAACAACCTACAAGAACGGGAGGCGGACGCTCAACTCATTAGGCCATCGCGTCTGGTGACTTACTTAATTAATACCAAAGACCCTATAATACTCACTCCCAATCTCTACCATGGCAATGTAAATTTTGCAGTGCCACCTTGTGGTGGGTTTGATCAGCCTGTCTGCTGGTTGGTGGTTAACATGTAAACACATACAATTATATTATACATGAGATAGGTAAGTATGAATACACATCAATATGAAATTGATATGAACAAATACACATCATCATCAGCATCATCATCATCATCTCCATCATCACACATCTTTCACATTCATATATACATTTATACATATATTATAGCAACTGTTTAACCAAGAGAACAGCCAGCACACCAAGTGGGTTTGATGATTTTGATTACACAGTACAGGCTGAGTGGACCGTCTTAGTATTATAGGGTCTTTGTTAATACTGAGTGGGAAATCCAGTCATGGTGATGGCGGCTTGGTATTCCAGTGGGGCAGCACAATAAAGCCACCATCAGTACGCACTGTTACAGGTTAGTAACCGTCCTGATACGACCATAGGTTTTACCAGGACGCAAAACCTCAACAAACAGCAAATAAACAGTAATGCCGAGCACAAGCTTGGGTAGTGATGAGATTATCTGATTAAAACGTGCACAGGGTTTGCTGTTCAGCATTGAAAACAAGTTCTATCATGAACTTATATGTTATGGACATAGTAAGCAAACCATCGATATACAATTTAACAAATAAAACAACCCAGGGTTCGAATCCGATGCCCTGTCATGTGGGAAGTAGATGCTCAGCTCATTCGCCCTTCTCTACTAGATGTATCCTGCGACTATGCATCGATCCCTCCATCCAAGTGGCACTATGTCCCATCATTGGTGACTGCGGCTTGTTTGTGAACATATTCAAAACGGCTGTACAGCTATGCTTCAGATTTGCATACCCCTACCTCAAACACCAGAAATCACCCATTCAAATACAGGACAACCACAACTACCACCATCCACACACATCGCAACTAAAGAATACATTTGCTAGTCATAATATCGTATAATATAGATGAGTCATATCAGTGTGGCATTGAACGCCCCTCAAAGAACTAATATTGTCAGGGGCCAACTTGCTCTCTGAAAAAAAGGTGTCATACTCGTAGAAACTTTCTGATACCAACATGTCCTCTTACGGCAGTGTCATGAACTACTAATGTGAAGTAGCAGCCTACTGTGCTTGCTTCGCGAAAGACATCAAATTGTTTCTCATGTATCACTCTACATACAGCAGAATAATCCTAGTGTAATCCCAACTTATAATCGAGATTCCATAAGGAAAATACAATAAAGTAAAGATCATAATGTCCAAATGCCAGAACACAACTACAAATAAATCTTCCCTACTGAATATACATATATTTTAACCACACAACCTGAACACAAATCCTGAACACAAAATCTGAACACAAAACCTGAACACATCATGTCAATCCTGAATTCCTAGTTCCGAAAGTGATGGATCGGATTGGAAGAGGTATCAACCCCAACTTTCAGTATGTAAAACGTTTGTTTTATTTAATGATGCCTCTACAGCACATTGCATTTTATCATCTGCTATTGGACGTCAAACATATCTGGTCATTCTGACATATTATATGGAGAAACCTGCTGCCGCCACATCAGCTACTCTTTCCGATAATCAGCAAGGGATCTTTTATATGTACTTTCCCACAGACAGGATATCACATATCACAGCCTTTGATTAACCATTTGCGGACCACTGTGTAAAATATTCTGATAACATTCATTGGTGGGGAATGCAAATGGTCTATCAGGGAATACAAATGGTCTATTAAAGTAAATGGTATATAGTACCAGGTGCATGAATGTATTTATGCAGTTGCTGGTGATCCTTTACTTATGGTCAATAGTCATTGTGTATTAGGGAGATAGTGTGAAGGAGGCACTAGTGATAGTGTGCAAGAGGCCTCAGGAGCTCTACTCACTACCCCCTCCCCCCAACTGTTAGTCACGGATCAACACACAGACAGCTCAGGCAGGTGGTGGCCAAACAGCCACAGGGCATTGTGGTGGTGGGCAGATCACGGTAGCCATGGTGACCCAGGGATGCTTACTATTCATTGGTGGAACTGTAAATGCTTGATTCTCATTGGAGAACATGGTCAGGTGGTATTCCATACCAGATCCATGTACCCCTATATAATAATAAACCTGAGGACATTGTCTCTCTCTCTACTTTCATTCTTTATACTCTGCCTTTCTCTTCTTGCCTGTATTGATTTCATTATAGCCTGCCTACACAAACCACAGATGCCAGCTGAGGACTTTACAATTGGTTGCAATGGAAAATAGCCCAAACTGCAAATGTATCCACTAAGTACAATGGATCGGATAACCCCCTTCAAAGGTGGGCGCTCCACCGCCTGAGCTACGTCCCCCTCCCCCCAACTTTCTGTATGTATACTCAAGCTTCAATCCACGTGGCTTGTTCCTCGCTTCTTTTCTTCCTGAGGGACAACTTTAAATTCTCTTTACACCAATAACCACATATCTCCTGCCGTGTTGGCCACTCATGGCTTACACATGCTTTTCTGCTCACGGGGGAACCTCCCCCTGAATGTATTGGGTGTCAGTCCCCACTGACACTCAAATACATTTTACTAAGTTGCGTTGATTTTTTGGCCCTGCGCCAACGGTTCTAACTGCAGGCAGTATGCATGACCTTTTTACTAAGGTAAAACAGGAAAACATTTTAGCCTTTTTGAGGGCAGCTGGACTGTACCACCTTATATAGTTTACTAAATGGATTCTATTAATTATTAATGAAACTTTTCTTTTTCTATGGGAATTTGTTTCCCTTGACCACAGATATATGATTGTGAGCTTTCTAATTTAATTAGTGTCTATTGGCACATAGTTGATTGTCTGCTTTTACATGTAAAATCGATGGTTTGAACAAAAAACAAACATTTCTTGCCGTGAATATGGCCTATGCTGCCAACACGGCGTAAAGCAACCACCAATCAATCAATCATATCTCCTGATCATCAAACTAGGGAGTGCTACGCATTATTTATCATGTAAGCTGCGGCTAACCTGCTGCAACATATATTTTACATGAGATATGTTGGGTAGCTAACATATTTAATTTGCGAACGACGTCTAACCCCGTTTCCTGTTGTCCTGTTGCTCTGTTTCCGGTCCTACTCCCACCCTCACATTATTTTGCCTAGGTACAAGCAACTTCGCTTCTCCCACCCACCCACCCAACGAAGCAGGGATTGGGAGCTTCCCCCCCCACCTCTCCCCACGCCCTGACATCGTGATTTGACCAATGCTGCACACAACTAACCTGACTAAGGAACATTAGAACATGCCTTCTACGCATCACTACCTTGTTGCTCATCTCTGTCATGACACCATGGCATGCCTGTTTCATCTTGCTGATACCAGGGGCCATATGTAAGAGTTGGGGTTAGCGAGCCAAACCCGTGGTTAGCGGCGATCTCCGGGTTAGAGGCGAAAAGTCGGTATGTATGTGGCCCGGTTAGGGAAACTCCACGAGTTTAACGTCATCTACGCTAACCCCAACCCATATCAAGTTTACCATTGGGGTTAGTGACTGATTAGTCACAAATCTATTCAATGCGATCCTATTTAACAGAATTAGATACTCAAAATGTGAAATTTCATTAAATTAACCCTAAAATCGAACCGATATTAACGCCGCCACTACATCGGCAGTGATATTAATATTGTCGAATCGATGAATGTAAACTAAACCCGCTGCCGCTGCCGCATTGGCGGCAGTATTGTGAAATAGAGGTGCTCGCCAGCAACATGCTCAGCAATAACAAGGCTCGCTGGTGCCCGGCAGTGTTAGGGACCGATTAGGCCCAAATCTATTGAATGCGATCATATTTAACATAATTACATCCTCAAATCATGAAATTTCATTAAATTAACCCTAAAATCGAACCGATATTAACGCCGCTGCTACATCGGCGGCAATATTCATACTGTTGAATCTAAACAAAACAAATCGCCACCAGCAAGAGGCTCAGAGGGATCCTAAATAACTGCTAGGTTAACGCCTCTGAGCTTTGGACCCATACATACCCTATGATCCATTTCCCAACACTGGCGTTAGCTAACCCGAACGCTGTCCTTACCATCGGAGCCGATAAATAATTCTTCATGCATATGGTCCCAGATTGATCATGCACAAGTCTGGGTCACTGTCACCGAACAGTGCGTGTTCGAGCACTCCGAAAGTTACAGATTACTCTTTTTAATAAACTAATTAACAACATCTCCCGTCCCTTTCATTGTATCCAATGAAGCGAATTATAACACATACAACTTTGTATATTGTGGTGTGTTTGGGCAACATCCCCCCTCACCCCCTTCCACACTTCCACAATAGAAGCTGTAGCTGTAACCTGGGGTCCTGGGTCTGACTCTCAGTCCTTCCTGAGGGACCAGCGGAACTCAGAATATCCATGATATTTATTCTTTTCAGACAAACCTGATAGTATGATTTAGCTGTTATTTAGCTACTATTTAGTTGTTATTTAGCTACTATTTAGTTGTTATTTAGCTGCTATATAGTTGTTATTTAGCTGCTATTTAGTTGTTATTTAGCTGCTACTTAACGGCCATTTAGCAGCTGGTCAGCTATTCATTCGCAGATTTTAGTTGTTATTTAGCTGCTATTTTGATATTATTTAGGTGCTATTTATTTGTATTTAGCTGCTATTTAGCTGTTATGTAGCTGTTATTCAACTGCTATTTACTTAGTATTTATCACCTCTTTTGCTGTTATTTATCTGTTATTTATCTGCTATTTAGCTGCTATTACAGCTGTTTTTCAAATGCTATTTAGTTCGTATTTAGCACCTGCGTAGCTGTTATGTAGCTATTATTTAGCGGCAATTTCGCCGCAATTTCGCTACTATTTAGTTAATATTTACCTGCTACTTAGCCTATTTACCTGCAATTCACTGAAAAGGCTCGATGACCCATCTTTGAAGCGGGCCCTATGGAATCATCTGCGCATTACAACGACAGAATAATCTTCCAATTCCGGAAGCTAAGTCTGCGCAGCAGCGTATCCCCTGGTGCATGTCTCTCAAGCCGGCGGCCATGTTTTATGTTGATTAGAATTGCTCACTTTAATTATTGTCCGTATTTTAATCATTTTTGTTTTGATCTATTATGCATAGGAATGACCCATTTTCCTTCCATGACTTATTTGACTGATTTTTAATATCTAAGAGTTATGGCAATAGACAAGCCATGACGCCAAAGAAGCTCAGCTGCTTATGCTCATTGTTTTTTGTCCGTGATGTTACGCTAATACATGCAGCGATGTATTTTGCGCATGCCGCCTGCTTATTTGAACTAATGCAGAATTACCATGCCTCTCTGTACGTCGCCACATACCGACCATGTTTCAGAATTCGGTCTCCGGGTCACATGTTTCTCTCCTCAGCATTTTATTGAGAAAATTAAGCAGGTAGTCTTCGATATAGGAATGAAGCCTTGAGGTCATTAGGTAAGTCTGTACACTAACATTGAGAGATTATATATAGTTTGACTTTTATATTCAATGTTTACAAATTGAATAGTGCTATCATCATCATTAATCCCATACCTGCAAGCATCATTAGGGCACCACAGATAACCTTTCAACAAGTATTTTTTTTCCATTTTCCCCTGTTATCCACTTCCCTCTGGGACTTGCCAAACTCCAGGGGCCATATGCACCAATCGGAGTTAGGGCCTTAACCGCAGCTAGGCTAGGTCCACACGGCTAACGGTGGAAAATCTGTATGCATCAATCGGTGCCAGCGCTAACCGCAGACCGTAGCCTATGCTAAGCTACCCCAGTTTCAAATTGGGTTTAACTGCTAGCCGGGGCAGTTAATGTGCGTGTATGGATGTCAATCTATTCAATGCGATCATATTTGACAGAATTACATACTCTAAACGTGATATTTTATTAAATAAACCCTAAATTCGAACCGATAGTAATGCTGCCGCTAAATCGGCGGTGAAATGCATACTCGAATCGACAAACATAAAGTAAACAAATCGCCGCCGCGGCTTCGACGTTGATATCCATACTGTCCAATGTCAACTAAAAATGGCCAACACCGCCGCCGAATCGACGGCAATATATTATACCCAAATCTATGCAATGCGATCATATTTGGCAGATTTACATACCCAATAAGTGAAATTTATTCAAATTAACCATAAAATCGAACCGTTATTAATGCTCCCGCTGCATTGGCGGCGTTATTCATATTGTCGACTGGAGGGAATTCCCAAATCTATAAATAAACTCACGGTTAGCTATCCGCGGCGGCTAAAACATTGGTGCATACCGATTCACACATTTCTCCAACCCTCCGCTACCCTGAGGTAGTGCCTTAACTCCGGCTAAGCATAACCCCGATTCGTGCATACAGCCCCTGGCCTGTCCAGTCCTCGATGTTGTCTTCCCACCTCTTCCTTTGTCTGCTTTGTCTTGTTCCCCCTGGGTCTTCCAACATGGTCTTAGCCAGAATTAGATGAACGGCAAATATGGTCATATCAGTGCACTACGTGTCTCCTTAAGTGCGTTCCACTGAACTAGTGTGTCTGTTGAACTCAACTTACACCAGGTCAAAGCATATAACCAAATAGCTATAATTATTCAAATTAGAGATTTCATGGGATATTATTCGCATAGTGATATTTTGGAAGGTTACTGGAGTTTTATGTCCTATCAACATGTAAGATCATATCACTGTTGGGACTGACTTGTGAAAGTTCGCACTGGGGGTGACATAATACTGATGCTGTCCCACTGGGAAATCAGGCTGGCAGCACAATGATCCTATTAATGCAGAGCGCTAAGCTAGGAGGCAACAAGTATTAATTTGGTAGGTCATTCATTTGGCTCGACTGGGAATCGAACTCCCAATCTCCCGCACAGGAGGCCTACGCTCAAGAGAGTTAAAGCATTTGGTCACCGTGTCCAGTGGTGGTTCATGAGGATATTTAGGTAATTATTCAAATAAACTCTAAATAATATGCGACACAGTGAATGGCCTCACATATCTCACAGAGCACCACAAACTATAGCAGTGTGTTCACTTTACAAAATGTACCTTCATTTTACACCGACCATTATTCACTTTTCCTTCATGCATTGGTAGCTGGTTGGCGAAGTCCCTTCCCATGCGAGAAATCTAGCTGAGTAACTAATACACCCAACAGCAATTTATGCAAACAAACATTTTCTTCAGGCACCCAGCAATATTTCACTATATGTTCTTTTTATTTCATTTGTTGAATAAACAAAAACAGAAAGTTTCTTTTATTTAACGATGCCTCCAGAGCACATTGATTTTTATGATCAGCTATTGGACATCAAACATATGGTCATTCTGACATAGTTCTTTGGCGGAAACCTGCTTCCACCATATAGACTACTCTTTCCGATGAGCAGCAAGGGGTCTTTTATATGCACTTTACCACAAACAGGACAACACATCCCACTGCCTTTGAAGAACCTGGGCCCGTATGCATGGGCGGCTTTTGGTGTTACAGCTTGATACCGCTTAGCTATCACCGACATCGGGAAGTGTGTCAAGCGGTATGCAGGAGTGTGTAACACTTACATTATAGCTAAACGTGAAGATATTTATAGATTTGGGAAATCCCTCGATTTGACAATATGAATAACGCCGCCAATGCGGCGGTGGCATTAATATCGGTTCGAATTTAGGGTTAATTTGATTAAATTTCACTTATGGCGTATGTAATTCTGTTAAATATGACAGCATTTAATATATTTGGGCCTAATATATTGCTGCCGATACGGCGGCGGCCATGTTTACTTGACGTTGGACAGTATGCATATCGACGTCCATGCAGCGGCGGCGGCAATTTGTTTACTTACATTCATCGATTTAAAAATATTAATATCGCCGCCGTTGCGGTGGCAGCGTTGATGCGCGAAAAGGAAGAGAGGAAGGCGGGGGTGGAAATAAGGCGTTTTTATTTACGCCTCACAGACAGAGCATACAGAGCATACAGAGTAAGGGAGCACAATAAGAGTAAATAAGGAATAAGCTGAGGAAGGTAAGGAAGCTCATGAGGAGCGGAGTAATGAATAAAAGCAATACAGGAGGAGCAGTGAAGAAATGTACATGATAAATAAAGTAATAAAGTTCAGGCAGAGTAAAAAAGTCTGTAGGTGTTCTGTGAGGGGGTGCCGAGGAGCCCTCCACCGCTGGAAGAGAAGAGTGTATGAGGAGTGTAGGGTGGGTGGGTGGAGGAAAAGGCAGAGAGCTGGGAGACGGCAGGAGGGCGAGTGCCTGAGGGAGGCCGGCGGGCGACCTTATAAGGGAAGAGGGACGGGCGACAGCAGGTGAGGTGTGAATGCTGCCGGCCCGGGGGAGGGCGAGAGGTGGCGAGCAGCGGGCGTCGAGTGAGGCGCGAGTGCTGCACGACACGGGGGGCGGGGGAGGTGGCGGCGCACCGCGCCGTCTGCCGAGGTGAGAAAGCAGCGCGGCAGCGCGGGCGGGGGAGGGTCTCTCTCTTCCTCTCCTCGCATCAAACGCAATGCTTCGCATTACGACCGATGCGCGAAAAGGAAGAGAGGAAGGCGGGGGTGGAAATAAGGCGTTTTTATTTACGCCTCACAGACAGAGCATACAGAGCATACAGAGTAAGGGAGCACAATAAGAGTAAATAAGGAATAAGCTGAGGAAGGTAAGGAAGCTCATGAGGAGCGGAGTAATGAATAAAAGCAATACAGGAGGAGCAGTGAAGAAATGTACATGATAAATAAAGTAATAAAGTTCAGGCAGAGTAAAAAAGTCTGTAGGTGTTCTGTGAGGGGGTGCCGAGGAGCCCTACACTGCTGGAAGAGAAGAGTGTATGAGGAGTGTAGGGTGGGTGGGTGGAGGAAAAGGCAGAGAGCTGGGAGACGGCAGGAGGGCGAGTGCCTGAGGGAGGCCGGCGGGCGACCTTATAAGGGAAGAGGGACGGGCGAGAGCAGGTGAGGTGTGAATGCTGCTGGCCCGGGGGAGGGCGAGAGGTGGCAAGCAGCGGGCGTCGAGTGAGGCGCGAGTGCTGCACGACACGGGGGGTGGGGGAGGTGGCGGCGCACCGCGCCGTCTGCCGAGGTGAGAAAGCAGCGCGGCAGCGTGGGCGGGGGAGAGTCTCTTCCTCTCCTCGCATCAAACGCAATGCTTCGCATTACGACCGATGCGCGAAAAGGAAGAGAGGAAGGCGGGGGTGGAAATAAGGCGTTTTTATTTACGCCTCACAGACAGAGCATACAGAGCATACAGAGTAAGGGAGCACAATAAGAGTAAATAAGGAATAAGCTGAGGAAGGTAAGGAAGCCCATGAGGAGCGGAGTAATGAATAAAAGCAATACAGGAGGAGCAGTGAAGAAATGTACATGATAAATAAAGTAATAAAGTTCAGGCAGAGTAAAAAAGTCTGTAGGTGTTCTGTGAGGGGGTGCCGAGGAGCCCTCCACCGCTGGAAGAGAAGAGTGTATGAGGAGTGTAGGGTGGGTGGGTGGAGGAAAAGGCAGAGAGCTGGGAGACGGCAGGAGGGCGAGTGCCTGAGGGAGGCCGGCGGGCGACCTTATAAGGGAAGAGGGACAGGCGACAGCAGGTGAGGTGTGAATGCTGCCGGCCCGGGGGAGGGTTAGAGGTGGCGAGCAGCGGGCGTCGGGTGAGGCGCGAGTGCTGCACGACACGGGGGGCGGGAGAGGTGGCGGCGCACCGCGCCGTCTGCCGAGGTGAGAAAGCAGCGCGACAGCGCGGGGCGGGGGAGGGTCTCTTCCTCTCCTCGCATCAAACGCAATGCTTCGCATTACGACCAATCTCGCTTTGATTTTAGGGTTAATTTAATAAAATTTCACTATTTGACTATGTGACTCTGACTATATAACTCTGACTATTAGACTATCTAACTCTGTTAAATATGACAGCATTGAATAGATTTGGCCTTAATCGGTACCTAACACCTCCTGTAAACCAGCTATGGAATGGGTTTACCATAACCTAGTTTAAGGTCGTGGTGTTAGGCCTAACACTGCTCCATGCATACCAACTTTTCAGCACTAAACCAGAAATCCAGTCTAAATGCGTTTTGGCTCGCTAACACTGCTTCATGCATATGGCCCCAGTTGTGGACCACTGGTTGGAATGGAAAATATCCCAAACTGAAAATTGTCCACTGAGCAGGATCGATCGGATGACCCACACCTTCACCCGTGGCCACGCTACCGCCTGAGCTACGTTCCGTTCCTTGTTGAATAAAGATGACACTTCAGTCTTCCTCATTCCTCATTGCACCAGTCCTTTTCCTACCCTAGTTCTGCCGAGAACCAGGCTGGGTGGTGATATGTATCAATCGCTAAGTCATTGCTTTTATTCGGCCAGGGTTCAATGACATGGCTTGGCTCTTGGAATGCAAGCGCTCATCCAATTTGGCTATCCCACCTGCATACTAATAGCTATATTCCACCCCTTCCGTGTAAGGTATGACACATTATTCTAGTTCAGAACATATTGCTTAGCTAAGCAAAAAGTAATACCACCTCATACATTTCTGTCCGAAGCAATCGATAGAGGATATTGGGAGTTTGGTTCCTGGTCGAGTCAAACCAATGAATTATAAAATTGATACTTGTCGCTTCCTATCCTGGTGCTTTGATTAATACTACTAGGGACCGGTTAGCTCAGCAAGGACTGGCTAGCTCAGTGTCAGGATAATGTGACTGAGTGACATATTGGATCATGGTGCAAGCAACCAAATGTTCCAGTGGGGCAGCACTATAACGTCGCCATCAGTGCGCACTGTCACAAGTCGGTACCCGGCCTGATACGACCTCAGATGTTGCCAGGACGCAAAACTCCAACTGGCAACCAACCGCAGGGCCACCCCCATGGATCTGGGTGCCGACGTGCCCCATTTTAGCAACCATCATTTTAGTGCCACGCATGCGCGACTCGCCTTAATCCATCTCCCAATGAGATACTGTGGGGTGAGGGCGGGATGGGGGCGGGGGTGGGGGGAGGGTGCTGTGGAAGGGGAGGTGAGAAACGGGAGGGAGCAATCAACCTATATGGAAAAGTCTAGTCAGCCCTGCTCAGTGTATGACAATATGAACATATGCAGCCATCAGGAATGTTTCATTCTGAATACGATGAAATAATCCACCGATTTTGTCTCGTTTCACATGGCCTATTTCAATAGAATATTGCTTTATCTCTGTGTGAGCTTTTCCTACGTACACATATGCGGAGGGGGCGAGCTTCCACCGGAAGTAATTAGTGAAGGTCACTAGAGAAGGCTTTATGTTGGATTTCAGGCATAATTGCAATTTCAACCGTCCCCATCACCAACAATGAGATTATTCATCAAGTGTGTATGTGTTTTACTCATGGTGTAGTCATTCAGTGGCATACCAAGAAGTATTTGTTTTAAAAACACTTTATTCTTTAGGAACAAATGGATTTGTTAGTCATAGCGCAAGACGTGGAAGCAGGAGTGGAGGACATGCTTTTTATTCTGGGCAGCACCCGGGGTCATTCCATTTTCACATTGTGGCCGTCTGAAAGCTGTAGGGAAAAAGGTCATGCGCTAATCGGAGTGGTGAGCAATATTAGTGCGGTGAAGGGAGATGAGAGAAAGAGCATGGCAGTTTAATTCAATAAATCACAGAGCAATTAGCGGTTGGCAAAACTTACTTAATCATTAGGATCAATAATTGTATGTATAGATTTACATTTAAATGGTATTATGACAATTAATTAATACAATTACATGATATAGTGTTTTTAAAATCGGGAGGTTAGTGGTCAGTCCGAAGTCGGAAGGCGGAGTAACCACTTGGTGTGAGGAGATGGTGAGTTCCAGCTTGAGTGGTCTGTGATTGGCTGTTGAGAGAGGGTATGTGAGGGGTGATGACGAATGAGAGGAGTGGAAGTTGAAGGCGCAGCTAGAAAGGCTTGGGGTGAAGGTTGTGGGGGAGGAGGGGCGGGAGGGGTAAGGGGGGGGGGGGGTTAGGTTGGAGGGGGTAGGGGTAGGGGGTAGGGGGTAGGGGGGAGTGTGAGGGGGAGGGGGGAAGGGTGGTGGAAGGGGGGGGGGGGCGGGCCCACCGACGGCTTCGCTGCCTCGTGTACGCATTCCACTCAATTTGGTACTGGGCTATTTATTGGTCATATGCACTGGTAGTTATTTACTAGCATCAAGTAGATTATGAATTATCTAGGTATTGAGAATGTGTCGAGTGCAGGACAGTTTTGTGCGTGGTAATGAGAATATGAAATATTGTGCCTAGAGCAGGTTTCGAACCCACACTTCCTGCCATTCCGGGAGGAATGGCGTTACCATTAGACTATCTAGATTCCCCGATGCAATCACCTTCTCTTCACGTACCCGTGTGTGTGGTTCTGTGCCTGAGAGGTCACTGCAGGCTATTACAGTACCCATCATACTGGAATAATAACCAACAAAGCAAGAAACAAATCCATTTCAAATTAGTAATATCAAATAAGTGATATCGTATAATAAACCCATCGACATGCGTTGCGTTCTGGTAGTTCTACTATGTATAGAATATGTTATCGCACATACGAAAATATAGAAATGTGTGTGTACATTCTTATTGATAGGCTATTATATAATACATGTTCCCAATGCATCTGAAAGAAGGACTGTTCAGAGAAATAAACATTGTTATCACTATATCAGCAAAATAAAAGAACATCGTAGGGATCATAGGCGTATTGTATTGGCGGAGAACGCAATTAATGAGGGTGCCGTTATTTGTATAGCACCGGACTCGGTGGCCTAGTCCGTAGAGCGCGGGCCTCACATGCGGAAGGTCGGGAGTTCGGTTCCCGGTCGACTCAAACCAATGATTTAAAAAGAAATCCTTGTTGCTTCCTAGCCTGGCGCTCCGCACTAATATGATAGTGCAAGGACTGGTTTGCTCAGTGTCGGGATTATGTGACTGCGTAGGATATTGAGTCATGGTGCAGACAGCCTGATTTACCAGTGGGGCAGCACTATAATGTACCCATTAGTGCACACTCTCACAATTCACTGATATGACGTTAGATGTTGCCACCACGTGAAACTTCAACAAATAAACTTATTTATATAGCAGAATGATTGTCCTCAAGCTGACGTTTAATGACACAAACTAATCAACATGCGTTGAGATACGCCATGCCTTTTTAAAAGCGAACACTTTACATCATATCTAATAATGAGAACCACAAGTCAAGGGCTTTGAATAAAGGGACTGCTGAGATTAAACTGACTGATTAAACTCGCAGTGGTAATCCATTTTCCACCTGACCCGCTGGGATTTAGATATGCAGTCCTTCTATTTTATAGGCCCTGTCACACTACGACATTTCCCACCAACGTGCGTCGACGTGTTGCCTTTTTGGTCAAAATGTTGGTACACTCGGGACACGTTACCGGCGCGTTACCGGTGTGTTACCGCCGCATTACCGGCATGTCGGTACACATTGAGGGATAGCAATGTGTGAATGGACACGTCGGCGCGTGTCGGCGCACGTCGGGCCGCGCCGATCGTTTTGTGCTCGCACAAAATTGTCAACATGTGCCGACACGCGCCAATGTGTTGGATTGCACGTTACCAGTGCGTTGGCAGGACGTGGACCCACGTTACCAGCGCGTTGCCGGCCCGCTCGAACCACGTTGAGCAACGTCCATCAACTCTTGGGATTTTTTGCCAAACTGCATTGCATGTGTTGCTGGCGCGTCTTGACGTGTTGCTGGCGCGTCTTGACGTGTTGCTGGCGCATCTTGACGTGTTGCTGGAACGTCTTGATGTGTTGCCGGTGCATCTGCCACGCATCTAACGTTACCGGGCGTTCTGCAAACCTTTAATGATGTGCTACCCCCACGCCGTTAGCCCGCCAGTGGCGCGCCGACAACTCACCAATAACACACTGATGGCATGCTGGGAACCCGCTGGTGGGACATTGACACTTTGTTCCGCCGCACGTCGAACCCCGTTGGCCGCACGCTCATAGCATGCTACTAACACGCTGCGCCCCATCAAACTTTCTCCCAAACCACCGAAGAGTTGGACGTGTGTCGATGGGTTGCAAATATTTTCCGCGTTGCCGGCATGCCGGTGAGAAACGTCATAGTCTGACAGGGCCTTCTGGACTTCCTTTATGGACATTCCATGGACGGCGATTTTAATTCAGGACAAGAGTTAAAGCTGCACCGTCCGATGAAACAATGACATTTTAAAACTAGAAGACTTACCTCGATTTGATCGTGCCCATCAAATTTGGATAATGGGGCACTTTTAAGCATTTATTGTAGTAGGAAAGGAGTATGAAGTAAATTTAATAGAAAGCTACTTAATATAGCCGGTTTCGGCGGAAAATTATGGTCTTCAATATTTCCACATGCACGTCAAAATTAATCTGACATATTTTGACCAATGAATATTCATGCAAAGAATGAATATTAAAACCAGTTGACTAGATCTCGAAGAACTTTCAACAGAAATTAGGTTGGGTTTCTGATATTATACTCTTCATGGGGGTTACAAATGCGTTAGAAAATCATTCTAAATATTGAGTTTGATTAGAATATGTATCAGAGAATATATACTAGAGAATGATGCCTTCAGTGGCTGCTAACTTGTTTTTGTTTTACATTCTCTCCTAATGTCTCAACTTTAATTTAATATCAATAAATGCTGCACACTTGAACCAGCATCTCTACAATTAATTCCTACTGAAGAAGTATTTGCCTGTATTTCAGCATGGTTGTAATTTACTCCTGCTCTGAATAGGGGCACATCATTTCTGTAGTGGTGTACTCTAATAACCTATGCGCCAGGAATGACAAAGAAAGCCTCATGGTACATGTGTACCTCTACTTTGGTAATCCTGTATTCCACCATAGAAATGAATATACACACCCAACTCCATTTCGTGTCATGCGAGTACCAGTGTACCTTTGAGTTTGATGCTGCTGCCCTACACCGCCCAGCTGGTAAAGTAAATAGAAACAGTCTAGGACATCTCTACAAGCTTCACTATTCACAATACAATCTACTCCAAGCTAATTTAGATGATATACTACTAATAATAGCGAACCTAATATCTGTATTGCCCCCGAAAATATGGGTGCGGGACGTAGCTGATGCAGTAGACTATCCACCTGTGAAGGTGTGGGTCATGCGATCGATCCTGCTCAGTGAATTGATTTGCAGTTTGGGCTATTTTCCATTCCAACCAGTGGTCCACAATTGGTTAATCAAATGCTGGGGTATGTGATGTCCTGTCTCTGGCACAGTGCATATAAAAGACCCTTTGATGCTTTGGGGAAAGAGTAGCCTATGTGGTGGCAGCGGGTTTCCTCCAAAGAAATATGTCAGAATGACCATATGGGTGACGTCCAATAGGTTATGATCAAAATCAATCTGTTCTAGAGGCATTGTTAAATAAAACTAACTTGTATTTGTTGCCCCCGAAAATAATGCAAAGTCTCAAACATGAATCGTTTATACAAGTTAGCTAGCCGAATGACCACAGTATGAAAACATTCTGGCCTATCTGTCACTTCTAGAGAAAGATTTACCACCAGAATAATATCTGGCCCATGACATATTCCTCAGATCCATTCAAATAAGCATTCTCCCTGGTCCTGGTGCACTCGCAAAATAGCTCAGCATGATGCTTTTTGTCCACTCATATTATTTTAATCACGATAAGTATTTGGGCGCTGAGAGGACACTAGGCACTGATAAAACAATATATATACATCCACTCACTTCCACCTATCACCCAAGGCTATACTTGACCCCCTCTGCTTGTGCTAACCACACCAAGCTTCAAATTACCTAGTCAGATGCTTTTGAGTGTCTGCCCCTTTCTGAGATCAATATATTAAGATTAATTTATATAATCTATTTTACTCTAGGTTCGAATAATTTGTATTTTAACTGAATACCTTTTGGAGAGATTTTAAGTGAAAAGGAATTGGCAAGCATGACAGAATTCTGACGCTATATACTTCAGCTGTAATATGTTATGTTAAATTGGCAAAGTAACCCGTTCTCTGTGGCGGAGTGGTTAGAGTGTCTGACATTTTTCTAGGTCAGACTCCTAATCTGAGGGTCGGTGGTTCGATTCCCCATGCCCCCAGATCTGCCAATTTGGATTTCCACCGATGTGTATAACTTACAGCGTCATCAAAGGCCGGTTGCTCTCATACCATGTCTATGTGGTGTGGGAGGTTAAAAATCCCTTGGGTCGGTAAAAGTGTAGGCTCGGGCTTTCTATCGACCAGCAGTGGAATGAGGAAGACCAGTCGTCTATGACTGAAATGTCCCCTGCTTAAACAACTAATGGACCAAAAAAAAAACCCCAAAAAACACCCTTGTATGCATCACCGACTAGTTACTAACTGCAGCGGTATCATACTTCGATATGACCATGAGGCTTTATGTGCTGGACTGTTTCCATAAGGTATATACCACTAATTTAGTATGATGTGTTTGTCTATGCAGATATCTGAAATGTAGAATACTTGCAAATCGACCACAATTGGTGCCTTGCAAGTAGCAGTGTACTCCTGGGGTTGGTACCCCTTCACTACACTGCTCTTCACACAAAATTATATAAACAAAGTCTACAAGGTCTTGTGCATCCATGTGAACGCCAAATTTATTTTTCGTGATCTGCCTTTGAATATCTCCAAGGTTCGCCATTTTCATTACAAGCTCCTCCAAACTAGGTTCAAATGCATAATAGTAGTCAAGGTAATTTCTCTATTTAAGAATTAATGCAATGTCTAAACAATGAATGGATTATGCAACTTTATACAGAATGCCCCTGCACTTAATGCAATTCAGTCCGACCAAACTGCCATTTCTAAAGAAATATTTACATCCAGGAGGATCTATGATGCTATATGATCAATAAACACATATTGTGTCTGACACTTCCCCTCTCTGTCGTTCAATTACAGAATACACATTTTTAAAAGCAAAGACAAACTGCGCACACCAAAAGAAGCTTAACTGGATAAGCTGCTTTATCTGCTGACGCAGCAAATTGCCTCCCTTAAATTACGGACAGAATCAACAGTTTATTCCCACGTTGCTTCATCAACATCCGGGCACTGCCCAAGGAATAAAAACTGCACATTAAACAGTAGATTCAGGATACACTATTGTATATTATCACCTCACTGCTCCTTCGGACATATCTTAATGAATACATGAATATCGCCGCCAACCTTACCGTGATCTCTTTGAGCCCATGTGATGTTTCAGCTGTGCACCGTTAGAAGTGCCACAAGTCACATAATCTCAGGGATCTAGGAGGAACGAAGGCAGGAATAGCTGGGAGCTGACCCATAAGCCCCGAAGCCTACCCTTATACCCTCATTCATGTGCAGAGGGAACCCATAGAGACAATTCAACAATTAGGGACGTCAACAACAAAAACAACTAAACAAAAAATCCCCGTTTTGGTTACTCCCCTCGCCCCGTATCCAGCACAGGGCTGCTGAACAACCCATTAGAAAAAGTGTCAAGAATCTGGGTTACAAATATGAATGTGTACTGGAAAGCGTTACCAGGACAGGGCTGCTTAACAACTCATTGGAACACGTTTTGTGAAGCTTGATTATGGACATAACCACAAGATTTTGCGATCAAAAGTGCAACATATATAGGTGAAATGCTCATATATCATAGTCTGCTACTTTTGGGGTGAATCAGTTCAGACATTTGTAGATTAATCACCATTAACAGTTGAATCATGCACTTTCTGTAGCTGCAGTCTTTCATGTTTATGCATGAGTGCATTGTCTCTAAATTATTTCTCAACATTAAATCAAAATTGATACCCTTACTGCACATTGGAAACACCAGCTCCACAGCTAATAACCACTGAAACAATTTCCTAGGATTTAAGCAGAATTGTCATTGAGCCATACTCTGGTTTGAATGGGGGTGAATCTTTTATCTGATCACTCACACGCCCTTGTACCGGGTGTGGTGGCCGATTCGGAAGATCGGAAGTTCAATCCCAGGTCTAGTCAAACCAGATACTTGTTTCTTCCTATCCTGGCATATCTTCCTATCCTATTGATGCTCAGCATCAATAGGATATGGCATGGACTGGTTTGCTCAGAGTCAGGATGACGTGACTGAGTGTGGTATTGGGTCATGGTATTGGTGGCCTGATTTCCCAGTGGGGCAGCACTAGAAAGTCACCATGAGTGTGCACTGTCACAAATTAGTACCCCTCCTGATATGACCTCAGATGTTGCCAGGATGTAAAACCCCACCAACCAACAACCAACACATCCCACTAACAACCAGCCCAGAGAATGTATGCGCAGGTTGGGTGCGCACCAGATTCCACACAGCATCATGGGAAATGGGCGCCGTAAACTTGTCACAATATATACTCCAGCACACTCAACCGGCCTAGGTATATATTTTCTCCAATATGTCCCTTATTTGTTCCCGGGTATTTGATGCCTGTGGCACTCTCGTCCTTCCCCAACACATCACCACACCCACACCCATCCCCCCAGAAATTCCGGCCATCCATATCCGCTAGGTGGCGCCCCATGCGCCGTGCTGCCCTCCATCAGTAGTCACAACTGCTGATTCATCGTACCTCCGCCCGGTTGCTATTCAAATGATGGCAGGGGCAGGAGGAAGGTGGGGGTTTCTGCGTCTGGGCTCTGGTTATTCTAATCTACATATTAACTACTCCCTAATCTGCATGTAAAGAAGACAAAATCCATGGTTGTCAGCAGAAAGGAATACAAACCAAGAGCAGAGATAAAAGTTAGTGGCGTAATCTTGGAGCAGGTAGAGTCATTTGTGTATCTGGGCCATTTAATAACTAGTGATGGCAGATGTGAAAGAGAGATTAAATGGAGAATAAACATTGCCAAAACAACATTTCTAAAGATGCAGAAAGTACTAACATCTAGAGACATAAATATAAGAACAAGACTCCGACTGCTAAAATGCTATGTGTGGTCTACACTTTTATATTGCTGCGAGACATGGACTTTGAAGAAAGCAACAACAAGAAAGCTCGAGGGATTTGAAATGTGGCAATACAGAAGAATGTTAAAAATTCCATGGCAGCAATGATAAGCAATGTGGAGGTCCTAACAAGAATGAAAATAAAGAGACAGATAATACAAACGATCAAAAACAGAAAAATTAAATACTTTGGCCACATGATACAACACTAGGAATCACAGAGAAGAATACTGGAAGGGAAGATAGAAGGGAAAAGACCAAGAGGGAGAAGGAGAACAACATGGATGGACAACATCACTGAGTGGACAGCAATGAGCTATGCGGAATGTGTGAGAGGAACGAATGACAGGAAGAGATGGAGGTCCATTGCAGCCAACCTTCTTCGAGAAGACGGCACCCCTTGATTGATTGAATCTGCATGCAATTAGAATGCGCAAACTGCCACTGTGGTTTTTCCACAGCAGCATGTGCATGGGACGCGACAGTCAAAGCAGCTTGTAATCCATTGTGCAATCTACAGATAAGGGCATCCCAGAGGATGGCGATGGTTTGTTTGATATCTGCTCTGTCTAATGTTACTTTAACTAGGCCACCATATTGATGTCTTTTTCTTGAACATTTGAGCCGATTTATCCAGGTTGAATCCCTATAGGATACTCAGGCCATGCCCTATTTCCCCCCACCCCTCCATAGATGTACGGCAAGACACGCCACCCCGGATCATGTTGCTGGTACTTGGGGGAATGGTCCAGTACAATCCCCACGAACCCTTTTCCAGGGAAATATAATACTCAAACTTGCAATGCGTGGTGAATGTATGTGTATGTTTCCTGAAAGAGCAGTCTGTAGGTTATTTGTATATTGGCTCCAGCGCTCATACTTTTGTAGTCCATAATATTCATATATAAGGGACAGTGGTAAGACAATCATTAATGGTAGGGCTGTTCCTACAATTTCCTTTCTCAAGGGGTTATCTTATGCCTGTGGAATATGGGTGGAAATTGTGAATAAAACATGTATAAATGTCTAAAGATGTCTTGGTGTTTTTGATGTTTCTCATATTTCTAAAGCCGTGTTTACACGGGGAATTGTGAAACGATCTAGACAAAGCGATTTATATGAGGCGTTTTTGAGGCGCGTTTACACGGACAGAGTTTAAAAAGTGTTTAGGCACCGGGAACCAGCAGCCTGTGGTGCGCCTGTAGCCGGTGAGCACTGCTATGTGTTTAGTTTACACTCATCGATTCGACTCAGATGTAGCTGCTACGTTAATATCGCTTGGAATTTAAGGTTAATTTAATTAAATTTCATTATTTGAGTATGAAATTCTGTTAAATATGATCGCATTCACTAGATTTCGGCCTAATCGGGCCCTAACACTGCCGGGAAGCAGCTGAATCGCTTCATCTATACTACCTCGCGAGGTGGTATAGATGAACCATTTCATATGAATCGATTCAGCCCTAAAACGCCTCAGAGTCGCGTTTACACGCCAAATGTGTGTCGATCTAGGCAAGTGGTTTCATATGAAACGTTTTAAATCGCCCGTGTAAACAGGGCTTTATAGTCTGCTGTAATTAGTTATGTTATTAATAGTATGCCTAATTAGAAGAGGACATTTGACAAGTGGGATACGCCTACGTTGGCTGGGCTTCCAAACACCCGCTTTGGTTAAACTCAAGAATATGTGCCAATTAAGACAGAGATACATTAATTGCATAGTGATGTTAAAGGATTTCAAAGGATTAACCATAATTTGACCCGATTAAACTGATTACCTTTACTTAAAATATTCGGAGTATGCATATATATATCTAATAAATATCAGTTGTTCACCTGCCTTCGTGAACTGACATTTAAATGTAAGTTCACTAAGACGGGTGAACAACTGATATTTATTAGTGTGTTCATCATGATATGACAATAGATGTTGCTAGGATATATAACAACAAACAAACAGACCTAGACTACTTGCTTCACACCCGTCTATCACCACACTTATGCCAAATTTATTATTAGATAAGTCTGATGAATGATGCTGTTGCCTTTGTCATTACGCTACATGAAAAGAACTGCATCTGTTACAACAGTAATACATGATTTCCGCGACTAGTACAACTCCTGGTGATAGGCAATGACAATCGTGTTGTGGGTCGACAGTATGACACTGTGTTCTTTTACACTGACGATCAAGCTTTTCAATCAATCAATCAATCGATCAATCAATAGGATACAGCTATAATTCAAAACCAGACACAGATAATTCATTTTATGGGCTAATACATTTATTACTCAGGCATAATAAATTTTACAGCAGCCTTTTTGTAACCTTTGGGAACATGTTATATATTAGCTATTTCCAATAGTACAATTGGCCTATTAGATAATTTATTCTATCATCAGCAGGTAGTACAACCTGTGTCTTTATCACTTCTTTATGTTCTTTACTTATATGCAGGTCATCTATTAGATAGGAATTAGTTGTGTCATTACTTATATGCAGGTCATCTATTATATAGCCATTAATAATATATCATTTCATTACTTATATGCAGGTCGCGCCAATGACGGTACTATCATATGACATATGATGCATTATGTTACAGTTTATCAGATAATCTATTTGTTCACTTGAGGCAACTTGACAGAAGACATGAGGCAGCAGCTCGGGCAGATCACGGTCACACGTTCAGCTCACATCTGGCACACGCACACACATTCGCCACTCATTTCATTCAGCACTTTTATAACAAGGGGATAGGAGCCATAATCTCTCAGCCAAATTGGGACACGAGAGATAATGGTTCCTTCCTACACAACATTTGTATTTACGTAGTTGAAAACGCTGTCAGAATTCCATCTACCGACAGTTTTAATGGACTCGATGGGCATGCCCACTCTTGCGTATGCCTGAGCTCCCCCGCGCCGCAGACTATGGCAAGTCACTAACGGCCACCAAGGGAGTCGACATGCTTTCAGGGCTGCTTGCATGCACTTGCAGAAGATCGATGCCGTCAGGGGACACCCGTTGCGCAGCATGAAAGCTGGGGCGCCCTCATGCGTCGCCTTCAGACTGGTATACTTGGACCATGCATGCACCGGGCAGAAGGCTTGGTTCGACCCTGCCGGTATATCAATGCTGTATGCGTCCTCAGGCTTGTGTATGGTCTTGGTGGTCCTGACTTTGATCGTCAGGTGTGTGTTGTGTGCCTCAATGTCCCTACCGAGCAGCATGTGACCGTCACCGCCCGTCACCTCGGAGTAAAACAAGTTAGACTGTCTTAACAAACACAGGTAACCTATTAACAAAGCAGCAATTAACACCAGTCCGTCATCTCCAATTTTTCTGAATTTTACAATCATTATTTTAATGTGTTTAATTTTCAAGGGAAACGCCCTCCTTACATTGCTTCCTTTCAACTTAAATATTCCAGCTTTAATCAGTGATATTGCATAGCAATCGAATGCTTTCGTGTTACCATTAAACAGCCTTACCCATGTCCTTGCCCCACTCATGTAATTTCTTACAGTGCCTTCAGTATTTAATTTGTCATTTAAGTGTAAAGTATATAACATTACCGTCTTCATTTTTGGGCGTTTGGGGTTATCTCCAACTTTTTTGCAAAACCCAAGATACTCCCCGAACTGCACCCTTTTATTATGCCAGGTCCCAGTTGATAGCCCCGCCGAAAAGTAGACACTTAGCCGTCCCACCAGCGCACGTTTAACTTCTGCAAGTTGATAAAGGCAACAAACAACATTATCAACTGGCAGAGAGATCACAACGACAAATCTAAGACATGCCCATCATGGGAGACATTGATTTTGGTCAACAATTTCTGGCGACACAACTTGTCGGCAATGCGCCTAAACTTATCATCAGAAAACATCCTACTAAGGGCATCCGCCAACACCAGATCCTTACCCGGCTTGTGAATCACCTGTACCGTACAAATTTCTCGGGCACAGGCGCACAAGACCGGATCCTTACCGGCGCCAGAGGATAAGACCTGTTGGGATGCAGCATTATCGGTATTAATGATAATCTGATACAGATGGGGATTAACCGGCGATAAATTTTTTAGAGCCACTACTAAATTTATTGCCTCCAATTGGGCTATATGAAAACCGTTATCAAGAAAATTTGTGGTGTACTGATTTGAATAAAAGTGAGTAGAACTGAATGCACCTCCGCCGTGCAATGATGAGTCGCACTCAATCACCCACTTTTGGACAGGGACATGGCAAAGTAAAACCAGCCTATTGTGACCTTCTGCGAACCGCAAGAACCAAGCTATATCTCTAACCAGCTCCTGTGTGACCAACACTTTTCCCACAAATGGAGTACCCCTCAAAAAATCTAGAATCCTATTCATAAAAATTCTAGCCGGAGTCACGCACTTCGATATAAACTGTAAGCGTCCGACTAGCCGTTGAACGTTTTTCCTAGGAACCAACCGGCCAATTACCCATTTATGGCATTCCAGTAATATATCTAATAATTTCTCGTCTGGAATACGTACCATCATGTCACGGGAATTTATCTCATACCCCAGCCAGATTAACTTACGAGTGGGAGGGACACATTTTTTAACCGATAACTTCAAACCAAGCACGCTAGTCAACCGTAAGATATAAGAATATGCGTGCTGTGCCTCTTCCAATGACTTTTCCACCCCAACGAAATCGTCTAAAAAGCATAGCGCAAAGAAACCCATCTTGGTCATTAGATGTACCATGGTGGCCGTAGTCCGGGCACAAGCCATGCTGGAAGTCCTGCAGCCAAAGGGCGGTGCTATGTCAAAATAGAATTTTCCGTTTACTTTAATACCGAATAGAGGCACACTCAAGGGGCAGGTCCTTAATTGCCTGTATGCCCTGGCTAGGTCAATAGACCACATATAGCAGTTAGGCCCCAACTTAGTCACCTGTTTCGCGAGGGACATAATAGTCGGCAAATTATATCTATACGTATTACCTTGATAAAAACCACTATTGATCCCCGACTTTACACTACACCCCCTAGGAAAACTAAGATCAACTATAATTCTGCGTTCATCAGTACCTTTTTTGGGGCGGGTCATTATCGGGCTAACCTGTGCCCATGGTAAAAAGGGGGGGTCATCGAATGGGCCCAGCAATGCACTGTGTGCCAGTTCAGTTCTAACATAACTATCAATCCAAAAAAGGTCTTCCTTTGAGTGGGCATGGTTAAGTTCCTTTGATGTAGGGATAATTTTTCCAGTGAAATTAGCGGGCCAACCGAATTCCAGAAAGGAGACAAGGTCTACATCATTATAATCAACTAGCAGTCGTTTCCAATTTTTAATTAAAAGTCCAGACGGGACCGGTAGCCTCGCCGATAAATAATTTGGAAGGCCAGTAGCCCTTACTTTATTATAAATATTTGCATATTGTCTTAAAAGGGTATTACTATTAATATCAGAATTAGTCAAATTATGAGATAAAGTAGGCCAAATATTCAACACATAACTTTTATATAGGCGGGGCGACGTATCAAAGAAGGCCTTTTGGCCACCACAGGTAGATTCTGGAACATTAAAATTATCCAGTACATCCGGATCATAAGAGCCAACTGGACAGCTTATGCATGGTAACTTCAACGGAATTTCAACATCACTTTTAACAGCCATTTCAGGAATTACAATAACAGGTGACAATAAGAACTTATCTGGACAGACTATACCATTGTTCTTGTCCATATTAGTAGCTATCAAAGAATTTGGATCCAACATGGACTCCCGGGCAATCTCAAAATCGCCATTGTCACTTTTCAGTCCATTACAGAGTGGATTGGTGTCATCCGAGTAGATAATAGAAATCCCCTCCCCATCAGGGTCCACAACACATAAAACCGGGTTCCTCGCATCAACATTAACAAGACAATTAGGAAAGGAACCAGTAGACCGCTGACAAGGTTTGGCAGAAGAAATATTAAGTATATTAGACGGCACATCAGCACCAGAATTAACACTTATACTGGACAAATTAGCTCCACCAGGGGCAGCATGAATGTCCCTAACAGGTATACGGCATTCAGAAACAGGCAACAGCCTAGTAGTCAGTGTATCAGACACGGTCATTGTTGTAGTTGACAAGCGGCAAGGCCTCTGACTGGCATCTGAGTCGCCATGGCAATGGCGTGGATCGAGCCCGGTCGGAGTGACACCAACTGCCAGAGGTGTTTGTTGTGACACCGTACCAACTGACACTGCATTGCACACCCCACTCTTTCCAGCTGATACATGTTCAGATGGCACTAATTTATTGTTTTTATTAAACCATTTAAATGACTTATTATCCACAAAAACCTTATTATAATGAAATTTGTCACAGAAATGATGAGATCTACCAAGAATTTTATCGGCGGCGCCCCTACCCATAATAGCACTGAACTTATAGCGCCGCTTATAGTCGACAGACGGCTTATGCCGTCTCTTAGATAATTTCGATGTAAACACATTAACATTTTTCGAAAATAGGGGAGCTGTGGGCTCCGGATTATTTACAACATCAGTAACATGTACAGGGCCATGGTCAACATTACAATGTGGTATAGAGCCAATCTCGGAAAGAGGTAAGGGAGGCGACAACAGTAACTCAGAAGGCCGACATGGCACCGACAAAGCAACCGCACCGACCTGGTTATCGCACTGGCCGACCGGGCACTTTGAAGAAGGCAGAATGGTGGCGCCATCTGAAGACTTGTGGCGGTACTTGTCCATTTCGACTGATGGTATACGCAGTGTCTCGGATGGTTTTGCAGCGACCAGCCCACTGCAATTTAAAAACTTGACACACGGTTACCGACGACGTCTCCTGGCAACTCAGATGCACGACTTTTTGAGCGACACTCAGTCTCCTTGTGTGCGTGTTTGCGTTTTAACTTATACGCACAATACGCACATATATGCACGAATCGACTTGAGCCTTCCCCGTGATCCCCATCGAAACCGCACAAACCGCCCTTATTCCAGATGATGCACGGTCTTGCATCAACCCCTTTTTTAAAGTCTGTGTACGCACCCCCTGTGAACTGTTTGGTAGCTGCCTGTGGTTCCAGCCTCTTACCCAATCCGCAAATATCCCGCCGTATCTCTACAATTTTTCCTTCATCATTCCATCCGTCTGGCAGTCTCTTGTCCGCAATCATATTAAATACTTTCTCACTGTAAGTGAGACAAGTATGCCATGAGTAGTTTTGCGCCATGTCCAAAATTGACTCAATGTGATTGTCTATATGCACATCCCACCCATGTGGGACATCCCCACGCCTGACCATACGGCGCATAGCGGCAAGATATTCGAACCATGTCGACTCCCCTTGATTTACTTTCCCCTTTTTTTCATGTCTTATTACATATTTGTGTGGCAGTAACTTAAGTTTCTTCGACTGTTTCGCCCTTTTTCTGGTCAACCTAATTAGTTCATTCATCATCAGGTCATCATCACTCCCGTCATCACTATCATCAAATTGGCCATCTAGTGCACGACGTTTCACACCGATTATATTAGAGTTCAGTATCACATTACCTGTAGACGTGTGTGGTGTGGGCTTGTTGATACATGATCCGCCTGTGTGTACTGGCGACACATCTGTCGTGTTAACAACAGTTGCTGCTAACTCCGCTCCTGTGACGTCATGAGAGAAGCCACCCGGCATGTTCGGCGGTGGAGCCACAAACGAGTCAGCTCCCCCGCCATCTTGGTTACTTTCCAGATCCTGGAGACGTGCTATCAGTGGCGCCTGTGAAGCTGCCAGTTTATTATCAAGTAATTTCGCTATATCCTCCAGCGTTAGACTTTTCCTATGAGATGTAGATGGTGCAGGCGAGTCAACCAGGTGACTATCCAATTCTGCCAGTTTAAGCCTTGTCGAAGAAGAAGCTCGATCAACCGTATTACCATCCATGGCACTTTCACTCGATCCCGACCGATCCATAGACTCTAACAAGGCCTTTGAATAACGTCCCACTACACTCTTCACTCCCCGGCAGTGTTTCGGCATACTTGAAAGTCCTTGATGTCATGAAACTTGTAACTTTGCTCAGCGATCCGTCGACGACGGTGGCCAGGTAAGAACTGGACAAGCCTTGAATCTACTACCGGAAGTTACTTTTGTACATAGCAACGCGCGCTAGGAACGGTATCTATGGTGCTGCTCATATCAGGCCCGTAGTCAGTGTTTGTGAATTATGCATGTTTCCGGCAACATGGACAATTATCAAAAATGATGAAAAATGGTACAAGTATGTGTTCTCTATAAATCCACAATAGACTACATCACGGTTCCGACTGCACATGCGCTGAAAACGGCGTTGGGAGCTAAGCAAAAGCATACACCCATTGAGTTTGCCGATAGGCATAGGGCAAAACTGGCATTTTATTCAAAATAAATAGAAATATATAACAATTTGGCATAAACATGGATGGAAGGATGCAATATAATAATATAATGAATATGTTTAAGACACAACTCTCCATAATTAAGCATTTTGAGCTAAGAAACATACAATTTCAGTCACTTTACAGGCTGATGTTTACATCAGCATTGATTAGTCAGGAGTAATTCTTGTTCTAAATATTAAAATGTCAAATGTGTCAACAAAAACTTGTTTCAAAGAAATATATAACCAATATCTGATTAACCCTACTCATTTTCTATTTCTGCATCTGTCATTAACCATGGAATATGAATAAAAACATGAATAAAATAAATCAAACTGACTCGGGCTATGGCTCTTAAGGCCCTGTCACATTACGACGCTTCTGCCGGCGCGCCGGTAACGCGCAAAATATTTGCAACCCGTCGAGAAACGTCGAACTTTTCGGCGCTTTGGGAGAAAGTTTGACACGGCGCAGCGTGTTAGTGGCGTGTTGGAGGCGCGTTATTGGCGCATTATTGGCGCGTTATTGGCGCGTTATTGGCGCGTTAGTAGCGTGTTATTGGCGCGTTGTCGGCTCCCTGGTGGCGCGCTATCGGCGCGTTTACAGCGTGGAGGGAGCGCGTTGGTATCGTGTTAGTATTGCGTCAACCCGTACATACCCGCCAGCAACACGTTAGGACGCGCCCGCAGCGCGTCCACAGCGCGTCCACAGCGCGCGGCCAACGCATCCAGGCGCGCCGGCAACACGTCCAACGCGCCGAGAAACGCTGGAGCAACGCCAATGGCATGCCCACAACACGTCGATGGGACGTTCCCGACGCGCCGACGGAACGCTCCCATTTTTGGGGAAAAAGAGCCAACGTTAACCAACATTGATCAACGTCCTGCCAGCGTTCCGCCGGCGCGCCGCCAACGCGTGTCGACGTGTTGCTAACGCGTCCGTAACGCGCCCTCCAACCCGTTGGCGCGCGTCGCCGCGCGTCCAAAGTTTTGTGCATGCACAAAACCTCGACGCGCCGCGCCGCGCACTGACGCGCGCCGACGTTTCCATTCACACGTTGCTATGTACCGACGCGCCGGTAACGCGCCGGTAACGCGCCGGCAACGCGCCGGCAACGTACCGGACGTGTACCGACGTTTTGAACAAAAACCAGACCCGTCGGCACGCGTCGAAGCGCGTTGGTGAGAAACGTCATAGTGTGACAGGGCCTTAACACTAGTCTGAGTGCCTAGATTTGTCTAAATCTAAATGCACATGGCATAAGATGTGCTGGTTATATTGATGTAAATGCAATGCTGGATACAAGATTAATATCTTAATTTATTATATATATTTTTTTAGTTGGTATTCTATGTTTCAAACAAGAGCTGAGATGAATTGAAACTAGCACATTTCATAGCTGCACCCAGTGTATTAGCATGTGCCATGTGCTTCTCACGGCTTTGTTTTGCTCTGATCCATCCCACCATGTACCACACCGATGGAACCGTGATGTAGTCTATTGTGCTGAAAAGACTGTGTCAGTTGCTCAATATGAAGCCGATGTTAACAGAACCTCAATTGCCTCTCCATAGACCCAGTAAAGGCCCTGTCACACTACGACGTTTCTCACCAACGCGCTTCGACGCGTGCCGACGGGTCTGGTTTTTGTTCAAAACGTCGGTACACGTCCGGTACGTTGCCGGCGCGTTGCCGGCGCGTTACCGGCGCGTTACCGGCGCGTCGGTACATAGCAACGTGTGAATGGAAACGTCGGCGCACGTCGGCGCGCGTCGCGGCGCGTCGAGGTTTTGTGCATGCACAAAACTTTGGACGCGCGGCGACGCGCGCCAACGGGTTGGAGGGCGCGTTACGGACGCGTTAGCAACACGTCGACACGCGTTAGCGGCGCGCCGGCAGAACGCTGGTAGACCGTTGATCAACGCCAGTTAACGTTGGCTTTTTTTCCCCCATAATGTGACCGTTCCGTCGGCGCGTCCGTAACGTCCCATCGACGGGTAGTGGGCGCGCTATTGGCGTTGCTCCAGCGTATCTCGGCGCGTTGGACGTGTTGCGGGCGTGCCTGGACGCGTTGGCCGCGCAGTGTCGACGCGCTGCGGGCGCGTCCTAACGTGTTGCTGGCGGGTATGTACGCGTTGACACGATACTAACGCGCCGTCAACGCGCCGTCAACGCGCCGACAGCGCGCCGACAGCGCGCCGACAACGCGCCGATGGCACGCTGGGAACCCGCTGGTGGGACGTTGACATGTTGTTCTGCGCGCGTCGAAACGCGTTGGCCGCGCGCTTGTAGCACGCTACTAACACGCTGCGCCGCGTCAAACTTTCTCCCAAAGCGCCGAAAAGTTCGACGTTTCTCGACGGGTTGCAAATATTTTGCGCGTTGCCGGCGCGCCGGCGGAAGCGTCGTAGTGTGACAGGGCCTTTACCCACAAGTCCAGCCTGGATTATGCTCTGCGCATGCGCCGCGGAAATGGTGTATTGTTCATGTTACTCATGTGGATGAGGTCTTGTTATTCAGACACATACAGCGAAGCAATACCAGAGGTCACTCCAAGAGGCTTTTCAAGCCAAGGTACAACAGCTCACTCAGAGGGGCCTTCTTTTCACAGCGCGTGATAAACATGTGGAATGAGCTACCGGAAGAAGCGGTGGAAGCAGCTACCATGAATAAATTCAAGAATGCGCTGGACAGGGACTGGGCCAGAGAAACATTCCTGTACAATTTCGAGGCTGCATACCATTAGAGCTGAGAGCTATGAGCTTTGTATAGGCTACCACAAGCCTGCATCAAAGAAGAGGATAATAATAATAATAATAACATGTACAATTCACTGGGGCAGATGCGACCGACACGAAATGAACTATAGTGGCGCCACCTATCGGGAAACACCAGAACTAACATCACACTAGCCTGGCTCCAGTGCGCCGAATAGCGGATATTTCAAGAACTAAGCGATCGCCCACCACCTCCAGGGCCGCAACGCCACCACCACCCAGGAGTCAAATTTCCCCCCGAAATGGTCACGTGACCGAACCATGCCAAGGTCAAACCACACAACTACCGAACCAGCCACCACGAAAGGACATATACACTTCCTTTCCCCCACCCACATTGCTAAGAAAATAACTGACGGGTATGGTTGAGGGTAACTAACGGGTATCGTTCGAGTCCCGCTCACCTTGACATTTGAACCTTTGAACTCTGATGATCTGATTGATTGATTGTTGCATAATGCTCATTTGTCACTCACCCTTCTCTCATACCTTTAATTTAAACCAGTATACCGACTACTGTCTCCGCCTTTCGTGAATTATTGTTTCAAAGCCATCAACGTTTCCTCTTGGGTGAATACACATAAATTTTAACTCCGGTCAATAAGCACATTGCTACTATATAACTTTGGTACGAAATGGCCGGCACTTTCTTAAGCATTCACTAACACCAGAGACGTGTAACATGCATGGGTGCTTGATTGATTTGCCATTCTAAAATACATGCTTAGTACTGCAAAGTTGTGGAGTTCGATTGAATGGGTTGGTGGTGTACAGCTATTATTATGTGATGGTCAGTGCATCATACAATACATGCTACTACCTTCGAAACTGCACAGATTAGTATGTGTTATGGTATGTGTTATACGCTATTAAAACCTGGGCTAATCTCTCAGTTAAGATACCTAGTGATGTATACTTTGCATATTACAATACAAATTACTCTCTTATCAACAAGGATAGCCTACTATGATTGTTCAATTGCTGGAAGATCCATGCCCCGGAACAGAGTAATTGTACATTCAGAGGAATAAACACATTTACCAAAGACAGAAAACAAAATGTATGTACATGGTCAAGTTGTATAATAGCTGGCTTTGGCTCTTACCAGGTTACAGGGATCGGCCTCTGAGACACGCTTGTTACCTCTTTGGCTCATATCTGCTTACAGTTAAATGTTGATGTACTAACAATAATATTTATATTGTTAATGTGAGCGGAAATCCAGAAGAAAATTAAAGCCTTACGTGTCATTGAACACTTATACTGAATGTAGTTAATTATGTAATTACGATTAAATTATGGTTGTCGGCAGCAATTGAGTGGGGAGTTCTGGGGGGAGACGGCAGGTGGCGCCGTGGTGGAGCGCTGTGATTGGTGGGTTTAGTAACTCTCCATGTCTCTACCCTCTTAAATCAGACGCAATTCTGAGGTATTTCATACCATTCATAGGAGGCCCCCTCGGTTCCTCTCTATCCATCCCGTGCACAACCAACTTAGAACAAACCAAATGAATACAGAAGATAACTTTTGCTAAAGGGGCTGTCACATTAGGGTTTTTTGCGGGAGCGTATGGCAGCGTAAGCGCGTTACGTCATATACGTCGGCATACGCCGTATACGCTACTCATACACTACGCATACGCTACTCATACGCTACTCATACGCCACCAGATGCCGCCAGATGCCGGCGTATGTGAAGCGTATGAGGCATACGCCGCCATACGCTTTCATAAATCCGTCCGTCCAAATTTGTTTGTGCATGCTAAAAAAAACCCGACCTATGAGGGCGTATGGCCCATACTGTCAACAAATGTCAGAGCACGCTCCCATACGCTCCCATACGCTCCTCATACGCTCCTCCTACGCTCCTCGTAGGTTCCACATATGCTCAAAACCACCCGAAAGGTCACCAAATGTCATCATAGGCCGGCATGCGCAGGACCTACGTAGGTTTTCAATACGCTCCCGCCATACGCCGTAATGTGACAGGGCCTATAGATTCTAAATACTATGTAAATACTCACATTGATCTGACTAATATTGATCTAGTTATATGACACTACTGTTACCATATTGCTATGGAACTTTTGGGTTACAGAATGTCATTGTGTTTCATGCTGCAAATTGTGTATTCAATAGTTATTGTACACCTTATTCTATATACCTTTTGTGTAAATAACCCTGAATTGAAAAATGGCTGGAAGACTTGTGCTTCGGCACTGACAGAAGACTTATTCAGCATAATAAACATATGTAACACACAAAAACCCAAAAGAAACCCCATCACTCACCCATCACAAGCATTACACAATTCACACAGCGGATTCACCCCATTTCCTCTAAGGAGCTTATTTCATAATGAGACATGCGCCTACATTAATTAATCTTCCAACCAGGTTATCTCTTCTGCATCATGATCAGGATAGAGTATGTTGCGCAATGAAGTGCCAGGTTATGTCCCGCAAATGCAAATAACACAAAAGATAACAACGTTCTCTTCTAATACAGTAAAATAAAGCTTGTTATATTTAATGACGCCTCTAGAGCATATTGGTTTGTATCATCGGCTATTGGATGTCAAACATGTGGGCATTCTGACATATTTCTTTGGAGAAAACCAGCTGCAGCCACATAGGCTACTCTTTCCGATAAGCAGCAACAGTTCTTTTATACACACTTTCCCACAGGCAGGACAGCACATACCACATCCTTTGATGAACTAGTTGTGGACCACTGGTTGGAATAGAACATACTGCAAATGGGTCTACGGAGAAGGATCAATAGGTTGACCGACACCTTCGCAGGTGGACACTCTACCGCCTGAGCTTCGTTCCGCTCCCCCATTCTAATGCAGCATCCCATTGTCCATGATGTTCGCAACATGGGTAATTGAATGAATGAGACTGTGAATCTCAGTAGATTAGGCACTGTGGCGCCGACTATATTCTATTCTTCGAACTAATAACTTTGGCCGCTGATCGACGCGCCACCTACATGATACTTCTTGAACTCCTTATTGCGCAGTTAACTTAATTACGCAGTTAGTTTAATATCAGATTGTGGCGACACCTATATTTGAGTTTAGAACTAGAAATGGTCGCCGATTGACCCGCCACCTGTAGGGATTTCCAGTCAAAGCCGATGACGTGGCACTGGATATCTTCACTTAGACCAGACTTTTCAAACCGAGAGGACGTACTTCTTCCGACAAGATTTCTTAAAATGCCGCCCGTCAAGAACACAAAGGCTAAGAAATCAAAAGTAGGTAATAGTGACAATGCTGGACCTGCGAAGAAGAAGAAAACTAAGGTTGGTGCGAAGTCAGTGGCTTTATCTCCGAATTCGACGACGGAAAGGCATACTCGTTCCGGCCGAACAAAGGACCGGCGCGAGGATCGATCAGTCAATTCGGACCAAGAACAAATGGATGTTACGATCAACGACGATTCGGGATTAACCGTGGCTCTGGCTACCATACAGAAGCAGATGGCAGAGATCAACGCTGGCATAAATTCACGTATTGATGAACTGCAGAAAAACGCTGACAAAAGGAAATCGAGATCTCTTTCTCCCCGCCGGCGCCACCGTGACGTCACGCCACGTGATGGCGGCCATGACACCTTGCTCGGCAGATCTGATCGGGACGGATCCTTCGAACCGACAAGACGGCGTTCCGGCTCGCTACAATCGGCTGGGACTTCATGGGATGCTGGTCACAGATACCGGCGACGTTCTCGCGAAAAATCCGAGTTCGAGCCGTACTCCTACGCTGAACGGGACCGTCGTACCTGTCTCGGTGCTGCGGCACACTCAGTCGACGTACTATCTCCGTGGGAGGACGTGATGGCGAGCGGGAAGACGCAGTCAACGAGCTGCTGGTGGCGGCCGGATCGGCCTTGGGCAAGAAAAGAGGTACGAATAAAATTCTCGCTCCCCATAGATATGTAATAAGAGGTAGCAAAAATGATAAGATCGGTATGGAAGAGGCTACTTGGCCTGAGTACCTAGCGGCACTATGCCGTATGTGCAAGGACAGAAAGCTCCCCAAAAACTGGTCACACCATGTCTTTGAGCACATGCACCAGGTTCTCACTATGGCAGGGAACTGGGACTGGCATACTTGCCGACAATGGTCGGAGACCGTCTTCACAATGATTGCGGACGGTCGTCTCCCACAGGCCTGGGACGACACGTACGCTATCAAGGACGTCCAACGCAACATCTGTGCAATTGGTACGCGAGTCGACAAACAGGCTGGTCGATACCGTCGACAGGAGCCGGCCGCGGCTGCCACTGTATCATCGGCGTCTGCACACGCCAGTGGTAGAGTGAGTGAATATAGTCGACCTGAATACAACAAAGAAGTCGATGGTAAGCCATGTCACGCCTGGAACATCGGTAATGACTGTAGTTTTGCCACGTCCCACGGCATTCAGCCGGAGAGGCGCTGTCACCTCTGCGAGTGGTGTGCAAATAAAAATAAGAAGGCCAATCCGCACCAAGAAAAATTGTGCCAAAACAAAAGGAGATTCCAGGAGAGGATCACCAACAACGAGAAAGGTCAAGCGAAGGATTTTCAGTAGGTGGCCGAGCTGACCCCGCTCACTCTGTCCACGTCGGTTATGCTAATGCGGGAGGTGCGACTCAGCGCACCGGTGATCGACATCGCTCTATTGTAATGACTCGTGAACTGGGTCAAGAAACCAAGGCGCGCGGAAATGCCTTGATTAATAGCCGGGCCGGTATCGGACCCTTATCAGCCGGGGTGAACTTTGGACTTTCACGTGCAGGCACGACTGGTGCTGAGCGAGAATGCGTTCACTCCCTGGATGTTTCTAGTCTAGGCTTGGCTGAGTCGGACAATGCTGTGCCTGTTCATACGATAGACGCTGGTGATGGTGCTGGAAACGCTGGGATGTACGCGCCGGTCTGGCGGCCGGGAGATGGACATGAACCACTGGATCCTCCGATTGAAGGTAGGGAGAGTGTGTCGGTATGTGATTTGGGATCTAATGGGGGTGTCAGTGGTGTATCAACACGATGTGGGGACTCGCCTGATAGGCTGCTGATTGATGATCATGTTGACACAGACGACGTGGAATACGTTATTTTGAACATTAATAATGATCAGCTACCATCTTATAACCCACCACATACCCCGGTCACGTATAGGCACATACTCGATGATATCTGGCCGCACCCGGTCGATAATATATGGGCAAAACATCTAGTCTATCTTGACATCTATATGCACGTGAGGGCCGGTGCCCTACCAAATTACATAGGCCCCAGGATACCCATACCATCGGGTTTGAACATTGGCGTATGGAGGGACCTATTGTCCGACTATCATGATAAACAATTGCTAGACTTTCTGGAGTACGGGTGGCCTGTAGATTATACCGGTGACCGCCCCCCAGTCGCGTCGGTGGCGAATCATTATGCTGATACGGACAGTGAGGCTCATATGGCCGAATACATTAACACCAAACTTAAGCATGGTGCCCTGGTTGGTCCATTTGACATTCCGCCGTTCCGTCCATGGACTCAGGTTAGTCCTATGATGACACGAGAAAAGCGTGGTACGACTAGGAAGAGAGTCATCGTTGACCTGAGCTACCCAGCTGGCGCCAGCGTGAACTCCGGTATCAGGAAGGCCCAGTATCAGGGGCAGCCGTACACCTACACGCTTCCTGGTATCATCGACTTGGCCGATGAGGTCACGCGGCTTGGAAAGGGTGCACTCATCTGGTCTGTGGACTTGGCCAGGGCGTACAGACAGCTTCGTACCTGTCCTTTGTCGACCCCGCTCCTTGGCATCACGCTAAAAAAAAAGATATACATAGATCTGGCACCGCCGTTTGGTTGTCGCACGTCTTCAATGGCTTGTGCCCGAACAACAAACGCGGTGGTATACCTTATGAGGAAGCGCGGCCATCACGTTCTATGCTACCTCGACGACTTTGTCGGGGCGGCCGGAACAATGCACGAAGCGTTAAGAGCCTACCGTGACATCATTGGCCTCACTCTCCGTCTTGGCCTGGACCTTGCTACAGAGAAGTGTGTCTCGCCCACAACGGAGGTCTCGTGGCTCGGGTTCACAGTCTCCACAGACGACATGACTATAACAATACCACAAGATAAGCTTCAGGAGGTTATCAGAGAGTGCGAGGTGTGGAAAAAGAAGGTTCTGGCGTCTCGTAGGGAGCTCCAGCGCCTCGTCGGACGCCTACAGCATATTGCTAAATGTGTGATCGCGGCTAGGAGGTTCATGTCGAGGATCCTTAATGCCCTAAGGAACGCACCACACAGGGGTAAGCACATCGTGCCTCCGGAGCTTGCACTCGACGTCGGCTGGTTCACACGATATGCCGCCAGGTCGAACAGACTGGTCCTTCTCCCTCCCTGTGCTCGGGAGCCTTGGGTCATTGAGTGCGACTCCTCGCTGAGGGCTGGGGGAGCGCATTCGTCTACGACCTACTATGCAGCCGAGTACTCACAGGAGGTTGGCGATAAGCAATATGGAATTGCCCAGCTCGAGGCGATCAATCTGGTCGTTGCACTGAAACACCTCTCCCCACATGAGGCCCATAAATACACCATCATAATAAATACAGACAATGCAACATCACAGCAGGTGCTCAGCTCCGGGGCAGGTCGTGACCAAGTCATATGTGCCTGCGCTCGCGAAATCTGGCTCTTTGCCGCACAAAGAAGCACGGACATTCTCGTACGACATAAACCAGGAAAGGACATCATCCTTGCTGATGCTCTGAGTCGTATGTGTTTCGACTTGCGTGCAAGGAGACTAGCACAGAAACTTGTTGCTGACGCAGGTCTGAAACTGGTCATTGTGACCCATGACAATGCTTTAACACACAACCTGTAACCTGGGATCGATATTAAACCTTTTTTGCCTTCTCTCCCCAGGTTACTCACAACGTCACCATCAGCGGCTTCTTGATGCCATTAGGGCGGGGCTGGTGGTTGGGACCTGGAGGAATAAGGCGGCTCAGGCAAAGGAATACTACATCTATATGCAAGAACACCAAACAGACCCATTGCAACCGTCCCAGTATCATATTATGTCGTATCTGTTACATCTTAAAGATCGACTTTCCTCACCGAGTGCCATATTGAACTATCTGAGTGGCGCCCGCACATGGGTCCTGTCATTTGACGGCAGGACGACTTCATTCGACACGTACCTGGTTGGCCTCCTCAAACGAGGCATTCAGAGGGAGTCACGTCATGTGCCTGTCCAGGCCCCTCCTCTGCTACCTATAGATGTTCGGAATATCATCACCTTCTTCCGGACAACTGGCCCAAATGGTCACATACTGGTGATATCCACTATCATCACATACTTCACACTCCTTCGCCAGAGCAACTTGTTTCCTAAGGTTGGCAGATCTGACCCAGATCACTATCTTCGCGCTAAGGATGTGAGGCTGACTGCAAAGGGCATCAATGTCCGAATCCGTTCATCAAAAACCCAGTACAAGTCATCGTCTCCAAGAGACATCATCGTTCCGGCGATACCTGGATCGCCCTACTGTCCGCGTCAAGCGTGGAAACAATACGTGTCCATGACACCAATTCAACCCGATGGCCCTGCCTTCCTGACGATCAACGGATCACCCCTACGTGCAACCGCGTTGCTCGACACCATACGACTGGCCTTGTCCGTCGCAGGCCACCCGGCCCCTGCGGCCATCACCCTGCACAGCCTGAGACGAGGCGGTGCACAAGCCTGTGCCCTGCAAGGATCGACAATCAATAACATCAAACAGCTGGGTCACTGGACTTCCGATGCGGTGCATGACTATGTGCCAAGGCAGTCGGTTTCATCGGCTCCCAGGACACTTGCTCTACTTTTTGGTTAAGTGCCTGTAATCCTTGAAATATCTAAGGTCATTGTCATCATCAAGAGTAATGTAACAAGCTAATTAGAAAGAATTAAATTGCCACTTTATACTACTGTCTCGTTCTGTTTTCAATTGTCCATGATGTTCGCAACATGGGTAATTGAATGAACGAGACTGTGAATCTCAGTAGATTAGGCACTGTGGCGCCGACTATATTCTATTCTTCTAACTAATCACCAAATGTCATCATAGGCCGGCATGCGCAGGACCTACGTAGGTTTTCAATACGCTCCCGCCATATGCCGTAATGTGACAGGGCCTATAGATTCTAAATACTATGTAAATACTCACATTGATCTGACTAATATTGATCTAGTTATATGACACTACTGTTACCATATTGCTATGGAACTTTTGGGTTACAGAATGTCATTGTGTTTCGTGCTGCAAATTGTGTATTCAATAGTTATTGTACACCTTATTCTATATACCTTTTGTGTAAATAACCCTGAATTGAAAAATGGCTGGAAGACTTGTGCTTCGGCACTGACAGAAGACTTATTCAGCATAATAAACATATGTAACACACAAAAACCCAAAAGAAACCCCATCACTCACCCATCACAAGCATTACACAATTCACACAGCGGATTCACCCCATTTCCTCTAAGGAGCTTATTTCATAATGAGACATGCGCCTACATTAATTAACCTTCCAACCAGGTTATCTCTTCTGCATCATGATCAGGATAGAGTATGTTGCGCAATGAAGTGCCAGGTTATGTCCCGCAAATGCCAATAACACAAAAGATAACAACGTTCTCTTCTAATACAGTAAAATAAAGCTTGTTATATTTAATGACGCCTCTAGAGCATATTGGTTTGTATCATCGGCTATTGGATGTCAAACATGTGGGCATTCTGACATATTTCTTTGGAGAAAACCAGCTGCAGCCACATAGGCTACTCTTTCCGATAAGCAGCAACAGTTCTTTTATACACACTTTCCCACAGGCAGGACAGCACATACCACATCCTTTGATGAACTAGTTGTGGACCACTGGTTGGAATAGAACATACTGCAAATGGGTCTACGGAGAAGGATCAATAGGTTGACCGACACCTTCGCAGGTGGACACTCTACCGCCTGAGCTTCGTTCCGCTCCCCCATTCTAATGCAGCATCCCATTGTCCATGATGTTCGCAACATGGGTAATTGAATGAACGAGACTGTGAATCTCAGTAGATTAGGCACTGTGGCGCCGACTATATTCTATTCTTCGAACTAATAACTTTGGCCGCTGATCGACGCGCCACCTACATGATACTTCTTGAACTCCTTATTGCGCAGTTAACTTAATTACGCAGTTAGTTTAATATCAGATTGTGGCGACACCTATATTTGAGTTTAGAACTAGAAATGGTCGCCGATTGACCCGCCACCTGTAGGGATTTCCAGTCAAAGCCGATGACATGGCACTGGATATCTTCACTTCGACCAGACTTTTCAAACCGAGAGGACGTACTTCTTCCGACAAGATTTCCCTCCCACCCACCCAACTAGTATGATGTACCGATAGGGTTAAGTGCCTGTAATCCTTGAAATATCTAAGGTCATTGTCATCATCAAGAGTAATGTAACAAGCTAATTAGAAAGAATTAAATTGCCACTTTATACTACTGTCTCGTTCTGTTTTCAATTACTAACACATATCATCAAAGAAGTGGGTAAATATCTATAACCACGGGCGGCTAGATAAGCAGTGCTTCAGTGGTGGCAATCTGAGATGTCATAGCAAAATGCCACGCATTGGAATTTGCATGCGTCGATTTTCAGGGCAAATGTCATTTTACCCATGTGAAAACGTCAACATGACGCATATATATATGGTATTGCCCTAACAGAACCACAAACTCTTGATGCATGACGTACATCTCATGACGCACGTCGCCGATCGCATGACGCACACGCACATCGCATGACGCACACCCACATCGCATGAAGCATATATTGTTACATTTTTACTTCAGCACAAAGACATCCGAGCATACTTCTGATACATTTCATGGAATAGATTAAATTAAATACATATTGTAGTAGTCTGCACTGATCTCTCAGGCAAGTAACCACATATACAGGTAGGCGTGGGTACTGTGGTGATATCAGGGAGCCTAGGCGTTGTAATGGTTAGCACACTGGCCCGGAATGCAAAGAGATGTGGGTTCGAGTCCCACTCTAGGCGCAATATTCCCAATTTTCATCACCCTCATGACAATATTGAATACACAGATTCAACAATAACGAGTTGATATCAATAAAAAGACATACTTATTTATCACCAACAGACCATGGAAACGCAAAATGTGGTGCCTAGTTTTAGAAAATTACCCATTTACATTTGTCAAGTCGTAGGTTTCAATCAACCGGCGTCCACATCATGTAACCTGGAACATGGGATGTGAGTGTTCAACTCATTCAGCCATCACATCGGTAGCTTTACGGCATGCATACATACACACCAGCGAGTGACAGGTATTGATTTTGTAAGTCATTGGTTTTATTTGGCCGGACTCCTAAACCAGACAGGAAGTCAGCCAACACTCTTACAACTTTAGCCATCTTATCCGATCTTGGCACATAGAAGGAACATTGCATCCATTTGTACCAAGCCTCTCACTGCTGCAAGTTTGCTATATATCAACCATTTTTGCATGCTTTTCTTTTAAAAATAAAACTTACTTAGGCGATTGAGGTGAACAATATTTGAAATAAATGCAGAGTGGTGCATACTTTCAAATTGTGGTTGATTCGGCAGGGGAGAGCCGGCACGCCGCCCTGGTGAAAGTCTGTGGTACTACTCACGTCAGACAGCACACTACCAGCCCATCGATTTCACTTGGTGGGGCAGCTCAGAATAATCGCATGGTTAAATTGACCACGCCCGCCCACCCTCTTAAAGGTACAGAAGGCTCGGATGCCGGGTCCTCTTCGGCAGACTCCTTGGTCCGCCAGGAGTCGGCTCCACTCAATAGAGACTCAATCAATTTAAAAAAGTTGATCATGCATTAAATATTGATTCTAATGAAATAACAACATTTCCCAGCCAATTAGTGTATCTTGAAAACAGAACTATTTGAATGTGCAGTTACTATAATCAGTATTCAGCGTTGCGATTACCGTAGAACCTCAGATGTCACCACCTCACTTCCACGGATGTATCATGTATTTGATACACCAGGGTAAACAATCCTAATCATTATGTTATCACTAAATGGTTGTCAAAATTATCTTAATGGAATTTGATCACCAAATCGAGAGTTCCACTCTGCGTCATGTTTGTCTATACAATAAAGGGGACAAACGTGGCACAGAAGTTTCACTATGAAAACCTTCCTCATAATTCATTCCTTGACAGGATCCTGGTAACAGAAGCATATTTCCCGGAACACCTAATAGCGGCCGCACGGGCTGAAGCGGATATGCAGTCATGCAGTTATGCAAGTCATTATTTATAGTGTTTATTTAAAGCTGCGAACACACTGGACGCAGACGTCACGTGGTTCCTGCACGTCACGCGGACGGAAAAACTCTAAATGTATGTAACAAAGAGAAGCTGAACACACTGGCATGGGTGGTTCTCGTGCGGGCGTCTCACATGCGGATAGAATCGCTGTTGGAGCAATTTTTGCCACTTGATGCATGGTGCCGCTTGGCTTTTGACTGACTTTGCCCGACTTTGCCCAACTTTGCCCGACCTTGTCTGACTTTGCCTGACTTTGCCTGACTTTGCCCAACTTTACCTGACTTTGCCCGACTCTGCTCGACTCTACCCTACCCAACTCGACTCTACTTGACTACTCGACTTTACATGACGCTACTCGACTATACCCAACTCTACTCGACTCTACCCAACTCGACTTGACTCGACTGTACCCGACTCAACTCTACCTGACTCAACTCTATCCAACTCAACTCTATCCAACTCGACTCAACCTGACTTCACGCTACTCAACTCTACTCTATCCGACTCGACTCTACCGTAATCGAATCTACCCAGCTTGACTCTACCCGACTCAACTCTACCCGACTCAACTCTACTCGAATAGACTCTACCCAACTCGATCGACTCTACTTGACTCAAATCGACTCGACTATATCCAACTCGACTCGACATTACACGACTCAACTCTACCTGCCCCAACTCTACCCAACTCAACTCTACCCAACTCGATTCTACCCATATTGACTCTACTCAACTCGACTCTACCGGACTCGACTCTACCCAACTCGATTTGACTCTACCCAACTCGACTCGACTCTACCCAACTCCACTCTACCCAACTCCACTCGACTGCACTCGACTCTAACCGACTCGACTCTACCCAACTCGCCTCGATTCTACCAAACTCGACTCGATGTTTCCAAACTCAACTCAACACTACCTCACTCAAATCTACCCAACTCAACTTGACTCTACCTGACTCGACTGTATCCAACTTGACTCTGCCTGACTTGACTCTATTCGACTCTACTCTACCCGACTCAACTCTACCCGACTCAACTTTACCCGATCTGACTTAACCCAACCTGACAGTCAGGTAGGTTGGAGTGAGGTCGGACTGAGTGAGCTCGGGTAAAGTGAGGTCGGATAATAAACTCTGGTCGGGTAAAGCCACGTCTGTTAAACTCAGGTCGGATAAAGTCAAGTCGGGTAAATATATATGTATAGCTTTTTTGCTGCGTGCCGTCCGCGTCCAGTGTGTTCGCTATTTCCGCTTGAGAACTGCATGCGTTCCGCTTCTACTTGCCGCCCGCGCGATACACGCATCCTCTCTGTCCCTAGCTTATATGCAGTCTAGTTTGATGACTCATTATCGCATGTCAGTATCATTAATGGGGAGCTTTCATGAGCCAGTTCTCTTGATATACACTTGGTGGCAGCACCCGTTCCCGGTCCAAGTCGGCGATCACGGTTGGATAGAAGGGTGTAGGTGTGTGTGTTGGTGATGTAGGTGTGTGGTGGGGGTGGTGGCGTGTGGTGGGGGTTTAGGGATGTGGTGGGGGTGTAGGTATGTCTGTGGTGGGGGTGTTGGTGTGCGGTGGGTGAAGAGGGCTTAGGGGTGTGGTGGGGGTGTAACTGTGTGGTGGGGGTTTAGGGTGTGGTGGGGTGTAGGTGTGTGGTGGGGGTGTAGGTGTGTGGTAAGGGTGTAGGTGTGGGGTGTGTGGTGGGGGTGTAGGGGTGTGGTGCTGGCTTAGGGGTGTGGTGGGGGTATAGGTGTGTGGTGGGGGTGTCGGTGTGTGGTGGGTGTGTAGGTGCGTGGTGGTGGTTTAGGGATGTGGTGGGGTGTAGGTGTGTGGTATGTGTGTGGTGGTGTAGGTGTGTGGTGGGAGTTTAGTTGTGTGGTGTGTGTGGTGGGGGTGTACATGTGTGGTGAGGGTTTAGGGGTGTGGTGGGGCTGTCCGTGTGTGGTCGGGGTGTAAGTGTGTGGAGGGGCTTTAGGGATGTGGTGGGGGTGTAGGTGTGTGGTATTTGTTTGGTGGTGTAGGTTTGTGGTGGTGGTGTGTGGTGGGGTGTAGGTGTGTGTGGTGGAGGTGGACGTGTGTGTGGTGAGGGTGTATCTGTGTTGTGGTGAAGGTGTGGTGTGTGGATGGTGAAGGTGTATATGTGTTGTACCACCACCACCATCACCACCACCACCACCACCACCACCACCACATCCCTCAGCCCCCACCACACACCCGTAAATCCCCATGCACCCCCACCACATACACCAACATCCTCACACTTGATAGTAGAATGAACTGCTTCTGTCCAACCAAAGCATTACAGAGACCGGCATCGTGTGCCATCTGACGAGAGACCCATGCACACTGAAAGGTCCCCATTATTTCAGTAATCGACGAAAACGTAATAAATATCCTTAGTGCTTTCATGTCTGGAGTACAGGCGGTGAGTCTTGTTGCGGCAAACAGTGAGGGGTGTGCGCGTGGTGTGTGGTGTGTGCGTGGTGTGTGTGTGGTGTGGGGTGCACAGTGGGTGAATTCCCAGGGAGGTAGTGTGCTAAGCATGGCTGACAAACATTGAAACACAGTCTTGTGAATGCCACTCGAAAAAAACCACCCAAAACTAAGCATCATATCTGGTCACTCATGACACGCCCTATTTTCTGAACTTCATACAACCACCCACAATGATTGCTATTATATTCTATTAGTTGGTTATTACCAAAAACAGCTATAAAACCCTTCTGTTCATAGGAATTCAAAGACATCTCTTTCTGATGCAGGGTTGCACAGGGATAAGCTCTTAGGGTTAGCATTGCCTGGTGACTCGCCCCCAAATTCCAATGGCATATTCTCGCTGTGCAATAACATTTTTTTTTATATATTATGTATTTTTTGGTCAAATATATATTTGATCAGCTCCTAAGCATTCAGATTACCGCTTGTAAAATAATTTGGCTTACTCCATTGAAGATGCCTTCAGTTACAAACAATGAAATATCAATGAGAAGGTCAGTGCTTCGATTCCCTGTGCCCCCACCTCTGTCAATTTGGATTTCCACTGCTGTGTATAACTTACAGCATCATCAAAGGCCAGTTGCTCTCATACCATGCCTATGTGGTGTGGGAGGTTAACAATCCCTTGGGTCGGTAACAGTGTAGGCTCAAGCTTTCTATCGATAAACTGTCTAATGGTGAAAACAAGTCTATTCAGACTTATCCATCATAGGCAGTATAAATCTTCAAGAAAAACAATATTGTTCAGAAGTCTCGTTGGATAATAATTTTAAATCAGATACCAAATGTATGCCATCAACCTACTAGAAAATAAACACAACGGATACACTGACAATACATACTGGAGCTGGGTGAGTAAGGTCTAAGAATTAGACTGGCACCGACTTATGACAGTACACACTCATGGCGACTTTATAATGCTGCCCCAATGGGACACCAGGCTGCCAGCACCATGACCTGTTATTGCACTCAATCATATCCTGACACTGAGCGAACCAGGACTTGTCATATCCTAATACTGCAGAGCACATGGCTAGGAAGCAACAACTATCACTTTTCAAATCGATGGATTGACTCGACCAGGGTTCCAACCTGTGGGTTCGAACCCCACAGTCTACCAACACGGGAGAAGGACGCACAACTCATTCCGTCCCCCCCCCCCCCCTGTCCGGTCAGTAACTTGTGTATATAGAATGGTGGATGCATCTGGTTGGGATATATACGGACGATAGCTGTGTTGCGCCCAGTTTGCTAGTAACCGTGATGGAAGTGTATGTATTTACGGAGGCTGACTGCAAATATCATATGGTACAAAGTAATGTTGAGAATTCTGCCAGAATTATAGTTTAAAGGGCCCCATGTTACAGACGTGGTATACAGCACCTGACCGCACCCTAGCCTGTTATACTGGGTATGAGGCTATGATACTGAGCGTTACTAATATTAGAATGCCATTCATATATTTACACAATCAATAACTCTTTATCCGAGGACAATTTTCATATTATGCAAATTATCAGAATAATCTAGAGATAGCCTTCGGCGAACGTAATCGATTTGTATGAAATAACGGTAACAGCTGCGATGATATGTCATTCTTACTTATGCAAATACCACACGGTACATACTTGTTTGTTTGTTGGAGTGTTACGACCTGGCAACATCTAAGGTCATATCAGGATTACGTCCTAGCAACATATAAGGTCATATCAGGAGTGGTATCGATTTGTGACAGTGCGCACCTAAGGTGACTTTATAATGCTGCCCCGTGGGGAAATCAGGCTACCAGCACGACGAGCCAATATTCCAATTAGTCGCATTATCCTGACACTGATCCACCTAGTCCTAGCTCTATCCTATTAATGCCGAGCATCACACTAGGAACTGCACATATCAATTTGAAACTCACTGGTTTGACTCGATTGGGAACCGAAATCCCGACGTTCTGCGCGCGAGGCCCGCGCTCTACCGATTAGGCCACCTCGCCAGGTGGGTATATAACAACAACACAACAGCTGTCACTGTCCCATGTGAAATACCGCCATGCATGTTGTGTAGCAGTTTGGCTCGGGATGCTGGTGCATAACACTCGCCAACTTGCAGCTACTCGGAAATGATATCCTGGAACTGGAGAGTTCCTAGAAATGTGCATCAGTTCGCTGTATAGCAGACGTCCTAGTCAGAGATGGTATTGTCAGTTGTAGTCCATTGTTCTGTATTAAAACACCAGCCACCGGATGTGTTATTTGAACGGCATGCAGATGTGTTCACATGACAAATTCTCAGAGCTACTAGTGCTATAACATTAAATCCCGAATTCAAATTAATTTAAAGGCGTATTATATATTGGTTTTTATTACCGCAGTTTCTTAATGGTACATATCAGAGTTCAAGAGATAAATGAATCATTGAGATTTGTTGAGGCTTACAGAACATGACCCACTAGAATGCTTGGGTGGTAAACAAAGGATCCCATATGGTAGGTGTTGAAGGAGCCACAGCCGAGGTCAAAGTGAGCTGAAAGGCGATCTGGTCCATTCAAGTTAAGTTATGATGCTAGGAGCCACGCAGGTTGAGATGGCGGCCAAATTAGTCTATTAATAGAAAATTCTTCTTTGTGTCAAAGGGGGCGAGATGTCATTTGTGCCTATTCAATTATCTGTGTTCTCGTAACATGTACAATTGAAAGAAACAAGACCAACATATTATATATTGGACTTTATCACTGCAGTTTATTAATGGTACATATCAGAGTTCAAGAGATGAATAAGACTTTGAGATATTTTGAGGCGTACAGAACTTGACCCAAATCTCGAGCTAAAGTTTCTTGTAGCCGAGGATATAGAGTCCTGTGGGACATATATGTGTACCACGTCAGAGGTCCAGTGACCGAGTTCTTTGATATCATCGAGTGAGGAGCCCAATAGAGGACAGGCTTGGGCCCCACCTTGGGGGAGACTGTGTAGAGTGATAGCACCTGGTCCCGGGTGGCCTTCCATGGCTAGAGCAAGCCTCAGCATGTTGAGTAAAGCCCTCGGACGGAGTGGTAGGGCCGTCGGTGTAAGGTTGTGTCCTGGACACATAACGAGTCAAGGCCCGAAAGGGGCAGTAGATGGATACCGGGATGGCAGGCACGCTGATGTTCCTTGGGGTGTCCAAGGTTCTTGAGCGCCACCACCAAGTTGATTGCCTCCAGTCAGGCGATGCAGTGCTGTGATGCAGTGAGGGTTTGAGAGTACCTCGCGGGGTAGAACTAGGTGGCGGAGTGCGCACCACTGGCCCTGAGTGAGGAGTCACACTCAATCACCCAGCCCACGCGTTCCTCGGAGGGGAGGTGGATGATCCCGTTGCACTGTGCCGCATGCTCGGTGAACCATAATACATCCAGAGCGAGGTCATCCAGTACCGTGCACTTGCCCCTATTGGGTGCAGCTCTGAGGGCCGCCAGGAGCTGGGACATGAACCTCTTCGCTGATTGTATGCATTTTGTGATGTGCTTTAACCTCCCAACGAGTCGCTGAAATTCACGTCGGGAGGCAAGCTTCTTTGCTCTCCAGATGTGGCACTCGGCGATGATGTGTTGTGGTTTTTCTTCTGGAATTGTTAAGGTCATGGGGTCGGTGGATACTGTGAAGCCCAGTCACACAACTGGGAAACACATGTGGGGTGAGAAGTCCAGGCCCAGATATTTGGCTAGTTGAAGTAAATCAGAGTAGGCTCCCACCACTTCTCACCTTCCTCCCTTTCATCAATGCTGCACCGACAAAGTCCTCTAGATAGCACAAGGCATGATGGCCTCATCTCCTCATTAAATAGATGACCGCATTCATGGTGCACATACACACGATTGAAGATGTGCGGCAGCCACATGGTGGTGAAATGTCAATGTAAATGTTCCTGTCAAGAGTGATGCCCAGTAGTGGGGTGGACAGTGGGCAGGCGTGGAATTGATGGTAGGACCTGGCGAGGTCTGCACACCAGAGGAAAGCACCCTGGCCCAGCCTAGTGACCTCATCTGCCAGGTCTAGAAAAGTTGGGTGTGTATATGTGGCTGGATGGCCCTGGTACTGGGCCGTCCTTATGCCAGCATTAACACTTGCCCAGCCAGGGTATCTCAGGTTGACCATCACCCTTTTCTTGTCGATCCCATGCTTTGCGCGTGTCATCATAGGGCTGAGATGGGTCCATGGGGTGAATGGGGATTCCAGGAAAGGTCCCAGCATTGTGCCATGAATTAGTTCAGTCTATATGTAGTCACGCATGTGAGCTACATTTTCTGTGTCGGTGTAATGATTCGCCTTTGAGCGGATGGGTGGCCTGTCAGCAGTGTAGTCGACAGGCCAACCAAACTCGAGGAAACCCGGTAGTTGTTTGTCATGATAATCTACAAGCATTTTTCCCCAAGCCTTGATCCTCAGACCTGATGGAATGGGTATCCGTTGATCAATGTAGTTGGGTATGGCAGAGAAATGCACCATATATTCACGATGGTTGGTCCACAACCTTTCAGTAATGAAAGGCCAGATGTTGTTCAGTGTATATCTGTAAGTGGCTAGGGTGTGTGGAGGGTTATACTGTGTTGATTGATCGACCAAGATCATGTCTAAGATCTGATCAATACCATCATCATCAGTGTGCTCTTCAACGAGTGGCCTGTCTGGGATCTGTCATCGTAAAGGGGCGGGCTTTGTTGGAAAAGTTGCTTCGCTTTATAAAATGCGTCTTTGTCTCGTTCTGTTGTGCCATTATTATGTGAGTGCACCAGGCTGATGTTGAATCTGACTGTTAGGGGAATATTGTAACCAGTGGCCTGATTTTCAGTGAGAGGCAGTCTTGCATCACCACTGTCTGATGTCTGGGGCGAGCGAATTCAGTTGGACAGGGAGGCGTTGAGAGGGTCCTCACTATTGCTAAGCGGACGCTTGTGTTCCACGGCGGCTATCCCTGGTGCTGACACATGTTGGGTGGCGATATGCGATGTCATCTGGCTGAGTCCACTTACAGCCATAGGACCAAGTTGTTGCAGGTGGCTGTTGTACGCTGTGACCAAGTTGCCCAGCTCGCTGTTATCTCGCTTGTTGGGGAAACTGATACAAAGTCCAATTTCCGCATTATTCAGGTCATCGGCGGGGCTGATGTCAGCCTCATGGCCCTGTCTTTGGTGGTGGGTTATGTGGGGGGCGAGGCATGCCGTGACCTCATTCCTTATACCGAACCTGTCTCCGTGTGGCGTTACATCAGCAATTGTTGGGGCTTTGCGGTTTGTTGTAACATTTTTCATGACAGCTGCGGCGTTATATGGGCCATCACTAGCAATGCTACACGACCCGGTACTGGTGTGAAGGTAGCATGCACCTGGCATGCTGTCAGGTTTTATCAGGTAGGGTGCGAAAATGAAATGTCAGCAGGGTATCAAACGAATGGCTGGATTGTCACTTTCAGGTTTTTTCGTCTGGCGTTCTCGAATGTTGCCGTGGTGATTTATGTCATTATCAGGGGTCCAATCAAGCTGACCAGCTCTTGTGTTGGGCTCATATCTTTGATTTTTACTATGATGAAGTTTTAAGACACTTCACTGGTTGGAAATTTTGTTGTGGGTTTTTATGGAGTGCATTGATGTATTTGCCAATCTTATTTTCTGTAAATTGAGTGTTGAGCTGCGCGGTTTCAGCGCAACCAGTATTTCAAAATCCTTAGACGCACCATTGATCTTGTCAAAATACGTTTTCTTGTTGAAACGGACCTTTTCCTGATGGGTGTGAAAGTACAACGTCTGAACACTTTGACTTCGGGATACTGAATGGTTTATTCCCGTCCAGGGCTCACTGAACCGCCGGCCAAACTTTCCATGATGGCATCTCATTAGCATATCTTACAGACGTGTCTAGACATCTATTACACATATATTACATCCCCCCTTCAAAGTATTTCTGAAAAATGAAATGTTTTAAAATGACCATCCACTCTATATACACACCCAGTAAAATGCATAGCACAATAATACAAACATATATGTGTACTTAGCTTAAACCACCGGTTCTAGCGAATGTCTGAGCGCACTATGGCACTGAAGTCCTCTGGCTGTCCGGCTGCTTAGCCTCCATATGATATATTGTCCATTATAGTACAACACACACACCAAATGCAGCTGAAAATACAATATTTAAGCCAACATGCACATGTGTTTGTGTGTATATATTCAATGAGACTGACTCACTACAGGTCTAACCTGCTCGCAGGCCTAATCACCTGACCTGACCCACTTAGATTAGCCGCACTGTTTACATTTGGCTGCAATGCTGACATACTTTGTGTCTGCTCGACTGGTTTGGGCTGCCTCCCCTCGGGCGCCCTTAAAATCTGAACCCTGTTGATGTACAACATATTCCCTGACTCATTCAAAATCTGATATTCTCTCCTTGAAACACCTGTACGACCTAAAATTACTCCTTTTTTCCACTCTCCTGCATTATTCTTGTATTTTACACTGTCCCCAACTCTCATGGGCCTGTGCGGCTTACCGCATTTCTTGTCATGAAACACTTTCTAGCTCTGCTGTCTTTTCGCTGTCTGTACTTTCTTTGGATTTTGTGTTTCGGGTATCAAGATTTCATCCGCAATCGGAAACCTCCCTCTCAGCCATCTGCCCATGAGCAGCTGAGCCGGAGATGCATTCAAGATGGTTAATGGAGTGTTTCGATAGTTTAACAAAGCTAACTGAAAGTCTGTATTTGTTTTTGAGCATTTCTTTAACATGTCCTTTACCATTTACACAAACCTCTCCACCTGGTCGTTGCTTCGTATATATTGCGGACTGGAATATATGGCTTTAAAACCATAGTGTTGTGCAAACTACGTGTACTCATGGCTCTTAAATTGGGGACCATTGTCCGAAATGACCTGACTATGAATACCATGCTTAGCAAAATTATCCTTCATCGTCGCAATGACTCTGACAGACAACGTATCTCTCAACCGCGTTACCTCTGGATACTTGGTGTAATAATCCATGGTTATAAGGTAATTTTTATGGTTTAATTCACACAAGTCTGCTCCTACTTTCTCATATGGCTGACAGGCTATTGGGTGGTTTATCAAGGGCTCATGATGCAAACCTTTCCGGTTATTCTGGCAAGTGTCACACCGACTGAATTTTTCCTCAATTTGTTTGTTTATGTTCGGCTAGAACATGCAGTCTCGCGCCAGCTGCTTGGATTTTGTTACGCCTAAGTGCATTTTGTGTAATGCCTCAATCATTTCACCGCGGAGATCCGGAGGGACCACCACCCGATTGCCTTTCATGACGAGATTGTTTTCTACCATTAACTCGTCTTTGTGTGGGATGTACTGTCTGAGACATGGCGGTGTCTGTATGCGTGTAGTGTCCCACCTATCCTCAATGTGTGTGATCAACATGGACATGGATATATCTTTTTCATACTCTCTGATAATTTTACTTTACAAACTTGACAATTGCATGTACATTGCAGCAATGCTGAACGTGTCATCGAACAGGCTATCATGACCTACATTAGCACTATGTGCTCTGGACAACATGTCTGCAAAAAACATCGGAGAGCCCTTCACATGACACAGTGGAATATTGTAGTTTTGCAAATGCATTCACATTCTCTGCATTTTGGCCGAAAGCTTGTGAATCAGTTTTGCATTATCACCACCAACGGCTTGTGGTCTGTTTAAATTTGAACCTCCTTGCCAAAGATATAGTCATGAAATCTCTGGCATCCGAAACATATGGCTGGCATTTCTTTTTCTATCATGGCATAACCACACTGCGCTGAATTGAGCGCACAAGATGCAAGTGCGATTGGCTTGCTTTCTTGCATTAACACAGCAAATAGACCTGACTGACAGGCATCTACCTGAATGACAATGGGTTTGTTTACATTATAATAAGACAACACAGGAGCAGTTCTCAACTTCTCCTTCAACTTATCAAAAGCACCCTGCTGTTGGGTTTGCCAGTGCCACGCCACATCCTTGGCTAGGAGCGTGCGCAGTGGTTTTTGGCAATCTCGGACATGTTAGGTATTTACTTGTGCACATACCTGACCATGCCCAGGAACCTTTGGACGCCTTGTTTGTCAGCTGTCTCTGGCATGGCTACAATTGCTTGTATTCTCTCTGGATCAGGTTTCACACCCTGTTGGGTAAGTTGATGACCTATATACTTTACTGTAGTTTTGCATAGCAAAGATTTTGTCTCGTTTACTTTGAGATTTACCGACCCAGCTCAGTCCAACACGGCCTTGAGCCTCTCATTGTGCTCCTCCACGGTTGAACCATGTACCAAAATGTTGTCTGTGACTATCCCAATACCGGGTAGATCACCCATGACACAGTGCATTTCGTGAATAAAAATGTCACCAGCTGTTTTGATGCCAAAAGGCAGGTGGGTGTACCTGTACCGGCACCACTGAGTATTAAATGTGCACAGATGCAAACTTTCCTCATCTAATTCTATTTGCCAATAACCTGTCATTGCATCCAAAACTGAGAAATATTTTGCATCTGGCACCTTGGCAATAATTTTGTCAGTTGTTTTAGTAGGGAAAGGGCCTCTCTTTATCACTTTGTTCAACTTAGTCGAATCCAGACAAATCTGTATCTTATTTGTTTTTTTTACGATAGTTATAGAATTAACCCACTCGGTAGGTTCATCCTGCTCAACTATTACACCCATTTCTACCATGCGGTCAAGTTCACTGCGTACTTTACTTTGAATCGCAATTGGGATTCTTCTAGGCGGATCTATAACAGGTTGTACAGATTTATCAACATGAATGACAGCATTTGCTTTGATCAGACCTAAACCTTGAAACACGTCTTTGTATTTGCTTACCAGCTGTTCAGCCTGGGCACTGGGACTGTCGTTTGGTTTGGAAATTTTCATCGGGACGGCAGAGTGCACCTCGTCGACACGCGCCAACAGGTTCAATGTCACACAAGCCTGTTTCCCCAAAATAACCTGAAGTTTCTGCCATTCACATCGACCGACGCCTCACCCTCAGGAGTGATCCAATGTCCCGAGAACCTCACCAATGAACACCTGATGTTTGCCAGCTGCCCCGGAGCGACTCTGTCGAAGACCTTCCTCGGAAGCGCGTTTGCCTGCAACCCGGTGTCGAGCTTGAACTTCACCGGATGACCGTTCATCCGGACAGTCGCATACCACAGTTCGGCGTCTTGCTCGGCACCACGGTCAATGGCACCGATGAACAGATCCGTTGTCAAAACATTGACCTCCGCCAGATCCGGGTCTTGCTCAGTATTGTGAGGGTTGGGCTCTTCGATGGCCAATTCGTTGACCCTGCCCAGTCTGCTCCGGCAGACCTTACCAATGTGCCCGATCTTCTTGCAGGATATGCAAGCTTTGCCTTTCGCTGGGCAGACTCCCCGGCGGTGTTCGTATCCACAGTTTTGGCAGCGGATCTTGAACTCCCCTGCACTGGCACCGCCAGAATTCCAAGATGGCAATTTCCAAGATGGCATCTCCGATGACCAGACCACCAGTGCACTGGTACGCACAGTAGCATACTTCTTAAGAAAATCAATTTCCTTACTTTCAACATCGGATTTGGTGTCCTGCAACAGATCCGAACTGAATTCACTCATTTCACACATATTCACACACTTCTCCAGAGTTAACTCAGCAGTTTGCAGCAGTTTGTTACACAAATTAATGTTTTTAACACCAGCCACCAACCGATTGCGCAACAGCGACTCCTCCACTGACCCATATTAGCAATCCTTTACTTTGTCTCTTAGCACCGTGATGTATGTGACCATAGTTTCTGTAGCTTGATTATGCAAATTAAACTTGTACCTTGATGTTATCAAGCTGAACTCGCATATGCAATATGTCTGGAATTCTTCTGTGAGTGGTCTGATCCTGTCTCGTCAGCGAGCGTGATGCACATATTGGCGAAAAACTTGTTGCGCTTCTTCGCCAGCGACATGAAGAAAGATGCAGCATTGCACTCGTTCTGTCTTCAATATGACACTTGCAGCAGTGGCGTATATGTCATATGCTCTGGTCCATGTTTTCCAGTTCAATCTTCTGTTGTTGCTGAGGACAGGCGGACCAGGCGGCCACAAACCCAGCAGTGTATTAGTGGGTAGCATTCTTCCTCATCTGACACCATGTTGTAAAATTGTCCGATATAATACATGTGAACCGAGGTGAAGTTACTATAATAAATTACAAACTGTCTATATAATGATAAATGTTAAAATATAAAAACCCAAAGGCATATGAGGGATGTGTGAAATTGGTAAACTATTATTCATTGAGTATAGAATTTGTATAATTGAATAGTCTTTAGAGGGAGTGTCACTTCCGAGTTTGACTAAGAATAGTCTTTGGAAGAGTCACCTCACATCCCCCCTCCCCCCCACATGGTATTGTTATGATCATTGACCACTGCATTGTACTCTGATTGGAGGAGTGAGTCATGTGACCACTGCATTGTACTCTGATTGATGAATGGAATCATGTGACAACGGCCATCTTGAATCTTGAAGAACCTATATAAGCAATAAACCAAAGAGTCTCATTCTCTTACTTTCACTCTAACCCTGTTTCCTTCATTACCTGTAGTGCTTTCATTTGACCTATTTACACCACCCACACCCACCAGCCGGCACATTTACAAAATCGCGACCACGACTTGAGGAACTACCGAGAATTGGTTAGTACTGACTATAGAGAGTTGTTGACTATAGAGAGTTTCGGTATGTTTCGGTAGCATTTTCTTTTTATTTGTTTTATAATACTACACATTTATATTTCTTTATTTAATTGTTAGCTGACTACTGTTATTTTTGAACACATGTGGTGTGACTTGAATGCACGTGGTGTGGCTTCAATACACGTGTTGTTTCATTTTTGACGTTAGGGGTAGTACTTCAGTTATTTAATAGAAACTATATTGTATACGTAGTATTTTTATTTCATTTAATTTGATATGCTATTTTAAATTCTAAATTTCTTGAGGTTGAGAAATATAAGGACTGAGACATAGACTACGACTGGTGGATAGCTGGAGTGGATAGGTTGTTTTCTTCTATTTGATTCTCTATTCTTTTTACTTTTTGCAAGGCATAAATTAAATTAAATTACTTTGTCGACGAATTTCCGACGAAAGTGTCTTTTCTTAAGGGTTACATTAGTCTTTGACGTTGATATTACTGTAATATTATAGTTTTATCGTCTGTCTGAAGCCTCGTGTCGCCACTAGAATTGTTTTCATTTTCGGACTACTTTCGGTAATTTTCTTTAACCTTGGAGTAAATGGGAGCGTGAAAATACATACGGAGAGACTTTTCACTTTTCTACTACGTTACAGGTAAATTCTATCGGTTGGATATAATTCTTTGACTCTATTTCTACCGTGCTTTACGCAACACACTAAATTTCCCATTGACCCGCTACAAGGAGGATTTCAATAGCGTGGAAAAAATACTTGACTTCTGGTAGGTTAACATATTGTATTAAAATATATTTGACTTGTGGTAGGTTGATATATCGTATTTGAATACATTTGACTTGTGGTAGGTTGATATATCGTATTTAAATACATTTGACTTGTGGTAGGTTGATATATTATTGAATATATTGTATTTAAATACACTTGTACTACACAATACACACTACACATTCACAATGCCTATAACACGGTTGAAAGAAGATGCTTTACGTGAACAATTTGGATTGTGGTTGCAGAACCAAGTAGATTTGGGAATTTTGAGTGATGATTGTGATAGATTAGAAGCATGGACTAAGTTTATGGCAGATAGCATAGAGAGCATAACTGAAAAAAATGAAGAAAGGGTACTAGAGGTTACTGAACGTGCTGAAGCTGACTATCAGAGAGAAGAACGTAGAGAAAAACGTGAGTTAGCTAGTCTAGAACATAAAAGTAGTGAAACCAAAATAAGAGCTCTAAAAGCATATGGAAAGTCTGTGCCTATGCTGGACGGTACTGACAGAGGTGCATTAAGAGAGTGGGTAGATCTTATTGAGAGGATTGGGGTTCTTGCTAATGTTTCTGACCTAGATATAATTCGGTTTGCACTTTCTAATGCAACGGGCACACTGCATGAAGTGTTATTCACTGCTTTCACAGTTAAAGGTGCTAGGTCATGGAATGAAATAAAGGAGGAAATTGCTAGAACTTTGTTAACTGCTGATGAGAAAACGCACTTAAAAAGTATAGTAATGACTATGGTACAGAATGAGGGTGAAACAGTGGCAGCATATTGCCAACGGTTTAAAACTGCTGCAAGTAAGGGATGGAAACTACCTTCTGCTACCTTGTGGACTGACACCTTTGAAATTCTACTATCAAGGTTTCTTGATTCATTATTAAATGACAACACTATGTGGTACGTGGAAACCAATAGGCCTAAATCATTAGAGGAAGCTTTCACTCTTGCTATACTAAGTGATAGGTCTGTATTGAGACAGAGCAACGTACTGCGTGTCCTCATTCAAACACTAAACAGATTAAAGTATGACTAGTCAGATAAATAGTCTAAATTGTATTTAGTTCTTCTAAATTGTCAAAAAGATTTCCTGCGGAGAAGTTCAGGCTAGTCCAGGATACAGAAGATTCAGTCAACACTAAGTCGCTCCGATAATGAATATTAGAACACTGAGGAAGTGTGTAGAACGCTTAACTGTTTCTGAGAATAAATGTACATGTGGAGAAATTCACGCGGTAAACGTTGCGCCAGCGTATGGTGGCAATTCTTATGCAGCGGGCAGACGTCTTGAGTCGCCGCACGTAAACGTAGCGCCGAAGGCACAATTGACTGGTACATCTAAAAATAAACTCAGTTCAGTCGGAGAGCACACAGTAAAGTATGCGCTGTCAAAGCAACAGCGAGGAAGCAATGGCAAAGCGACGCCGACTGCGCACACGCAGGCGTCGACGGCTAAAATAGAACACGCGTATCAGACACAGCGTGCTAGTCGTAGTACTTTGACTTGTTATGTATGTAATGAACCGCATTTAATGAGAAATTGTCCACATTTAAAATTACTGCGTAGTAACATTAGCTCTACTGCTTCGGGAAACTAAGTAGCGCACTTGATACTCGTCCGAGTATTGCTATTGATTTTAATCAAGTAAAATTAACTGGTCTGGTAGACTCAGGTGCGGCTAAAAGTTCAATACATGTAAAAGCATTTCAAAATTTGGTAGATATTGGAATAGCACATAAACAATTGTATCCAGGTAGTAGGCTGAGATCAATCTCAGGTCATTTAATTCCAACTTTAGGTATGACTTATATTTCTATTTATGATGAGTTGTGTCCTTTCTTTGTAGTTGAATCATTAGCTTTTGAGTTATTAATTGGGACAGATATAATGCTGAAATTTGTTACAGGAATACATTTGTTTCCTTATGTGATATTGTGCATCCATGGAGTAGTTTAGAATTAATTGATAGAAAAATGGCAGGAATAGTTCTAGAATTAGACTATTGGAAAAAGCATTTTCCCTTGATATTTCGTGATTCTGATGAGAAACTTAAAGCTATTAAGGTAATTGAGATGCATATAAGCACAGGTGATGCATATCCAATAAATCAGAGACCTTATAGAATTCCTTTAAGTAAACGACATATAGTTGAAAAAGAATTAAATAAGATGTTAGATGAGGATATAATTGAACCTAGTTGTAGTCCTTGGGCTTCACCAGTTACGTTAGTGCCTAAGAAAGATGGTACTATACGTCTCTGTGGTGACTACCGTAAATTGAATGCAGTAACTATTAAAGATGCTTATCCTTTACCCAGGATACAGGACATTTTTGATCAGTTGCATGGTGCTAAAATTTTTACCACCATTGACCTTAAATCAGGGTATTGGCAGGTAATGTAGATGAGGATAGCAGACCTAAAACAGCTATAAATACACACATGGGATTGTTTCAATTTAAGCATATGCAATTTGGATTAACTAATGCACCTGCAGTATTCCAAAGAATGATGAATGTAATTTTTGCAGAACATTTAGGTAAATGTTGTCTAATTTATTTAGATGATATTATTATTTATTCACCAGATGAGAAGAGTCATGAGAAAGATGTGACTACTATATTGACTATCTTGCAAAATAACAATATGACTATTAAAGAAGTTAAATGTGAATTTGGTGTAAAATAAGTAAAACTACTAGGTTACGTTGTATGTTCAGCAGGGCTGAAACCGGATCCTGAAAAAATAACTGCAATAAGAGATATGGCTTCACCGACAAGTAAAAAAGAAGTAAGACGATTGTTAGGATCGGCAGGATACTACAGACAATTAATTTCAAATTATGCTGATGTAGTTGCTCCTATAACTTATTTGACTAGTAATAAAAGTAGTTTTGAATGGACTATGGAATGTGAAATTGCATGGAATGAGTTGAAGACACTATTATTAGATTGTGTACTGTTGAAATTTCCTGATCCTTTTAAACCATATAAGCTGTATACAGATGCTTCTGAGTACAGTTTAGGTGCTGTATTAGTACAGGAGGATGAAAATGGAATAGACAGGCCAGTGCATTTAATCAGTACTAGATTTTCTCCTGCTCAATGTAATTATCCTACTATAGAGAAAGAAGCATTTGCTATTATTTATGCTCTAGTAAAATTAAGACCTTACTTATACGGTGCAGAATTTACTATCTATACAGATCATGCTCCATTGAAATGTTTTTTCACTAAAGAAATTTGTAATACATGTATACAACGCTGGGCAGTATTATTAGCAGAATTTTCAGCACCAATTGTCTATATGAAAGGTGTAGATAATGTCTGGGCTGATATGTTGTCTAGATTAAGACCTAATACTGAAGCAAAAGAACCAGTGGAAATGTTTGCTTATGATTCACTTTTGGCTGAACAGGTAATTCCTTTTGAACACTATGAACTGTCATATAATGAGGTAATTAATGAGCAGAAAAAAATGAGAGAGTATACGTTAGGTGAGAATGAAGAAAAGAATTATTTGATAATGGATAATCTTCTTTATTCAACAGTAGCTCCTACTAAGAAAGATTTGTAGCTCCTACTAAGAAAGATTTGTATCCTAGACTAGTGTTACCAAAAGAATACAGGAATTCTGTAATAAAGATAGCTCATACGGAGGTAGGTCATATGGCTATGTCTAAAACATTGAAACGATTACAGGAACATTTTCGTTGGCCTGGTATGGCTGGAGATGTCCATAAATTTATTACCAATTGTGCAAATTGTGTGGTTAACTGTAGTAAACGCACACGTGCTTATCCACAATCGATGCCATTGCCTTGGGCACCTGGTATTGTAATTGCTGCAGATCTATCTGGTCCATATCCAGTTAGTACTAGTGGTAATATATATTTACTATCTATTATAGATCATTGTAGTGGTTGGGTTGAATATAAAACATTGCCAGATAAATCATCGAAGGGGATTCATGATTATATATTTAATGATTATATTCCTCACCATGCAATACCTTGTATGTTTATTTCAGACAATGGGTTAGAATTTAAAAATAAATTGATTATAAATCATTTTAAAGAATTAGGTGTAGAAGTAAGGCATACAACACCTTATCATCCACAGTCAAATGGTATGGTGGAAAGATATCATAGAACCATAAAAAGCATTCTAAGGAAATTGCTTAATTCTCGTGCTAATCTATGGGAAACCTATTTACCTAATGTGATATATGTGTATCGTACAGTACCTTCTGATAGCACTGGCTATTCACCTTTCTTTCTAACCTATGGTAGACATCCAGGTACGAAGCATAGTTCTTTACTGTATCGATCGACGGGGACGATTGATTCGAACTTAAGATTGCTACAATGACATTGACATTCGATGGACTTCGTATGCAGCACTATCAAGCGTAGCAGTTCTGGAGAACTGTACCACAAGCTGATCGTCAATATGTTCGCAGCAGAGTTCGGGAGGAACTTTGACATATGTGACTGAGTCGAGGATTTCGCTACAGCAATGTGATGGACAATGCTATAGTTCAGTTAGAACTAACGCATATGCTGCTAGTGACTGGATCGTGTTGGTGATATTAAGCAACGCATACGGACGAGTTCACATAGAACTAACACAGAGACAGTTATATTCAATATAAATTCGCCGTTTTGTGGAAGAAACGCCGTAACATCAATGATCGACGTCAACAAATACAGAACATTCGAACATTACTATTTAATACGTTAAACTGGAGCAAAAGCATGTAAATCTATCATTATGGAATAATATAGATAAGTATTATGGTTTTGAAGTTCAAAAAGAACCACTGTCATTGCTTTGTTTACATTATGCTGCCAAGTTACGCTATCGTATATGTTGAATTTCTGTTGATGTGATTATATTTGTTAATACTGATAATTGATGCTTTATTCTTGTACAGGAGTTACAAAAACACATATTGATTCATCTTTTGCCATTATTTAAAACGACTTAAAATTGGTGAAATCGAAGATTTTGGTCTATATTTGCAAGAAAATAGTCCCTAAAACTAGGTCATCGGTTCAAACCGCTTAAGCCTTGTTTTCTCATTGACTTGAGTTCCGTAATTTTATTCCTATGGAGACCTGTCGATCAACCACGCGTCTACCATCGACATCCCAGGTTTTCTACGAGTTTAGCATTCGGTAAAACAAAATGCCTTGTACAAAGCGTATCGATGTGAAGGGTTGACAGCAAATACCAAATCCGATTAAGCACTAATGTAAGATCGATGTTAAGTGACTGGAGTGTGTCTTAGAATCGTTGCAAAACGACCTCTAAACCGTCACAAAACTAAAAAATGCTCGGAATAAGCTAAAAATGATGGCAAATGAAACATATACTTCTTAAGACATCATATAAGTTATCAGAGGGGTAAAATAAGACTTGAAACATAGTTAAAATTTAAATTATGAAAATAAAATATAGAATTATTTTATTAAATACCATACAAAAAAAAGAAGAAAATCAAAATTTTCGGAATTTATTTTTTTTTGCTCTCGAAGTCAGATGTACCTTATCTATTAGAGCGACTATTTCAGACTCAATTTATTGTTTAGGTTGATAAAAGATATAAAAGATTAAAGAGGATAAAAAGGTGACAACGTAGTACTGTGCACTTCCTTCTATACTGCTGGGCAGATGGTAAGAAGTGGAGGGGCGGAGTACGTTGTAAAATTGTCCGATATAATACATGTGAACCGAGGTGAAGTTACTATAATAAATTACAAACTGTCTATATAATGATAAATGTTAAAATATTAAAACCCAAAGGCATATGAGGGATGTGTGAAATTGGTAAACTATTATTCATTGAGTATAGAATTTGTATAATTGAATAGTCTTTAGAGGGAGTGTCACTTCCGAGTTTGACTAAGAATAGTCTTTGGAAGAGTCACTCACATCCCACCCTCTTCCCCCCCCCCCCCACATGGCGCTGATAGTTATGAATCATTGACCACTGCATTTTTACGAAGAAATGGAAGTGAGTCAAAGTACCACTGCATTGTACTGTGACTGATAATGAATGGAAATCATGTGACAAACCGGCCATCTTGCATATCTTAAGACCCTATATAATGCAACTACACCAAAGAGGCTATTATTCTATCTTATACTTTCTACGACTAACCCTGTTTCCTTCATTACCTGTAGTGCTTTCATTTGACCTATTTACACCACCCACACCCACCAGCCGGCATGTTTACAATGTGAAAGTACAACATCTGAACACTTTGACTTCTGGATACTGAATGGTTTATTCCCATCCAGGGCTCAGTGAACTGCCGGCTAAACTTTCCATGATGTCATCTCATTAGTATATCTTACAGATGTGTCTAGACGTCTATTACATATATATTACAATGGGCATTGCTTTCGTAGCATTGGTTGTCATAGTACTTCGAAAGGTTGGCAGGGAGATGGCGAGCAAGTGCCCGTGGGTGCGCGAGCCCGACATCTGCTCCTACAGTTTGGTGCCTTGACAGCTGAGATGTCACCACGTGGTGTGGCAAAGTGATGGGTAGAGGGTGGGGTCAGAGACCACGATCTCTGGCTCTTGTTTGTCCTCCTTTGCATTTGGTTGATGTCCGACATCTCAGTGATCTGTTTCTTTATGCCCATGAGAGCGACTGCCAGGAAGGCGTATGTATCCTCCTGGTTGTTAGACGGTGTCATTGGGACAAATTCGATGCAACTGTCCCTTTTTTCATGCCGATCCATGATTCGACTAGAACAAGTTTTAACATGGGCGACAGCAGCTGTGTTGACGACTGACCTCCGCATTCCACATGATTTCTTCTGTTTGACCGGAGTTGCATGTTGAGTTGGAGTAGTCTCTCGGGTGTGATTAGTGTGGGTGGCTTTTGCTGGTGGCATGATGCGCGGTGTCATAATAAACCAAGGATCCCATGGTGTAAGTGTTGATGGAGCCGCAGCCACGGTCAAAGTGAGCTGAAAGGTGGGCTAGTCCAGTAAAGTTAAGGTATGATGCTAGGAGGCACCAAGGTTGAGATATCGGCCGAAGTAGTCTATTAATAGAAAATGCTTCTTTGTATCGAAGGGGGTGAGACATCGTTTGTGCGTATTCAGTATCAATGTTCTCATAAGATGTACAAGGATAACTAATGCATACTGGGATGGTGGTCCTCAGTATGACGGAGTAAGTCAGTTTTTGATGATGACAAACGAGGCAGATGGATCTGATAGCATTCATGATTCAGCTGTGCCAGTCGCAGCTGTTGTGGTATTCAGACAAAGTTTCTTGATATATACATATACCGTATTCTTGTGGGTTAACATTCTGGGCATTTACATTGGCAACTTACTGAAGTGGGGGTGGGTGTTTACCCACACATTGGCATTTAAGGGGTGCATGTTTATGAAGTATTTGGGTTGGGCATTAACCCACACATGGGCGTTAATCCCCGAGAATGCAGTGCATATATATATAGCTATATACATGTCTGTGTGTTGTAAGTAGAAATGCAGTGCAGGGTTAGCACATTATTCACCGACATGATTATTTAAACCTAAGAGAGAAATTAACGCAACTTATCCTTGAGGCAGGGCCCACACCAGGGTTATCAAGTGAAAGGAAGTGACATTTCTTGGGCAATCCTCAAGTGGGTGATGCAAAGGGGGGGCGCCAAACAGCAATTTACCCGACAGCTGGAAGGGGGCACTCCACCAATGCGCGAGAGGAAATATACGATGTACTTGTTACCCTTGTATTTATGTCAAATATAAGAATTATGTGATGTATAAGCATTATGCGAGTATAAAGGCGTGGAAGGGAATTATTATTATTCGTATTATTATTCTTCTTCTATCATTACCTACCATTGTCCTCGATGTATTCACCTCCTATATCTCTTCCTGCTACCGGTGGCGCCACCTTCGGCCTCCACCTGTACTATGGGCTCTCCCACTGTCATTCAAGCCCTGGAATTTTTTCTCTTATTACGGCTAGGGCAAATATTCCCTATGCCAGAGAATACATTTATCTCAACCCACTTTTTATTGTCTTGTTCTTTTGTACTATAGCCAGACTTTATATATATATAAATTTGCGGCACTGCATGTTTTTTTATTATTTATTATATCCTCTACACTATATGATTTGGTGCGGGACTATTGGCACCACCGTCACTTCCGGTGCCACCATCACCGTCACTTTCCATTTACCTCAAAGTTGTTAGCTTTGAGTGGACATGTGTTGTTCCTACCCGATCTGTCCCAAGAGTGTTATCTTGGCTTACCGGTAATGCTAATATATTACTGCAGGTCTTGTGGTTCACTGCATAAGGGCAACACTTGTAAGGATATGGCAGATGACAGCCCAGTGAAGAGAAAGACTAGGAGTGGTACCGGAGTTAAGGCAAATCATGAGAAAAAAACGGTGGCATCAGACACATTGGACTCCAGCAGTGATCTGTCCAAAATGTCACTGGCAGACAAGAAGCGACACGCACAAAAGGAAATTGAAGAGATGGAGTTAGAGGAGAAAGTCGCTAGCCTGTTGGAGAAAAAGAAGAAACTAAAGCGAGTGCGGGAATGACGGATAACTAACGAGGAGAACTAAGTAGGCCGTCACGGGACAGCGAATGAGGAATCAGATGACTCGGATGATGACAGTGGCACATTAAGATGCAGGCGAACCAGGTCCAGCAGCTCATCCAGCCGTAGTGCCTCGCATCACCGAAAATGTAAGTGGGCCTTAACAAATATTGTGAGTCAGGAGAAGAACTTACGCAAAGCTAATTGTTATGAACTTATAGGCGCTATGGCTGAATGGGTGCTGGACATGAAGGATATGTCAGTGCAGTATTACCAGGCCGTTTTTTAGCATGTGAGTTTTCTGACTGGCCAGGCCAAGTACAATGAGTTCAATGATATCGCCCATATAGATTACGCTCTAGCGATACGGAGACTCACGCTGAAGCAGGGGATTGCAGCATTCGGCATGGCCAACCAGAGAGTGAGTGTCCGCTTTTACGGATCTCAGTGAATGCGGTCAAAGAAACTGGTGGCGAGCTGGGGCAGGGCCACTCATAAACAGGGGACTGGCAGTAAGTGGGTGTGTTATGCTTGGAAAAGCGACACCTGTGGCTCACACTCTGAACAAGACTGTCGGTTCGGGCATTTCTGCTCTTCCTGTAACTCCAAAAGCCTTAAGAAAGCGAAGTGTAACAAGTGACAGACAGGCAGCAGTGCCGGGTGGCACAGCCAGGGAGTGGAGGACATTTTCTCAAAACTGTTGAATGAAATGGATAATAATATGCCAAATATCGTTGCCACTGTTGATTCTGGTACCATTGATATTGTTGAATCCCCCCTTTATCATGTAATGATAGGGCGGTTGCTATCCACCCGGCCTATCATGGTAAATAGGGAATCCTTTGGCACTTTAAGGGTGATAAACATGAGACCTATATGGTTGATAACAGATTATGTATGGGCCTGTCCTCAAGCCCATTTATATTTAATAAGATATCAGATTTTGTGGTCCGGTGCACGTGAGAGTCAGGGACGACCGGCTTGTTAATTATTTAGATGATCTTTGTATTCTAGGCAGGACAAGTGAGGAAGCCAGGTTGAATCAATCTAAACTCTTACCTATACTGAGACAGTTAGGGATCTATTTGAGTTATAGAAAGATAATATCCCCAACTACAACGATAAGGTTCTTAGGCATTAATATAGATTCTTCAAACCTTGAGCTCAGCCTCCAATCTGATAAACTAGAAAGGCTACAATCTATATTAGCATGGTTCCTTAATAGGCGTAAAGCAACCAAAAAGCAGCTGGAGAGCCTGGGTGGAATTTTAGCACACTGCGCAAAGGTCATACGGGTGGGTACACATTTTGCCGCCGGATATACAACCTGATGGCCACATTAAAGAGACCATATTATGAGACGCGCCTGTTTGGGAGTTTCAGGGAGGACATAACTTGGTGGAAGAAAATTTCTGAAAAATTGAATGCGAAAGCTGGGATGATTGGCGGATTTCCTCCGATCCTAGCGGTCTATATCCAGGGGGCAGGGCCCACACCAGGGTTATCAAGTGAATGGAAGTGACACTACTTGGGCAATCCTCCAGTGAGTGACGTGAAGGGGGGCACCTGCCCGGCAATTTACCCGACAGCTTGAAGGAGGGGGGGGGCACTCTACCAATGGGCAAGAGGAAATATAGGATGTACTTGTTACCCTTGTATACATCACATAAGCTTATCACATAAGCTTATTGGATGTGCGATGTCAGCTTCACAAGCAGGTTATTCAAACCATGTAGAGAAGTCCACCTGTTGCAATCAAACATCAATTCTTTATGTGATGCATAATGAATTATGTGGAGTGTAACATGTTACACAAGTATTATTAAAAGCTGAGGCTAGGTTATTTGTTGGTGAAACGGTCCGGTGGGACGGTGAAGCCGACGTTGTTTATGCAGCACTGCGCTGCTTTGATGTGTTTATGCAGCTCGGCGCTGCTTTGAAGTTACTGGGCAGCGCCTAGCCGTCTCCAGCAGCGCCCCGGGGCCTTGTGTGTCTGCGCGACACTCTCTCTGCATTCATTCGGCAGGAAAATTTGCTTTGGGCGGACGTGCTGCTAGTGAATGCTCAGCCATGTTCCTAAAGGGTACCGTCTAGGATACTGGTAGAGTGGTATCGATATGGGTATCGATCTGTGCCAAGAATGTGGGGACGAACACGAGTTGCCACGTGGGGCAAAGTGCAAAGTTGTAAAAGCAAAGGTTTCAAGGCATACCGTTAAGACGGAACAGCTGGACGACGATGACAGAGGGGCGACGACAGGGGTAATGGATGACACAGCCGATAGAATGCTCAGTATGTCTGTCGGGGAGGTGTAAACAAAGGGGCGAGGAGTAAATCAGTGTCTGTGGTCAAGGTGGAGACTGATGAGGAGGAGATGGAGTTGCACCACAAGTTAACGCAAAGAGTGCTAGAAAGGCGGAAGGCAAAACTAAGGGCGGAATTGGAAAGGGAGCTCAGTTTGGAAGAGGAGGACGTGATGGATCACAAAACACATACAAGGCAAAAGGAGAGGAAAAAGAAGAAAAAGAAGCATAGGAGCAGTCACTCATCGAGCTCGGCATCCGATTCATCAGAGATGGACAGCATCATGGAATGGAGCAGAGAACGCAGGAGGTGCTGGAGAAAAAAATGCAGTAACTTTGCTCTGGATAAATATACAAGAGGAGGAAGAATGTGAAGAATGTGAGCTATAATGAACTAATGTATGCTGCTTCTTTGTGGGGATCGAAGAGGGCGAAGAAGGCAGGTATGGATGTTGATGCACTACTGGGCTACCTCGGCCACCTCGCTGATATGTGCCTGCATGCTACGACTAACAATTATGCGGATGAGGCTACAGGGGGTATGATAGGGCGATACGGGAGAAGGCTAAGGAGAAGGGGCTGCAGGCAATCATGGATGGGTGACAGCGGCCTATAGTTGCTACACTTCAACATGGACAATTCAAAATCATACAAAGGAAGCCCAAGGTAGCGTACACCAAGGAAAGTGAAACCAGGGGGAGTGCACCACATAAGGTGAAAGGTGCATGTTTCGCACACAACTACAATAAAGACGGTTGTAATTGCGACAAATGCACATGGGATCACCACTGCTTGACGTGCCGCAGTAAAAATTGTTTGGCGGAAGCCTGCCCACAGAAAAAATATTGACTGTCAAAACTCGGTTATACTGACGTCAGTAGGCGGGAAGTGGGTGCGGAGGAAATCAGCAGCAGTGTTCAGTTGGCGTCGGCCATTGGGGAGTACGCCGGTAATCCCCTAGATAATGCCACCACCAGGCTGCTAGATCACTGTACACACTTGGAAGGCGGGACCGACGCAGTAGCTAATCCTAACTTGGGGATCAGCAAGGGAAGCGACAACGGCCAACAAAGGAAGCCACTTGTAATGGGAACACCAACAAAGGACGAGTGCTGTGCACACAGACCCGGGCAGGGATCTTGTGTTTGAGACTGCAACCGGGTCTAACTACAACAAAGAGGCCGGCTCGAACAAAGGGGGTGAGGGGGGTTGTCGCACCGGGGATTGGTTAATCGGAATGAGGACTGGTGCAAGGTAATCGGCCCAGAACCAGCCCGTAGGGGGGGGGGGGGGTAATCTACTATGCACTCCCTGGGTAGTGGACAGGGAGAGCCACTACACCTGGACTGAACAATACATCAACATATTTTCTGATTGCACTATGGGTTATTGTAATTGTGTTTACATTATCGATGGGGCGTTGGCCCAAATATAACCTTGTTGTGTTTTTGCTGAATCCTTTTGTAGGGGCGATCTGGATCCCAATTGGGAATATGTCTTGCGAGGTGCATGCTTCGGATTCAGGGTTATTGATGAGTTCTGTCATAGTAGCCAAAATAAGGCCAATTATGGCTCAATAACAAAAGGTGAGGTCGGTGTTGCAATGTGTGGCAGGCTGCAATCAGAAATTGATGAACAAATGCTGACTGTCGTTGATAACCTGTGTGTATGTATTCATGGCCTAGGGGCTGTACCGAAAGGTCATGATGATTTCAGGGCCATCGTGGACTGCTCGAGCCCAGATGGTATCTGTGTCAATGATTACACCAATGGCTGCCGGGCAAACTTCTCTTATAATCCGGTGGAATCGGTCACTGAAATGCTGCAGGGGGAGGACTACTTAGCCACAGTCGATATAAGTAACGCGTATAGGGCAGTGAGCATCCACCCGACATCTAGGGAGAAGCAGGGCTTGGCTCGGGACTTTAGGGAAGGCACGGTCTACCTCCGGGATAACCGATTGTGCATGGGGCTGAGCAGCAGCCCCTATGTGTTCTCCAAAGTAAGTGACATGGTAGTTTGTTGCATGGTTAGAGAAGGTTACACAAAATGCATTAACTACCTAGATGACTTCTGCGTGGTGGCACACACAGAGCAGGAATGCAGGGAAGCTCAGTGGGTGCTGGTAAGAATATTGTGTAGGCTCGGGTTCTATGCTAGCTATAAAAAACGTGTATGCCCGGGGCAGATCATACAGTTTTTGGGTATTGACATAGATTCGGTGGTAATGGATTTGAAACTTCCAGTGGATGAATCAGAAAAATTACTAACAATCCTCCACCTGTTCTTACGCAAGCGGAAGGCCTCTAAGAAAGAGCTGGAAAGCCTGGCGGGAGTGCTTGCACAATGCTGTAAGGTCATCCACGGGGGCAGAACCTTTTCACAGCATGTCTACGATTTGGTCGCATCCGTGAAGAAAGGCACACACTGGGTAAGGCTCAATGAGGAGTTCAGGTTGGACTTGAAGTGGTGTGTGGAGTTTGCCAGTTCGTTCAATGGGAAAGCCAAAATAATCAAATCATCGGAACAATGTATCTCAGTGTACAGTGATGCATCGCTGTCTGGATTTGGGGCTACACACGGGGAGGACTGGCTGGCAGGTGCTTTCAAAATAGCAAGTGCAAGGGAGCTGGAGAAGTGGTTGGGACACCACTATGCTGACGCGTACGACGGGGGTTGCAAGACGGAAAACATTAACGTGTTAGAGTTATGGCCAATACTGGTAGGGGTGCGTAGGTGGGGGTCACCCCTGGGAAAATAGAACCGTGGTATTCGTGACTGATAACACCCAGGTAAGAGCAGCCCTCAACTCGGGTAGAAGTAGAAATAAGACCACTATGGCCTGGTTGAGGTTAATATTCTGGCTATCGATCAAACATAACTTCGATGTTCAATCAGTCTACATAAACACCCGAGACAACATCATCTGTGACAGCCTAAGTAGGTTGGAAGCATACAAAAAGATTGCATGCATACAAGATGCGGACGTTGGACAAACAATGTGCTGCCATAAACTCTTTTCCTGTTGATTCCAGATTAGGAACTCTTAAGGCTGGAGTGCGGTCGATACAAGGATGCGGAATCAACAAAAATTACTAGATCTGTACAAATTAAAGCTTACCTTGAGTTTTGTGAAATATTTGCGGCTCTATTGCCTAAACATCTAAGGTCAATTTTTAGCATGATGTTGAACACCAGGGGTCATGTAGCTCCTTCAGGGCGCTGCTACGCAAATGTCATGTTTCCGACTCAAACACGATGCTAATAACAGCTGATTTCACTTTTTATGAATGGGGCATGATGGTAAGAGTCAGGAAGTCAACGACAATACAGTACAGAGAACGGATTCACCTGATACCGGTGGCAAAAGTAGCGGATGAGGAGTTATGCGCCGTACACTGGGTGCGAGAGCACTTCCGGGACATGGCAGCCGGGGGGGCTTCCTAAGGGCGTTAGCTCGGTACCGATGCCATATTCATTCTATTTATCATCAATAAGGTTATTATGTGCGCGTGCAGGTATGAACCCATTGGAGTTTTCAACTCACAGCCTAAGGAGAGGAGGAGCCGCCTTCTTATGACTATGTGGTGCCTCGCTACTAGAAATAAAAGAACGAGGTGACTGGAAGTCAGATGCAGAATTTGAGTACCTGAAGGCACCCCTTCAGAAAAGACTAGCAACGAACCTTTGGGTAGCCACATTATTGGCAGCGGGAGATAATCACTAGCTGGTTGGGGGTTTGGGTTTAGAGGTACCAGCCAGAGGAATGACTCATCCAACTATATATATATCAATGTCTTATTGCTTTGTTTGCTATGGTGCATATTCATAATGTGAAGTGTAACATGTTATGCAAGTATTATTAAAAGCTGAGGCTAGGTTATTCATTGGTGAAATGGTCCGGCGGGATGGTGAAGCCCACATTGTTTATGCAGCACTGCGCTGCTTTGATGTGTTTATGCAGCTTGGCGCTGCTTTGAAGTTACTGAGCAGCGCCTAGCCGGCTCCGGCAGCGCGCTGGGGCCTTGCACGTCTGTCTGACACTGTCTCGGCATTCATTTGGCAGGAAAATTTGCTTCATAAATAAACGGAGGGCCTTTAGAGGTACCAGCCAGAGGAATGACTCATCCAACTATATATATATATCAATGTCTTGTTGCTTTGTTTGCTACGGCGCGTATTAATAATAGAAGTATAAATGCTAAGGGAACATATATACTTTGCTACTTCATCCATTGGCGCATTGGTGGAGTGGCCCCGCCCACTGTCGGGAGGTATGTATGGGTGGCCCCCCCCCTATGTGTTTGCCCCAATTGGTCCCGGTCTCAACTTGTTTGAACAAGTACTGGAGTTGACCTCCAAACATCTTGGTCTTGTCCAAAGGCTTGCCTTTCACTGGCTTGGGGGGCCAGGAATAATGTATATTCCTTCGCATTATTGTCCATCACCTTCTTGAACCTGGCTACCTCTTTTCCAGCCTCCTTACAGACTGCTTTGAAAACATTCTCAAACCGTCTGTAGGAGAGGGAATTGCTCGCCGCTGAGAGCAGCGCAATCCCCCGTTCCATTTCCTCACACAGGGACAAGACCTTGTTCTCGGTCATCATCCTATTCGCAATAGGCGTGATGGCTGCCAGCACTAACAACACCATGTATGTTGTGTAGGACCCTTTTAAATTTCTTGTGGTCCTCGCTCAGCTTAACGTCACTGTCCATCTCCTTGGTGGCCGATTCCGGGATTCCCTTGATAACCGCAAACTTTTCTGCCAGCTGCGCAATTACTTCCGCCGTCTTGACAGTATTGAAGTGGCCCTGAATAGTCTTCTTCATCATGGTGGTGGTCTGGATCTTCTCTCTCTTAAGTGTTTTGCACTTCTTGACCACCTTGCCACTGGGTTTGGCATATTTACCCACCCGCTGGGAGTCTGAGTCAGGATTTTTCAATGATGAATCCGATGATGAGTCTGAAGAAGACTTGCTCTTCTTACTCTTCTTCAATTTCTTTGTCTTACTTTTCTTCACCAGTGGCTTCGTTTTACAAGTCCTGGTGAACTCAACCTCATCAGAGGAAAGCTTTCTTCTTGTGTTGTGCAACCATAACCACTTCCTGGGGGAACTCCTCATCTGAATCCTCCTGATCCTCAGAAAAGTGCTCCCCTCGGACTCTTCTGAAACTGGTGCATGCTTTGGCACCTTAGTAGTGCACGGTCTCGCAGGGAGCATCTCCTCCAACTTGAGTTGTACCAGACGCATCAGCCGTGCATCTAGGTCAGTCGGGCAGGGCTCAGAGCCCCCCACGTCCTCAGATTCCCTTTGTTCTGGTGACCTTTGTACCCGTACCGGTGATGGTGGGTCTTTGTCTTCGCTGAGGTCTTGGGGAGCATCAGCTTTACTCCACTTCATAGCCATAGCAGAGGTTCTGGAAAAGTACCTAAACCAAAGGCTAGGCATTATTCCAGGTAAACATCACAAAGGTAAATAGAGCATCATGATACCCAGTGTGGAGCATTGTGTTAAATCCGTATTTAAACTGTTTTTAACACAGGCGTGTGGGAATGTATGTGTTGTAGCTAAATGGTATGGACAACAAACCGAAACCAAATGAGGGGTAGGGACCAGTGTAGCGGTCCCTCCAACACTCTCTGTCCTGTAAACTTCTTCCACCTGTGGCGTTAATTGCCAACAAGTTGAAGAAAATACTACCAGACTCAGAGGTACGCCTAATAACCATTGGGGAATCTTACAGAAACCCAGGAAATAAATCCTTATGATGAAATGGCTCCTTCCAACATCTCTCCATTCGGCAATGGGTGGCATATCAAAAGAACAATGGCTGTATTGTTCTAACGATGTTACAACACATCGTAATTAACTGTAAACCAGTAAATACTGCACGAAAAGTTATAAACTCTTGATGTATGTGAATGCTAACATGAACTACCATAATGTCACCAGTTAAAATGGTACTAACCTGGTTGGTTTCGTAGTTAATGTAGAAAACTGCCGTAGCTACTCAACAAATGTCCTCCCGTTGTGAGTAGATTATGCTAATTGGTGGACCCGGATGTGCTTCCTTCTCCCTGGACTACGAGTAGCCAGAGGCTTATTACTGAGGTCAAATATAGATATAAGATATATATAATTGTACATACCCATATACACACATATATAGGCATACACATATATTCACATAAAATCCTGTCCTGATATGACATTAAATGTTGCCAGCAGCTAAGACCCCAACAACCAACCAACCACATATAGCCATATGTATAAATCCATAACTGCATATATATTAATATGCATATATACATATATATATATATATATACATACATTTGTATGCATATATACATATGTAGGTTATATATGCAAATACCCATATGTGTTAATGTACATATATGCGTGTGTACACATGTATTCATGTGAACAACTACACATGCACACATGTCCCCACACTGGCATGCACGCACGCATATGTATGTTTGTATGGCTGAATGTATGTGTGTTCGAATGTGTATATGCATGGATTTAACCATGTATACATGCACATACACACGTTTACATATAGTCACATACTATATATTCGTATGTATACTCATAAACACATCATGTGTGTGGATTTATTAGGAATGGCGGATAAGGTTGGGGAACTATTACTAAACTCAATTATTCAAACCAAACAAAGTCTGGGCCAACTTCCACTAATTGTTGCATTCAGGAACACTTTCTCCCTCTCTCTGTATATATATATACATATATATACACACCTATATATGTAGGCATATCATCATCATCATGCTGTCGGTCGCGATGCGACAAAGACTGCTTTCATTACTTGACTGCCGCTCTCCATTTAGCTCTCTGCTGTGAGAGTTGTGTCCATGAGTCGGTCTTAATGTCTCTCAGCTTCAGGTTTCTCTTGATGGTATCTTTGAACCGGAGACGGGGGCGCCCTCTCTTTCTGTAGCCAAAAGACAGTTGAGAATAGAGGATCTGCTTTGGTAGCCTGTCTGATGACATCCTCATGAGGTGTCCAGTCCACCGGAGATTCTTTTTGATCAGAAGATCTTCCATAGAGGGCAGCCCCATCCGTTCGAGTATTTCCTTATTCGTCACTTTGTCCTTCCAGGTTAGCCTCATGATTGAACGCAGATGTCGCATCATGAAGGCATGCAGCTTTTTCACGCTTGCCTGTCTGTACGCTGTCCAAGGGCCCTCGGAACTCCTTTTAGTAAGTTTAGTTTATTAAAGCCGTATAGTATGGGATGGATAGCCACGATTGGCGCGGTAGATCTTAACCTTATGACTCCGAATAGGACACATGGTGGTGTGTATCGCAGAGTCTCTCGGCGTAGTCGGCCCGAAAGATGCGCTAGCCTTGGCCATCCGCCTCTCTATCTCAGGCATCAATTGGCGTCCATACACTTGATATTGTGCATCCCGAGATAGGTGAATTCCGGAACAGAGTTCAGCATGTTTCCGTCAACCAATGCTCTCCTCGCTGCGGTCCGGTCCCACATAGAGTTGGGTTGGGTACAGGCACCACTGCTCTCTTGATGTTAATTTGCTAGGCCATAACTTCTTTGATGCATCGAGAAAGCGTCCACTATTTCTGGGTCTCTTCAGCAGAGAGGCACCAGCGCACTGTCCATCTGCTGAAAATAGAAGCTCTGCTTCATCCCAGTATCAGAGTAGTCTTGGACTTCGCTCTGGAAGTTGGCGACATTGAAATAGGTCCCAGCGCTCTGTCGGACAGTATATAGATGCCACCGCCCCATAGTCTCGGAAAGGCCTCGTCCTAGCATTGCTGAATAGGCAGATGGAGAAAGAGCGTCGGGGGCCAGAAAACACAACCATTGGGCTTGACCCATCGAATTGGGTAACCGCAAAAAAACGATTCCGAGACCATCCCCTCCAGCACTACCGTTCGCCATCCTATCCTGTAATGAATGAAGAGCCGTCGATTCATAGTTGGTGAAACTTCTCAGTGAGGCAATAAATATATATATACTAACGTGGGATGTTGTTTAACAAAAGAAATCCCAAGTATGGCTTGCTCACAAATCACCGACACAGTGCCACAACGTACAGCTAGAAACCCATCCTAGAAGTGTAGCTCGCAGTCCCTGCTAGCTGTTGACGCATGCGTTGAATAAATGTCACGTGCTCTACTGCTCCATTTAACCAAGTCACCAGAAAGCCCTGACGTCAGTCACATTTAAAATAAGAGGAGGGGGCGGGGGTGGGGGTGGGTGGGGGGGCTGGCGGGAGGTGTGGGGGGGGGGCGATTGTAAAACTGGCCCTGTAATAAATCTGAATCTGAACCTATTTGTGTGCGCAATCGGTCCCCCCCCCCCACCCACTCCCTCTCCTTCCCCCATCCCTCACCCCCTCACCCACCCAAACTGAAGGCTTGTTTCTATAATAGGGCCCACGTGAGCAGACAAGGGGGCCGGTCTAGCTATATATGTGATAAATGGCTAGTAAATGAATATTCCAGATAAGGCACGAGCCATTCCACCGCTCGTGTAGTACATACAATATCTGGTTGTTGGTTGTTATGCCTCTGAGTAAAACGACATGTGCAGCATTGCTCGGCTTGTTATGTCGGATAAATGCGTTGCACTTGGGATGTCAAATGGGCAGGTTGTCAACAATTGTGCATGGGACACGACCATGGCCAATGGCTTTACTTGCTGGTATTATCCCCTGTCAGCCAGCTTCTCTAATCTATCGCAATCCAGTTTTCATTTAGCCCAGTTGACATGCATGAAGTAGTAGTGGACATGGTGTGACATAACTATTATATATATGATGACATGAACATCGAGCATGTTGTGGCATGAACAGTGGGCATGGCGTGACATGAGCAGTGCTAATGTCGTTGAATCAGTAGCCGTCATGCCATGACATGAATAGTGAAAATGTCGTCACATCAGTAATCAACATGTCGGGACATGATCAGTGAGCATGTTGTAGCATGAGTAGCGGACATACCGTGACATGAGATGAGTTGTGTACATGACGTGCCATGAGCTGTTGTCATGGCGTGACATGGGCAGTTAAAATGGCTTGACATGAGCAGTGAACATGAAATGACATGAGTAGTAGGCATGGGGATTGACCATGGCAGGACATGAACAGTGGGCATGTCTTGATTTGGCAGTGGACATGGCGTAACATGAGCAGTGGCTATCATCATAATGCGGCATGGGCAGTAGACATGGCATGACATGTATATTTGGTATGGTGCGCCATGATCAGTGGACCTAGCTTTATCAGGGCGGATACATGCAGTTAATTGATCGGTTATAGACAATATATGACTTCCTAGGTTTCCTTTGCTGTCATGATGTGGTTAGATGACATGGGCCTAATCCTATATGTCATTTTATTGGAGTCAGGATACAGCTGTAGTTGGGCTGGACTTACCTTCGATTGTGAAATGCCACATACAATCAGTAGCCAAGCCAACAATATTCCAATTCCAATTCATTGAATCAAACAATCTAAAGCGAGGACCTGTATCTTTTAGTTGTTCAATATACAAAACGAGTCATTTTGAGTGTATTCATTTCAACTAGTTCCAGATATAGGCCATTTCTCATGAAATCGACTTCAAAGTAAAGCAAGCTAGATAATATGCAACAAAATATAGCAGGATTTCAAGACAATCAGAGTAGGCAATTTGAAGGATATGCAAAGAAGGCAGTTTTCAGAATTGAAGGGAATAAATACAAAATCACCTTTGGCGTGCATTTCAGAATGCTGACAACACCATCTGCTACTGATTACTGGCACAAACCAAAGCAGAACCAGGCAGGTGACTGTCATGCATCCGAATCACCCTGAAATACAAAATGGCTAACCATACAACACAGCCATCCCACCTACTCACAGTCCTGAAGGGTCCAGGGGTGTTCTGGCCCACTGGTGTACTATCTAAGGACAGGGCATGGGTGAAAGGATGCTGTAACAAACCACAATGGGATGGGATCCTCTCCCACAGGCCTGTATGTCATCTGCGTAGATGTACATAGTAGGCTAAGTTATCATATACAGGTTAGGAACAAACTTTAAAATTAAAAAAAAACTAATATAGAAACTACTAACACCCAAAACCGCAAAGGTTGGCCCGAGAAAGATCAGGTAAAGACTCCTGAGTGCGGGACCAGACCAATCCAGTATCACAGCTGTCCAGCATTGAAAACAAGCACCCTCCCGGGTTATGGGCAGAATAAAAAACTTGTCACAACAACAAAAAGTTCTGATTGTTTCACGACATATACGCAGCAAAGTCAATATTCCCGACGCGTTACTAGGGTTGGACACAGAGGATTGCGATGAGGAAACAACATGTTCTGTCGTTGGAATGTCCTTGGCTTACATATGCATCGTCCGATGAAAACATCATATTGCCAAATCCAATACATCTACCTAGATCTGATTAAACATAACCAATTTGGTTGATGGAGTTTTATGTCCTGGAAACGTCTAAGGTAATATCAGAATGCGATAGCCAACTTAGATACTGGCAAACGTGTTAAGTAATTTCTGCTGCATAGAAATGGAATGTTTGGAAATGGAATGCTTTGTTAAATTGCCTTACTATTCCAAAAAGAGCTACTGAACTATATTCCCTAATTGAGTTTAGCCAAGTTATCTCAGTTATGTTTGGCCCAAATTAAACCACTTGAAAATTGCATCTGAGAATTGAAATAATGTTTGCTATATTTGAACCAGAGTTGACGCTTTAAATACCACTAGCTGTTTACTTTGAATGTAATCATTACCAATCATTATCAATCAATCAAGTAATCAATCATTTACCAGTGGGCCCTACCTAACTTGACACTCTCCCCTGTACAATAATATGATAAGGAAGGCATTATCATAGCTCAGTGTCAGAACACATTCTGCTACGACCGAAGATGGGGATAAGACCCCAAACCTCATATCATCAATCACCACACGCATCCATCCTTGTAAACAAACCATCATCTGCCAGCTCCTCTCGCATCACAAAACACTGTTCTTCTCCATTCAGAAGGATTGCACATTGCGACATTATTGGCCCGACCGTTAGCCCCTAAGAGTCCACGTAGCGGCAGGCCCGTAAACTAATTACGGCGCTGTCGTTTTGTGCAGACTGTGTATGGTTGGTGCTGGTGGCGGTGGATGCGTGGGGGCTGGGCTGGATCCGGTGGGGTGGGACGGGGCTGGAGGGGCGGGGCGGGGCGGGGAGGAGTTGGGAGGGGTGGAGCGGTGGAGGGTCATGATTGGGCGGGGCTGGGCATGGGGGGGTAGGGTGGGGCATGGGTCGGGAGTGGCTGCGTGTGGTGGGGCGGGGTGGAGCTGAGATGGGATAGGGGGCGGCTGGGTGGGGGAACGAGGCAGGGGGGGAGGGGGTAAGGGGGATCTCCACTCAGGCGCGTGTAGAGGGACTGTGTGTGGTCAGAGACTGAGCCAGTCCCATGAGTAGCCATTGTGTGACAGAGAAAGGATGAGTGATGAGGGCGGAAGGAGACCCCGCTCTGCGTCTGCAAACGAGGCGGTAGTGCGCCGGGGGATGGGGGGGAGGAGGGCCCGGGAGAAAGGCTTGACAGCACCGGGTGGGTTCTGGGAGGGAGCCAGGAGGGAGCCGGGATGGAGCGGGAAGGCACCAGGTGGGCGCCGAGGGGAGTGGGGAAGGAGCGGGGAGGGAGCCGGGAGGGAAGAGGGAGGGAGTCGGGAGGGAGCCGGGAGGGAGCCGGAAGGAGCTGGGAGGGAGCCGGAAGGGACATGGGAGGGAGGCGGGAGGGCACTGGGTGGGCGCTGGCAGGGAGTGAGGAGGGCCCCGGGAGGACCCCAGTAGGGAGTGGCGAGGGAGCCGCCGCGAGAGGGCCCCGGAAGGACACCGGGAGGGAGTGGGGAGGGAGCCGGGAGGGAGCCAGGAGGGATCCGGGAGGGAGCAGGGAGTGCCCCGCACGCTGGGATAGTCGCTGCTATACCCACATGTTATAGCGCGTACACTTCATTCCCCACACTCCATTCACCAGGCACCAGCACCAGGTCAACTATGGTGCATGACGTCATGAGGGAAAAGAGTATCAATGAAGTTATAAACCGCTTGCATGACTATCTGGGTGGCACCTGCGCTGTGGGCAGCTCCCTCTTCATCAAGATACCTCTTGCCAAAAACTCCATTGTGCATTTGATTAATGTACAACATCAATGTGGCTAACCTTCGAAGCGAATGAGAGCTTGATGGGCTAACTATTGCCAAAAAAGCCTAGTATAACTTCCTGGGGATAGTGGGATATAGCCCATTCAACCTCAAGCGGGACTAGGTATCCCACTAGGTGCGATAAAGATGCAGAGTCCGCTGATTTAGAGTTTCAGACATTTCTTTTTTTAGATACAGATTTGAGGTTGCTCATTTTGGTATGGGTTAAACTAGTTTGAAGTAAGTTTTATAATAAGTGGGTACCTTTGGAGATATTTGAAGTGGAAACATGTATCTATTAAGTCAATCACTCTGGACTAGCTTAATTTAGTTTCCAGTAACCTTCATACTAAGAGGCTAACTTTGGAGATATTTGAAGCTAAAACAATGTAATGTTGGCATACACTTCAGTAATAACATATTCAAGACAATTGGTTTGTATTCCCCTCTCACCACATGTTCAATGTATGTAGCAGTATTATTTAGGAACAAATAGAGGTAAGTGTTTTATTTAGGAAAATGTGAGGCTTTCATCCAACTTTACAACTTTAAACTAGGAGCTACTGCCATGAGGTAGCACAAAATGCTCACGAGTTAGAATAAATGTTGATATTCTTACCTGCCCCTGTGCCTAAACTCATAGTATATGACGATTGTCTTCTGGTTGGAGCCAGACGGGGTGGCCGAATGAGTTAGAGCGTCCGTCTCCCGGGTTCGTAGTCCATGGGATCGTGGGTTCGAACCCTGGGCAAATCAAACCAATGATAGCTGTCGCTTCCTAGCCAGGCGCTCGGCATTATTAGGATAGGGCAAGGACAGGTTGGCTCAGTGCCAGCATAATGTAACTGAGTGGGATATCATGTCATGGTTCTGGTGAGCTTGTCTCCCAGTGGGGCAGCACTATGAAGTCACCATGAGTGTGCACTGTCACAAGTCGGTATCCGTCCTGATGTGACCTTAGATGTGGCTAGCACTTAAAACAACAACAAACAAACAAATCGTCTGGTTGGTGTGCAGGATCACTTCATGAAATAGGTTGCCAGAGCTTAGCTCTTACCAGAAGTTCTATTGTACATTGGATTAATTTGCGACACTAATATCGGTTACATTCCAAACACATTAGTAGTCATTGGGCTAAATGTTGATAATATCGCCTAACGTTACTTCCTGTGTATAGTGCGTATAGTCCTTTCAAGGCAACTGTGGCGGCCTCTGGTGCTTACAAAAGGAATTAACCCAGAGATTTACACGATAGTTGCAGGGGTGAAACCTCCCTCCTGGTCCTCGCCTCCCCCCCCCCCTTCCTCCCAACTCAAGTGTCCACCTCTACTACACAACCAGCTAACCATCCTTTATATACTATGTGTCAGAACATGCAAAATTGAGGGTGGGCATTTGTATGAGATGGCTCCATCCACCCCATTACACAACCACATCCATAACAACATCACAATGTTTACAGGAACCCACCGCCTTAGCCCATCATTCACAAGTTACCCACTAATAACACACAATCCTCCATCTAAATAAAAGTTAACTACAATTTGATTCTCGTTGTTTGTGGTCAGATAATTTATTCATCGGAACATGCAATCGTTCAGCAGTGAGGCACTGGTGTTCTGGTGATTTAACTTACATTGTTGATGGGTAGCTTCGTGAAACAAATGGGCCACATTATGCGGAACCAGAATTCGACCCAACGCATTTTGCTATTCTGGGACTGATGTCTCAACAATTGGATTATCTTATCCCCCTGATGCAATCACCCTATCCATGTCTGTCTCCCTATATGACTCATCGTCTAAGAAATCAGCGTATACTACTACAATTACATAGTCCGTTGCCTGTGATTTGTTTTTCCATATTTTTCCTAGTGACCATCATCAGGTAGCGTACTTGGAGTAATTGCTACGATTAAAAGCGATATTTTGAAATAGTTTATTTTTAGGGGTGACATTTTGAGAGAGTTGATTTGAAATGGTGACATGTTGAGAGATTTGAATTCAAAGGGCGAACTTTTGAGATAGTTGATGTGAAAGTGTGACATTTTTGAGATGGTTGATTTGAAAAGGCAACATTTTGAGATAGTTGATATTAAAGGGCAACATTTCGAGATAGTTGATTTGAAAGGGCAACATTTTGAGATACTTGCTCCGAAAAGGCGAAATGTTGATATAGTTGATTTGAAAGGGCACACTTTTGAGATAGTTGATTTGAAAGGGCAAACTTTTGAGATAGTTGATTTTAAAGGGCGACATTTTGAGATAGTTGATTTGAAAGGGCATTTACACGACATGTCTGCACAGCAGTTGGAGTTAAGTGTGTTGCGCTCTTCTTACATTCACTAGTTATTGTTGCTGCTTGTTGATACCAAGAAGAGGCCATCAGACAAGTGGAGCATATGTCTCGGTTTTGGTAGATCTTTCATTCGAACCCAGAGGTTTGCACCCTGGTCGAATCAAGCCATTGACTTAAACATTGATAGCTGTCGCTTCCTAGCCAGGTGTTCGGCATTATGATGAGCAAGGACTGGTTGGATCAATGTCATCAGGATAATGTGATATCAAGTCATGGTGCTGGCGGCCTGATCTTCCATTTGTGCAGCACTATAAAGTCACCATGATTGCACTCTCACAAGCCGGTATCAGTCCTGATATAGCATTAGATGTTGCCAGGATGTAAAAACCCAAAAAACAACCAACCAGCAACAGGTCCATGTTTATTACAGGCAACGCTCAGAATTTTAAATTAATAACTGCGCCATTGTCAAAAATACATTTGTAGGATTAAATTGAGATAAATGCTTCGGTGTTGAAAATATACATACTTTCCTCAGACAATGCAATTGCAAATTTATCATAAGGAATTAACCGACATCGAGATAAGCTAGGATCTACATCGTAGCCACCAGCACTCCACGATGAGAATCCATAGACAGGTCTCACTGCCGCACTCCTACCTAATATTGACTGTTCTGGGAGAGCTTTTCTGGCTGAAAGGCTTGACCTGCATACGGCATATAGATTGCATCATACAGCGAGAAGCAAAGGTGGAGTGACACCGGCTGACCCGAGTGTCAGCACGCCCGGAGACACTCTCAGTGAGTGGCCGCCCTGTATTGATCATATTACTGCCGATCTAAGTGGAAGTCCTACGATTTGGCAGATAGAATGTGAGTATATCAGCCGCGAGGTCTCTGTTGGAAGGTGATTGCAATGAGGCACACGTGTTGAATGTTGAACTGTAGAGGTTACTATATTATGAACGTATGTGGGTTTATGGGTTTAGCTTATTGCACAATGTAGGACGGGAGGGGGGGGGGGGTAACGTCTGGTATCAGGTCTCTGGTTTAAGGGGGCATGGAGCCGTGCACCCCTTGCGGAATGGGGATTAGTGAGTGGGGGGGGGGGGATATAGCACCAGGCTGGGAAACACAACCTCGGATTGGGTTACCTTGTATTGCCATGATTGGCTAGACTGTAAATGTAGGCCTACAGCAATGCACAAATACTGATATAAAAGTATTTCTCTGCAATTATTTACATTTTCGCCTTCCGTGGTATGTCTTACCTACCAGTGTGACCCTTAAAATTAATACTTGTCGGTTCCGAGCCCAACCTTCGGTATTATTAGTATAGGGCAATGACTGGCTGGCTCAGTGCCAGGATAATGTGACTGATTGGGTTATTAGGTCATGGCGCTGGTGGGCTGGTCTCTCATTGGGGCAGCACTATAAAGTCACCGTCAGTGCGCACTGGCTCAAGTCGATACCCTTCCTGATATGACCATAGATGTTGCCAGGACTTAAACCTCCAATAAGTTCACTTATTAAGAGTATGAATTTAGTTATGTCTTGATATGTGGATCAGCGATTGTTTTAATGCAACTTTCATTTGCGAAGTACAATGCAGTTGATATTTTTAGAACATGAATATTTTGTCAACATATATTTGAATACTTATGTAATACTCTCTCAATATAACCATATATGGCACAAACATAGAACAAGTATCCGAATTCATATATCTCAGACACAAGATTACAAATGATGGGAGATGTGAGGAAGAAATTAAAAGAAGGATAACAATAGCCCGAACAACATTCTCCAAAATGTATAGAGTGTTAACATCAAGTAAGATATTAATACAAACAAGGAAGCGTATTCTTCAGTGTTATGTGTGGTCTACTCTAATGTATGGGGCTGAGACATGGACAATCTCTAAGAAAATGTACAAACGTTTAGCAGCATTTGAGATGTGGACTTATCGAAGGATGATGAAAAATATCATGGACAAAGAAGATCACCAACTAAGAAGTTCTCAGAAAAATTAAAAATAAGAAAAGCTTGTTTGCCACTATACAGACAAAGAAACTTATTTATTTTGGCCACATCATTCGTCAGAGTTCAATATACCGTACATTGTTGGAAGGGAAGGTGAATGGCAGCAGAGGGAGAGGGAGACCAAGAACATCATGGTTTACAAATATTTCACAGTGGACAGGCTTGAATTATTCACAGTCTATCAGAACAACACACCATCGGGACATGTGGAGAACCATTGCATCCACCCCTCGACTCGAGGACAGAACTATTGATTGATTGATTGATGTAAAGAAGACATGTTAAAATCAGTGAACCAGACCAGATAATTGATGGATCGATGATCAGCTGTTCAATATATAACAACATTCTTTTCAGGGATAACTAGTTTATGAATGACCTTGGCTGGTCAACATTGGAAGAAAGCTTTCCATAGTTCCATCTGGAATATATATATGGGCATATTGAAAGAGAATAATGTATCCATCTGAATGAGGGTAACTAATCTAATTATTATAATAGAGACGGTCCGGGCGGCAAACAAAAAGGGCAAGGGATAAGTGGGATACAAGGAATTGACTGTTTATTCTATGAGATCATCAACATATCTGGCTGAAAGATATTATCGCCAATCACATATATAATTACATATTCAATTCAGCACAGGTCAATTAGAACCAAATCTATGAATAAATAAATATACTTATCATCAGGATGATGCTTGAGGCATGATCGACGGTCTCGAGTGCAGTGCTCGAACGTCCATCCCTGACAGGCAAGCCAATATGCCATCAAATTCCACCTAGTGAGGGAAGGGAGAACTAGTTCTTTCTCAGCATTTATGACAGTTGCAGGCCCAAGTAGGTGAATTACCTGCACATAAGTGCATGTCACTCATCCTAGGCCTACAAATGCCTAAGCTCGCCCATAGGGTGGCCTATAGGCTCGCCCATAGGCTCACCCACTTCAATAAACAACTATATTCAAAGAAGAACAATGCATTCCTTACTATATTAAGAAATGTGAGATGTTTTTCCTTATCTACAACTTCACCATTAATCATGGGCCTGCGATTGACCTGCATATTGTTTACAGAAATTAAGTAGTATTCTCCCCTCCGTTCCTCTATATACACGTATGCTATTTGTACAGCCAGTTTATTAGAAATTCTGAAGCTCCCTCTCTCAGGAATCATTGTGTCTATATGGTATGTCATCTGAGGTAATGACGGCAACTCACTACCAGAGGACATGTGAAAGCATATTGCGGGTCTATTGATACTTTTAGATTGGATTTATCATTCCAGTGTGAGAGGTATATATTGTACATCTAAAACCATATTCATATATAACCGACAGCGATAATGTCCAGCGGGGGAGAGCAGGGCATGCTGGGAAACCCTCACCCCATGAGGTTGGGGGGGATCCAATACACTACAGACATGACACGCGATAAGGGGATTATCACTAGCCATATAATGTGTCTTGTCTGTATGACATAACTATAGTGTTATATATAATAAATATGTAATGAATATATAATCAACAATCCATATGACATAAATTATAAATACTTGAACTTGTAAATTATCAGTCGAGTAGGTAGTTCCTTTTGAAACATTTAAAGCTGCACAGTCGTATGAAAGAATACCTTTTCAAAGCCAAAACACTTAACTTGCATTGTGCCTAGATTAGATATCCACCTTATACTGTTATATACAAGCACATTTCTATGGATTGCTGAAGAAAATTAATACCAACTCAATTTACCTGACCCTGTCAATATCTATAGGGTATGTTGTCCGACATTAGTTTGCTGTCCATGGACAGCTACATTTTGATTTAATTTCACTTCAGATTTATCCAATATTTAAATATAATTTATCTCAAAATATAGAAATTATGTATTATTACCGCCAGTATTAATCTAATGTAGTTGTCTGAAAAAAATAGCCCAAGCACAAGACAATTGGAGTATACTACATTAATAGCCTACAGGGCGCAGTGTCCAAATCTGTAGAGCGCGAGCCTCGGGTGCAGAAGGTCAGAAGTTTGGTTCCCTGTCCAGTCAACCAAATGCCGTAACAAATTGATATTTGTCACTTCCTGCACTTGGCATTAATAGGATCGGGCAAGGACTGGATAGCTCAGTGTCAGGATAATGTGACTGAGTCAGATATAGGGTCTTGGTGCTGGCGGCCTGATTCCCAAGTGGGACAGCACTATGAAGTTACCATGAGTGTGCACTGTCACAAGTTGGTGCCCGTCCTAATATGACATTAGGTATTAACAGCGCCTAAACACTCCACCATGAGACCAACAATTGTCTCCTATTTGCCTGTGACGTCTTGGAACTGTTAGTAAAACCTGAGCGTTGAGTGCCGCGCTTTTGCAGATGACGTCGGCAGTAACTAGATCTGCACACAAGAACCTATCAATTACGCTTCATTAAAATTGCACAGTTCATAGAAACTTTTACGGGTGGGTTTCTTTACGAGGCAGGCACTACAACAGACCAAAATGGTGGCCAGTTGCTGATTGCGAGTCCCTGTAATTAGAAGAGGCCTGCAGTGCAATGCCATGCATGGTGAGTTAATGTTATGCAGGTATTGCACGTATAGCAATACCTCAGGGAGTTTGACGCCCCTGCCCTGCAGAGTTGTAAACCACTGCCTTGTGGTACAAGTTCTTGACAGAACTGAAGGCTAAGGGAGCAAACCCTAAACAGAAAACCATGTCACTGTAGCAGCATTAAGGGTGGTTGATGTATGGAACTCCCAACATCTCCTGACTAGCCACTGCAGGGACAAATAGTTTTGCGCCTGTCTTGACATGTTCTTGCCGGTGTGAAACCTCTATTTGCTCCCGGAGAGAGTGCCGCTGGTAACTTGCAAAAGCCAGCAGCATTTCAACACTTTTGCAGGCAGCTTGCATGAAATGTACAACCGCACAAAACACCATCCTGCCTCGGTCGTCACCCGGGTTACCAAGGACCGCGCTGCTCGAGCTCATCCTCCATCGACAGCGGAAAATCAGGTAGGATTTTTATGCTAAATGGAGAGCAGCAGTCAAGTAATGAAAGCAGTCTTTGTCGCATCGCGACTGACAGCATGATGATGATGATGACGTCCTGACAACATTCGAGGTCATATCACGATGGGTACCACCTTTTGACTCCACACTCATGGTGAGTTTATAGCCCTGTCACACATGGAAATCAGGCAACCAGCACCAAGACCCGCTATCCCACTAAGTCACGTTATCATGACAATGAACTAACCAGTCCTTGTCCTATCCTAGTAATGCCGAGCACCAAATTAGGAAGTGACATGTATCAACTTTGTAAGTCATTTGTTTGAGTGGACAGCGAATTGAACTCCCGTTCTCCCGTACGAGAGGCCAATGCTCTACCGATTCGGTCAGGATCTAAGTGGGGTTTCAGGTGAACTATAAAGGGCCCATTGAGCCTTCTTTTTGTAAGTTAACTGATGCATTTTGAGAGCTGCTGAAATGCACTTTTCATGGTAGATATGTGAATTTGAAATGGCTTTCAGAGCTTGATATATTTCTAATTAAATATATCAGATTGAAAATACTAATCTATTTTTGTTATTTAATTTGAGGGCAATTATATTCTAATCTTTTATTTTTAGATACAATCTATTTTGAATGAAATTGAAAATCTATGAAATTGTGCATGCCTGGGAAAATAATGCCGCACACCCTAGGTTACAATATCCACAGGTTAATTTAATTGACTGTTTTAATAATTGCACTTTTAGCTGAATATCTAGGATCAAATCAAGCGAAGTTTCTCGATTTCGAATATTTGATGCTTTAAACGGATTCTGAAGCCTAAATTATCTAAAAAAGGAGCTACCTTTGCCCTTCAAGCATTTAGACTTGCACAAATATATTTATCAGTTTAACATGTTACTTCATGTGTAGGGTATCTTTTCCCTAGCCACACACTAAATGTCTTCCAACTCTAGCCTTACTATAATTTTTCTCGTTGAAAGCATGCAACAATATGTCTGTATATATATATAATTATATATATACACACGGTATACATGCATATACATATATACATATATACAAGTATATATATACATATATAGATACAGGAATGTGGCAGGAATGATGGGGCGACTATGCAAAGCCATCCACCCTTTAATGCTCATCATATCAAGTTAAGGTAATTTTGGGAATTATGTATTTTGCTTCAGATATATCTGCATACATATATATATATACATATCTGATATATATATATATATAAATATATATATATATATATATACACACACATGTACTCATCTGTACATGAGCTCCACTACCAGGTGGTGGTGGCAGACACTGCACCACATACCTACGCAGTTACATTGTACTGCGCTAGGTGGCCCGACTGGGCTTCCCTCCACTGCATGTGGCTAGCACACCCCCCACCGACCTATCGAGGTGATGTGGGACCTAGTGAGTTAGGGGGCGGGTCACTTGTCTGTCGAAGCTGCGGAGAGCGGATAGGTTTACCAATAAACCAGGTGAAGCGTACTGGATCTGGATCTTGGTGGTCTTCCATGTGTGAGTGACAGCGAGTGCAAGACCGTGGAACGGCTGACATGCGGCATATCACACACATATAGAGGGCCAAGGTTAGGATTTTCAGGATGTATGCATATAGAATAAAGTCCTATAGGAATAAAACGCGATGGAAGCAAATGCTATAGAACCTTAAGAACATCATTTGTACTCTAAGGTGGTGCAGAGCTGTGTACCTGCCTATATGGGAGCTGGGCCCCTACCTATATCCATGTATGGTTCGTTGTTGGAGTTTTCCATTCTGACAACAGATGAGCTCATATCAGGATGGGTATCGACTTGTGACAGTGCACACTCATGACAACTTAATAGTGAGAGACCGGGCCACCAACATTATGAACCCACTCAGTCACATTATCCTGAAACTGAGCCAACCAGTATTCACCCTATCCTAATAATTCTAAGCACCTGTCTAGGAACCAACAAGTATAGATTTTTAAGTCATTGCTTTAATTCAACCGGGGTTTGAACCCATGGATTCGAATCCAACCATCTACCAACACGGGAACCGGGTGCTCAATTCATTCGGCCATCCGTTATACATAGATATAGTTAGGAACCTAGATATATTCCACTTGGAACTAGTAAATTGTCAAGCAGAAGGTCCACTGACACAAAGCATGGATGCATACTTAATCCCCATGCAAGACGTCAGCAGACAACCCCTTAGAGTGTTGCGCTTACACTCCGTCGCTGCCTGGATGTCTGCCGTGGTCGGTCCCCGCGTTCCGGCGCTTCCTCACTTCCGCCCCCCACCCCCACACTCAGTCCCCATCCATGAGGTAGATTGGCCCGCCACCTCCCATGTCCTCCAGCTCCCCATATTAAGGTCCATCACACGATTAAGAAGCGACACGCCTGACACATGCCTAGTTTGATGACTGCGAAAGTCAATTGCTTCCGTCAAGCCACTTGCTGTCCCTCCTCAGGCAGCAGGGCTCTGGCTCGGTTGTTTATCGGGGGTTTGGGTCCTAACAACAATCAAGGTCTCATGGGCAGCGGGGCCCCCTCTCTTGTGAATTGTGTGTGTCACTTGCTACAATGCAAGATGTCCATGTTCTGCTGGTCCTTTGGGAAGGGGTGAGGCTGCGACCCAGCACTTCGGGTCACAACTTGAGGATATGTCGTGGTGTAAGATGGGGGAAGTGGTGCATATACATGCAGGGAGTAGTATTTTATCTATTGTAAAATATGATCTGGGATAATTTCACTACAATATCCATTTAAAACAAATATCTCTATCACGCATCCGACCCAGGTTGGTAATCAGGAGGCTTCTAGGTGAACAATACAGTTCAAGCATGAGGTCTATAGCTTTGATGTGGTGAATCAGCTAAAAGTGCGACCTGTTCTACTGTGTGGCACTTTCACTTCTTAATGTGGAACCAACTTAATGCACACTACCTGTCACAACCTTACTATAAAAAGGTTCTATATGAGAAAATGGTGCTTTTGAGTATTGAGGACTGAAGCTGTGTAACTGCATGATAGCAAATCAGAACAATATTATGTTTAATATATCTCAGTGAACAAATCAGTTGAGAAACAGCTGTATAACTGCATGATAATCTTTTTTACATCCATAACACCAATTTGGTCAGTTCGTCAGATAGAACACGTATTATCACAGACCAATATAGTTGCCTATAAGTGGGCATGCACCCTTAATTTACCAACCCGTTGAGATGGGGTGGACTGAATGGGGAGCACTCACAGTCTGTCATTGCTGAGAGCAGCAACCTCCCCCCCCTCAATGGCTTGCCAATCACCCCTTCACCCCCACCCCTTCACACATACACCTTGCTCACTGCCTCACTCACCCTTTCCCATCCAATCAGACTGCTTGCCCAGTCACGGTACTCTGCTGGTTGGGCCATCTTCACAGTGTGTCCACCCCAGACTACCTTTCTCAGAGCACCTAGATTTGATTACGTTAGTGTCCCCAGCCCAAGACACACAGTAAATTGATTATGTTATTGTCCCCACCCTGACACACACAGTAAATTGATTATGTTATTGTCCCCTCCCGACACATAGAGTAAATTGATTATGTTATTGTCCCCACCCCAACACACACATTAAATTGATTATGTTAGTGTCCCCACCCCGGCACACACCTAGAATTGATTATGTTATTGTCCCCACCCAACACACACAGTACATTGATTATGTTATTGTCCCCACCCCGGCACACGCCTCGACTTGATTATCTTATTGTCCCCACCCAACACACAGAGTAAATTGATTATGTTATTGTACCCACCCTGACACATACCTAGAATTGATTATGTTATTGTCCCCACCCAACACACACAGTAAATTGATTATGTTATTGTACCCACCCTGACACATACCTAGAATTGATTATGTTATTGTCCCCACCCAACACACACAGTAAATGTATTATGTTATTGTCCCCACCCTGGCACACACCTTAACTTGATTATGTTATTGTCCCCACCCTGACACACACAGTAAATTGATTATGTTATTGTCCCCACCCCAATACACACCTCGACTTGATTATGTTATTGTCCCCACCCCGACACACACATTAAATTGATTATGTTATTGTCCCCACCCCGACACACACAGTAATTTGATTATGTTATTGTCCCCACCAAACATACACAGTAAATTGATTATGTTATTGTCCCCACCCCGAGAGACACCTAGAATTGATTATGTTATTCTCCCAACCCCGACACACACAGTAAATTGATTATGTTATTGTCCCCACCCCAACACACACCTCGACTTGATTATCTTATTGTCCCCACCCCGACACACACAGTAAAGTGATTATGTTATCCTCCCCATCCCGACACACACATTAAATTTACTATGTTATTGTCCACACCCTACACACACCTAGAATTGATTCGGTTACTGTCCCCACCCCGACACGCACAGTCACTTGATTATGTTATTGTCCCCACCCCGACACACACATATAATTGATTATGTAAACTATATCCCTACTAAAATACAAACAAAATAACTGCTCCTTACTTTACAAAATCAATAAATATTAAAGTACATATTATTTAGCTCATTCAGTATAATCAAGAAACCAAATACAATTGTTTGGTAGACAACAAAAACCTCTGGTTAGTCGTCGTAAGGAATCTACTGTTTATTAGCTTTAAAGTAATATGTTGTGGGAAGTGAAGATTGATAACATTCTTACATGTTCTCATAAGCACCTCAAACTATTCTAAGTTGAGGTGAAGGTCTCTCAGAGGGTTATAGTGGCTGGGTTATAGTATAGAATATGAGATTAGAGTAGTAGAGTTCTAAGAAGTAGATATATGATTGCAGGACAACTCTAGTGTAAATGTCATTCACATAACACTTCAGATACTTAGCCTACGTATGGTGGGGTGCTCATATGTCCTGACAAATAATGACACTAACTGGTTACCCACCTAAATCTCAATCTAAGATACGCATGCTGTTCTGAATATGTGACTTATACTTAATGTCATTGTTTGCATGTTGATGTCTTTATAATCTGATAACGTTCATGTCACATTACTTGTGCAAAATTGTCTACCTTTCTCATCATCATCATCATCATCATGCTGTAAGTGGCGATGCAACAAAGACTGCTTTCATTACTTGACTGCCGCTCTCCATTTAGCTCTCTGCTGTGAGAGTTGCGTCCATGAGGCGGTCCCAGTTGTACATTTCATGAAAGCTGCCTGCAAAAGTGTTGAAGTGCTGCTGGCTTTTGCAAGTTACCACCGGCACTCTCTCGGTGAGCAGATAGAAGTTTCACACCGGCAAGAACATGTCAAGACAGGCTTAAAACTATTTGTCCCTGCAGTGGCTGGTCGGGAGATGTTGGGAGTTCCATACATCAACCTCCCTTGATGCTGCCACAGTGACATGGTTTTCTGTTCAGGGTTTGCTCCCTTAGCCTTCAGTTCTGTCAAGAACCTGTACCACAAGGCAGTGGTTTACAACTCTGCAGGGCAGGGGCGTCAAACTCCCTGAGGTATTGCTATACCTGCAATACCTGCATACCTTTATATCCATCTATAATCTCCTCCTAAAATATGCGTGATGTTCTGAATATGTTACTTGTGCTTAATGTCATCGTTTGCATGTTGATATCTTGATAATCTGATAACCTTCATGTTATATTACTTGTCCAAGATTTTCTAGCTTTCTGAATCATTCTTTTCGAGTTAAAACATCATGGCTGGACAATCGTGGCATGTCCTTTCTGAAACTAACTGCATCATGAATGAAGTTTTGTATTTCTTCACTTTTCCTTTTGCATTTTCTGCGCTTGGGCGACACCAACAAAATACGCCATTAGAAGGTTTATTGCCTGTCCGTAATTCCGCAATACGCGCACCCTCCAAGCTAAAAATCGCCAATATATCCTGACTGAGTGTGGTCAACATAGCCACGGCTCTACATACAGAGTACGCCCGTATACATTGATATGTTATATTAAAACAGATACATATTATTTTCTCCTGGGATTGCTCCCTGGTAAATCTAGGAAATTATTATTCACATCAATACTATAGAATAGTCATGTTTTCTATATGACAAGTAATATTCTATTAACTATGGTATTCTTATAATTAATTAGGCCTACTGCTCATTCAACAATGATATTCCAAGCACAGCCAATTGTGATATAACAATATGGTGCTTCTTTTCATTTGTCACTATGCACGCCACTGTTGGCATTCCCAAACAGGTATTTTCCACAAATGAACAGTTGTATACATTTAGTACAGCGTTTTCACTAGCCAGGACAAGTCTAAAGTGTTGTACTATATAAAACACGACATATACCATGTATATAGAACATGGTTTATATTGTTGAAGGATGGAGAAATATGATGAACCATTAAGAGCTGCTGGGTCTTAATGAAGGATTTAAATGTGTCAACATATTCTGTTTTCCTTCCATCCCTTGATAAGCTACTGCATTAAAGTGGCAATGCAGAAGAAGCAATCACCATATATATTTGTTTCTAGACACATGTACATGCAACGCTATGTGACTGGATGGGCTGGGCACTTGAAATGACTGTTCGAGGTACAGATATTTCCACAGATATTCTGGTGCTTTACCATTGCTAGCTGTTATTGGCCCTTACTGCATGCAATATTGAAGTCAACAGACAATTCCACCAGTGATAGCTTTTATAGGCCTTCACTACAATATTGAAGCCAACATTAACCAATGTCACTCTCTAGCAGATGTAATTTCCGCAGTGACTTTGTAACTGGATATGCTCTGCTAGATTTATTAAATGCATATCCAGGTAAGTAGGTCACACTTGCATAGTGAGAAATAAGTGGTCACACTTCCTGTCTACCATTCGCTATTTCGCTATTTTGCTATTTCGTAAGTGGGTCAAGCTGCATCTCTATCCATGGACTGACGGTAGAAGAATCATTCCGGCCCAGGTAAGGCGTAGTGCTTCCAGAGGATTTGCTGCCTTTGACAGCGCCTACGAGAGGGAATGTGTGAGCTTCTGACAGTAAGTAGGATACCACTACGTATTTGATATCCATGCTCGTATTGTTAGTCACCTCAACCCGCGTACATATTTATACACTGTTTCCATCGGGATTGTATCAATATTTTTCTCTTTACTAAGTCCGGATGTGGTGAGTATTCTAGGATATTCTTATGAGTCACCATTACCCTGAGTGATGTTATATGACCAGTGTTCATTTACTACATGTATTCTCCACTTGATATCTTTATAACCTGATAGCGTGTATGTCATATTAGTTGTGCAAAATTGTCTACCTTTCTACCCACCTATTGTAGGATATTCTTATGAGTTACTATTACTCTTAGTGATGGTATATGGCCAGTGTTAATTTACTACAGGTAGGCCTATACTCCACTGCAGCTTTGATGACACAATAGACAGCACACCCCACACGCTACCACCCTACACCCTAAGAGGCTGCACAACATCCACAGGTCCAGATCACTTGTGCTCAAGGCTATTATTTACATTACAGCAAAGAGGCCCAGTATTATTATAGTTGCATAGTCCGATTGATTTCAGTTTCTGACATTTTCTGAGACAAACACATTAGATTGGTCCTGGTAATATAGGTTCACTTAGTTGAAAGTAACTTCTATTTCAAATGGCTAGCTTTGGAGATATTTGGACTGAAAATGTGCCAATTTAATATTGTCAAACCAGTCAACAATCTGAGAAGATAGGCTTCAGTTATATGATTGATTGATTGGTGGTTGCTTTACGCCGTGTCGGCAGCATAGGCCATATTCACGGCGAGAAATGTTAGTTTTTTGTTCAAACAAGTTATAAGAACTTCAGTTATAAGAACATCAATTAAACTGCCTTATTATCGTATCCCATACAGCCATAACATGTCTCCTAATTTGCTAAGTTTGATATGTAGGATCACATCTAGGTAATGCAAGGTACACACCTACGGTTTATCCGCACCCACCTACCGTATACGATCTAAAACTGCCCGTTTCGCGCACAAAAATCGCTAGGTGTGCGCGGGGAGCTCTACTAAAAACTCAGTTTTAGGGCTAAAACGGGCCGATTACGATTGCGATTCACGATTCGAAAAATGAATCAGCCCGTTTTCAGTTTTAAGCGGGTCGGGTCGAGTCACGAGTTTTAGTGCGCGAATCGTATACGGTAGGTGTGTACTTGGCATAAGTCTCATGGTTTCGACAATTTTATGTTTTCATCTTGCATGTTCCCTTGGATACACTTATCTTACACACCGAAGCAATACATTTGATTCTACTTATCGAAGACACATTCTGGTACACTTATAATAGTTACATAGTCCGATAATCTTTAGTTTATGTCATATTGTCTTTAACTAGTATATTATATTCCTCATTATATGCTATTTTACTTTGATGAACGTAATTTTATTACAGGGTTAGCACTTGAGATATTTGAAGTAAACACATGCCAAATTAATTTTACTGGATATCAAAATGCTGGATGGCATAGGATTCAACGGTGACATGTTGTATTACGGTGACTTTCTATTTGTTGTATTCAGCAGGTTACGTTTAATAGGCTTAAATTAGCGGGTGACCCTCATTTGCTGTCATTGCTGGGGGTGCAGAGAACAGGTAAGCAGCCCCGCCCCTCCCACCTGCCACTCACATCAACAAGCCACCCTACTCGCCAACCCCACAAACCCCCTCAACCGATCAAATTCCACCTCAAAACCCCACCCCCAGACTCGGAATAGCCACTCACACATGGCCCACTGTAGCAGCAACACGTCTTCTTAACCCACACACCCACAACCAATGCACTTAACTCAATCTTTAAAAATAAACCTGACAAAAAACAAAATGAACGAAACAACTAAAACACTTAAAAAAATGACCCGCTACAAAATTTAAACTCATTATTGAAATGTGTGCATTGATGTAGATTACATGATTGATGATTGTTTGATGATTGATTAATGAATGATTGATGACTGATGGTAATAATGCTTTGTGTATGATGATTGAAATGTACTGTGATTATGAGTAAAATGTATTTATTTATCATGTAACTATTATTAATTACCATAACTTCACTTGCATGTCAGGCCTTGTTACAGGTCATTCAGAGCTGCATTGAGTAGAGCTGCACTAGTCAGGCAGTTACACTGCCTGTCATGAAAATAAAGTTGTGTTATTCCCACCTCCTTCTTCCAACTTCTCTGTTCCCCGAGTAGCAATGAGTGTACCATAATCTAGAGTGTTTATGTGAATTTAAGTCTAGGCAGGTGGTTGTATTTGGAAAAGATGACGCTTTCATCGGATTATACAAATTTAAGCATCTACTGCTGCATATAATGAATAATAAATAATTCACTTAAAAATAAACCGAACCTCCTGCAAGTAGCAGGAATCCATATTATTTTCCATGGCTGAGGAGTATTAGATACTCTAATTATGAACTTAGTCATTTTCACCTAAGAAATGATATGATTTCTCACTTAAAACAATTGTGTATGGTGTACCATGGTTGGGTTGTATGGCTTAGCCTCTTAAGCCGTGTTTACACGGGCAAGTTAAGTCGGCTTAACTAATTTGCCTCCTTTAGTTCAACTCAAATTGGTCGTGTGAACACTACGCTGAGGCGACTTAAGGCTAAGTCGCCTCATCTAGTTTGCTTCAAGTAAACCGCGTCGCGAGGTAGTATTAATGAAGCGAACTAGCTTAAGTCGGCCCATCTTGTGGACAGTGGCGGTTTACTTGAGGCGGATTAAGCACATCACACTATATAATATCATTTGGTCTATGAACCTGCTAGAGGTGCACATATATTTTGTTCATGATTTATTTTAAGGTTTTCACTGCCCAGCAGAAGTTTTGACCGTTCCAAACCAATACGATTCAGTCCATACATATCTAGGTTGAACCCACACTCTCTCGTGGTGATGTCAACTAACCGAAAGTGGTGCTGGTTAGTATGGACTTGCTCATGCGCAGATATCGATTTCCGCCTTAAACCGCCCCGTGTGTAGACACAACACTAGTTCGCCTCCTCTAGTTCGCCTTATCTAGTTTGGCCTAAAGTTGTGGGTGTAAACACGGCTTTAGTTGGAATAGTCAGCAGCTCTTCTGTTGAATCTGGTCCACCTTCATTTATGTGTAAGAGGACATAGCTCCCGTGCGGAAGGTCGGGAGTCACTTCGCAGTTGAGTTAAACAATGACGTGAAAATTGATATGTGTCGCTTCCAAGCCAGGCGCTCAGTATTATTGGGATAGGCAAGGACTAGTTGACTCGCTGTCAGGATAATGTGACTGAGTGGGACATTGGGTCATGGTACTAACGGCCTGTCCTCCCAGTGGGGCAGCACTATAAAGTCACCAGGAGAGTGCACTGTCGAAAGTCGGTACCCATCCTGATATGACCTTAGATGATGCCAGGATGAAAAGCTTCAACAACCAACCAATCGACAACCAACCTTCATTGATGAGATTCAGGAAGTGAGCCAAGTGCAGCCTGCTGTAACTCAATCAATAACCTGCAATGCACATCTTTGGCCTTATTTGAAAGCTGCACAATCCGATGAAGCATCAAATTCTCAAAACCAAACACTGACCTAGACTTGACTCTACATATTCAACTTAGATACTGAAGTGCTTATTAAGTATTTGATGCCACGTATAACTTATAAGGGAATGCCAAGTCAATTTGATAGAACATGTTAGCGCAGAAGCCTATGGTGTCAATGCTTTGGTGTGCTTGCTAAAATTAATTATGTATGTTTACACTGAAAATATATTCAAAAGTTAGACACTTGAAATAAAAGTGATTTTAAACTAAAATAGGATAGATTATGATGATCAACCTTATTTATTTGTCTCAGAAAACGACGAAAACTCGAAACCATCGGACTATGCAACTTTAATAACATTTGAGTTATTAGCGGAGGAAATATGAAACCTTTTGTTGCCATAGGCAACCCACCCTGGTCATGTTGTCGATGCGATGCCAGCAGGTAAGGCTACCACAATGATTTGCTGTCAGGGCGAAATGCAAGCCGACAGGCCAGGCGTGAAACACGCTGTCACAGAGGGGCACCCAGCTGTGACACTGTCACTACTACTGTCAACCCACCGCAGCCGCCCACCAGCGCAGACGGGGATCAATGATTGGCCGGCATGGTGTGAGGAAAACCCACCCAGCACCAACAGCGGATACTGTCGGTGAATGCTGCATGTTGACATCGGTTCAAGGTGCCAGTAGAGCCTCCAAGCCAACTTTATAGTGCTACTCCACTGGGAGAGCAGGCCATCAGATCCATCACCTGATATCCCACTCAGTCACATTATCCTGACACTGAGTCAACCAGTCCTACAAATGCCAACTGCCTGGTTAGGAAGCAACAAGTATCGCTTTTTAAGTAATCGGTTTGACTCAACCAGGGTTTAAACCCATGGGGTCGAATCCGAAGATCTACCAGAACGGCGGATGGACGCTCAGCACATTCCGCCATCCCAACTGATACAATATACACTGTATCTTGACTTGTTTAGTCTGGCATTTAAAAATTGTGCCCGGCTATTCGCAAGTGGGGAAGAAGATTTGATCAATCTCCTCCCCGAATAATCCATAATTAGAAATTACTAACCATTGCAACAGATGAAATCCAGACTGGACACTGCCTGCACCGATCAAGCATGGTGCATGGTCACAGTAGGCTCCTTCTGCCAAGGTTGGTCCACAGCATGACACATTGCTTTAAACCATGTTGACTGCAAACTACATACAAATCTAAATTCGGTCACCAAGCACCAACAACATTGGAAACCAGGGCCGATCAACAATCACCCTTGTCTTCAACCAAGCGACCGGGCACCTCGCTTTGGTTATCGCATGATGCTTTAGACAGGCAGGCTTGCACTTATATAAGGAACCCTGTACTCCGATCAATGTGAGATATGGGGATGGGGCACTAACTGTTGCCTGGCACTTACTGTTATATGCTATATTTAGGGGCGGTAATGAATGGAATTCCTAACATCTCCCGACAAGTCACTGCACAGACAAATAGTTTGCTCCTGTCTTGATGTGGTCTTGCCAATGTGAGACCTCTATTCGCTCCCCAAGAGAGGGCCACTAATAACTTGCAGCAGGCAGCAGCACTTCAACACTTTGCAAGCAGCTTTTATGAAATGTACAACCACACAAAATAACATCAATCTCACAGCAGAGAGCTAAATGGAGAGCGGCACTTAAGTATTGAAAGCAGTCTTTGTCGCATTGAGACTGACAGAATGATGATGATGATATGTTATATATGCTATAGCTATGTTATATATGCGATATACATGCTATATATATACAATATCGTTCAATCATGAGGCTAACCTGGAAGGACAAAGTGACGAATAAGGAAATACTCGAACGGATGGGGCTGCCCTCTATGGAAGATCTTCTGATCAAAAAGAATCTCCGGTGGACTGCACACCTCATGAGGATGTCATCAGACAGGCTACCAATGCAGATCCTCTATTCTCAACTGTCGTCTGGCTACAGAAAGAGAGGGCGCCCTCGTCTCCGGTTCAAGGATACCATCAAGAGAAACCTGAAGCTGAGAGACATTAAGACCGACTCATGGATGCAACTCTCACAGCAGAGAGCTAAATGGAGAGCCGCAGTCAAGTAATGAAAGCAGTCTTTGTCGCATCGTGACCAACAGCATGATGATGATGATGATATGCAATATATATGCTCTACAAGTTATTCAAGTTATTCAAATTTGCATAGTGATATGAAGGTGTACAGTTGCCTAAGTTCTAAACATATCTCCTCTAGAGACGCTGGAAAGATGACATGACAGTGTGAGGGAGAATATTACCCTCTGTGTATTTGTTAACCTCTTTGCTATCAAACTGCATGTTCTTATGATAATATTCCTATATAAATCACGTGGTAAATCTCGGGTCGTTTCGGTTATTTCTAGTGGTGGATTGTGTTGATTGGATGACTATCTAAGCGAACACCTCCCATATGTCGCTATATCTTTGTAGTTTTGTTTCTCAACTAAATAGCTCTTCACTTTAAGGTTTAACCAAAGAAAACAAGGCAGATAATTATCCAAATCTCAAATGTATATTCCTATGTTCTTAGCTATGTAGGAACTAGAGCTAATAGGCATCTTCACTTCAACATGATTTCAAATTAGAAAATTATATAACACACTTTAGATTAGATTAGATTAGAGTGTTTGAGCTATATGCTTAAGCCAAGTCGGAGACTCCACCATCACAGCCCATCACATGTGGTGAGGATGCTCTGTTCAGTTTTGTCATGTGAAGTAATGAGTTTGAATCTGCTGGCATTAGCTGGTTGTACCCGGCAAACTGTTGTTCATCTGGTATTGTTGTTAACACCTTGTCAACCTGCCCTTTGAATGATTGTACACTGCAGTTTGATTGATTTCTAATGTAAGCTGTCATTGTATTGAAGAGCTGTACTCCTCGGACAGAAAGACTTCCTTCCTGCAGTGTTCTTTTTGATTGTGAGGCTTTTGTATTTATTGCTGGTACCTTACCATATCTTTTTGAATGATACATTGTTATGCCATAGTTTGGTACTTTGCCTTCAATCATTTTCCAGGTGTATATAATTTGATATCTCTGACATCGACATTCAATGGATTAGATCTTAAGGAATTTTAGTCTGTCCCAGTAATCCAGGCTCTTGTTGTCTTTGAGTTATGATGTGAAGCTGCATTGCAGTGAGTCTAGCCTTGTTGGCTGTCCTTTAGAAGTGGGTATCCACAGTTGTGAACTATTTGTGGGAGTATTATGGAGTTCCACAAGGTTTTCATAACCCCACCTTCTCTTTACTTAAATTCACAAAGCACATATATGTATATAGATCATGTTCTGTCTCCGATATTCGAAAGGAAATGACCACTAATTGACGTGGTGGTGCAGTTATTAGCTGGCTGGATAAGAACGATGCCCCGATCTTATCTTACAAATAAAACACTAAATTCAAATGCAAATAACCATTGTCTAAGAATACTCCGACGAGATGTTGGGAGGAAAAGAAACACAGGAGAATGCTGACCGGAAGTGCTTCAAACGGGAGCGTCATCTGCAGGGAGGAATGGTACTTAACAGTAGATACATGCAGTTAACACTATACTTTGTTTTTGGGGTTGCTATTTTATTGTTTCTTTATTGTGCTCATAATGGTTAAGTGCATGCACTTGTTTCCGCTGATGTGCAGTAGTGGTCATAGAACATATGAATTGACGTCCTTTATCAATCATTTCTGTAAACCTATTTCTTGTGGAAAATCGGGATGTTCCCATTATTTTCTGGTTTAGTTTTTATGGGTGTATATAGTTAGCATTTGTAATGCCGTAAAACCTCTCTAATTCGACCGACCACAGGACCGACATTAAGTGGGCTATTTAGGGAGGTGGTCTGTTTAGTGAGTTAGAATATCCTTACAATGGTATTGTTGGGACCCAAATAAAGCGATTGATATAGGGGAGTGGTCGATCTGGGGAGGGGTCGGATGCTTAACCCATTTGACCAATAACTGGAGATGTAACCTCGTAGACAGCGGCTTAGTTAAACCCAATTCGAAGAGGCATGCACTGCACATCCACTGCTGTTCCCCGGCACCCGGCACCCGGAATGCGTCTATTTACTGCCGGGCTGCAAACTGGTCCCATTACCCACACCATCGCAATGTACAACACCCAGAAGGCACCGCGGTTATTACTCTATCGGATGGTCCCCTCATACAAACAATCCATTCTATTCGCATAACCATTTTTTAACCGAATACTTCAAGCGCAAAACCCCGTAAACACCAGTCCAAACAAATCAGTTAAAATTAAAGATGTTTACCTGAAAATAATTGTAATTTCCATCGCCTCACTTTTCTTGTGATGGCATGATTATGGAGCAATGAATAAACAAGCAAGAATGTACAAATAAAAGGTTGTAGGTTTGATTCCAGTGTTTGGCCTAAATCTTGCATTGATGTTTACAGAGTTTTGAGCTTGAACTCTCCTTAATCTATTATAACTTATTTTTAACCGAACAACTGGAATCCCGAATATACTACACATATTCACATATCAGTTAATAACCACATTTAAGTCAATAATCAATACAGGTTCTCTATTCCCCCCAACTTGCCAGGTCTCACTAGATCAATGAAGGAATCATATGACATATATCCACATATGGCTGCTTGTGTGTTCATTGATTTCCTGCAATAGGCAGGCTGTGTTGGTGTATTTGTAAGCTGGGCTAACCCGCTCATTAACCACATTCATTGACCATCTGCTACCTTCTCCTATGCACTGAATAGGTGGCGCCACCTGCGGCACTTTCGAGGTACAGGCCCGTGGGTCCCTCGCTGAATGCATCTCGGTTGCAAGGGGAATACTCAAGTTTGAGTGGGGAGTTCTCATCGTTGTTGTTACAAGCCTTGGTTGCAGCTGCATCATCCGATGAAAGTATCATATGTTGGGGCTACATCAAAACAGTGACATAGATAGGATCCTACATATCATACACAGTTACATATATTTACATTTACATATATTACATTCTGTAAACATGTATTGTAGTGTTGGTGCTCCTGTGTTACGCTGCTGCCTTCCAAAATGGGTTGGTTGTTGGAATGTTCAATCTAGGCAACATTTAAGGTCATATCACGACTGGTAGCGACTTGGGCAGTGCACACTCATGGTGACGTAATAGTGCTACTCCATAGGGAAATCAGGCCATGACACCACGACCCGATATCCCACTCAGTCACTTTATCCTGACACTGAGCTACCCGGTGCCAAAATGAGTAATCAATGCAAGTCAAGCATTTCAGTGTGCATGCTGAAATGTATTTGCCATGATTCATTAGCAGATTAAATTGTGCATCCGCTTGCCATGTGGTAGGTCATGGGGATTCGAACCTGTGGGGTCCAAATCCTAGCCAAGTCAAACCAATGACCTAGATGGTAATAGTTATTGCTACATTCCTTAATAGGTATCACTACCAAGCCATGTGATTAACATTACAGGGATGGAGGAAGAGACAGTGGAATAACTACCACACATTTTCTGCAATTGAAATGTTCCCGACTCAATCACAGAATGTTGGCCAATGTTTTCATTTCAAATGTATCCAAAGTTAACCATGAAAAGTTGCATCGTCCGATGGTTTTGAATTGATCTATTTTTCTGAGATAAATATATTAGAGCGATCAGTAGTATCTACTTTATGTTAGTTCAAAGTTAATTTTATTTTAAATTGTAAACTTTTGAGATATCTTAGGTGCAATCATGGACAATTAGTTTTGGCAAGCTTGCCAAAACTCTGACACCATAGACTTCTGCAGTAACAGATTATATTAAACTAACCCAGTATTCCCTTATATGTGATGACAAATGTTTAATAAGTACACCAGTATCTAAGTAGGATGTATAGAATCAAATCTAGATAATTGTTTTAGTTTTGAAAATTTGATCTTTTCATCGGACTATGCAACTTTAACAATGAATTAAAGTCGATTCTAATAATCAACACAACATATTTGTGCAACATACATAGTGTGTTATATACAAAGTGTAATGATTAAGGATTAAACAGATATGGATGAGAGAACTTTAGGCTACTATTATTATTGTCAGCTATGATGTGATTCAATAAGTGTGATATTGTGCTCCCCAGCTGTGTGTGCTGCTGCCCTGTTTGCCCTTCACCCCAGCCCTGTTGTGCTGCAGTGTGGCTGTACTCTGTTATAAAATGTCCCAGTATTCCAGCCCGGTCTCAGTCAACACTGGCTGTTTCGCTGTATTTCTGATGACCAGTAACTGAAGTGAAAGCCTACTTTTCTATATTACTTACGTGATGTGTAACTCTTTATACCAATATTATTTGAGTGTAACTATCCTTATGTATATAATAATGTATTCACTGTACACACTACAATACACTGCCATTACCTCGACCCGCCTGATTGACACCCCACACGCTGCCTTGTACTGTAGGGATATTATACACTAACAGAATCATACAATTCCAACCATTTTATGTTGTTCTTCTCATCTAGGCCCCAGGCTATATGATATGCATATACCATATTGAAATGGCTGTCGTAACCATGCAGGACACACGATAGCTCCATGTTAGCACGTGATGTATGAAATGTAATCAGTGAATGACCATGTTTTTACCCATTAATCTATATTATTTAGTACGCCCTGTCCGAGGAACGCAGCAGAATACATCACAATTGGATGTTGGATTGTTTTTAGAATTGTACGTCCTGGTTACATCTCAGGTCATATCAGGGCGGCTACTGACTTGTGACAATCCACACTCATTGCAAATTTATAGTACTACCCCACTGGGAAATCAGGCCATCAACACCATGACCCAATATCAGGCTCAGTCACATTATACTGACACTGAGCTAACCAGTCCTTGCCTATCGTATTAATGTTGAACACCAAGCTAGGAAGCCACCAGTATCAATTTCATAAGTCATTGGTTTGACTCGACTGGTAATCAAAATCTCAATCTCCTGAATGGTGGGTCTGCGCTTGACACATTCGGCGAACGTGTCCGGTGCAATACAATGTACTTGGATGAGTATAACTCTGACTGGTACTTCTAAACGCTCCTCCTTTTATTATAAAGCACCAATCCGTGTCGACTGACGGCAGATTCAGTATTGCACGAAAGCACCCACGCCTGCCTTTCCATTGCAGGCACCGTGTGGGGTGTCAATCAGGCAGCTCAAATGTAATGGCAGCATATTGCTGCAAACCCAGTGAATACATTGTTCTGTAAATTAGGATAGGTACACTCAAATAATATTGGTATAACAAGTTACACATCATGTAAGTAGATCACGAGTAGGTTTTGACTTCAGTTACTGGTCATCAGAATATCAACACTTCACATAAGCCATGTCAAATTTCGCATAACTCATACCATGTTTTAAACTTAATTATGCATTGCTTATTTACAACGGAGTAACCCTTTACTGTCATAGTAAAGCATCGCGGAGTAGGATTTCTCATATTGTACTAAAATATCTGGTCATGTGATTTTACAATGTATTCCATAGATGGATAATTGATGACTTTCATTGAACTTTCATTTCTAGTTCAGCTAGAATTAGAGTAGGGTAAACAAGGCAATCTCAACGATTTTCTAATTTAAATTAATTGATATCAGAGTTTGCACTATTTCCCAAGTTGGTAATACACCATAGCGTATGTTATTGGGGACAATCATTATGGCTGAATGACACTAATACAGATATTGCATGTTACATCTCAAGAATGTTAGCTTTTAGGGACACAACCTTCAGTGTACAGATTGTGTGGAATCAAGGACATGCTCATGTAAAATTTCCCGATATTTAGACTTTTGAGGATGGTCTATATTAATTACAATTGTATATAAAAAGGTAAATGATAAGGTATTATGTGGTGCTGGTGATCCATTACTGATTTCATATAAACATTATGTAATTATAGATAGTGTGAGAGGGGCACTATTTTTAGTGTGACAGAGCCTTGGGAGCTCTGCTCACATACCCCCTAAACCCCAATTGTTATTTACGGATCACTGCACACCCAGAGACAACAGGGTACTGTAGCCATCAATAACTAAGGCGTCGATACAGGCAGGTTGTATGTTCATTGGTTGCAGAATGCATAGTGCTGATTGGAGGAGCTGATCAGGTGTGACAGCCATCTTGGATTCATGAGACTGTATAATAATAAACCTAAGAGTGTAAGCTCTCTTCTGTGCACTTTCTACTCTACCTTTCTCTTGCCTGTAGTGATTTCATATTTAGCCTACCTACACAAACACAGCTGCCAGCCGTCGACTTTACACTCTGTTACATGACACCTACATTGTTCTGAGGTTCAGTCAGCAAAGCGTAAAGGACATGGCATTCCCAATTTGTGTTCCATGCCTGTGGCCTCAACAACCGGAAATGAGTGACCTGATTAGCTACACCTAGTTGGGGGTCCTAATCATTTAAGCTCATTTCCGGAAGAATCATGCACTTCCCGTCAGAGTCACTGCGCATGCTCAGAACTACCGGAAATAGGTCGGTGTAAGCCAGTCGGTTGTAAGGCAAAATGCGGACAACACAATAATGTGAATAGTTTTTTTTTATTCATAGGAATACAATCGTTCGGCTCTGATACATTGGTCTTCCTTTATTTGGATAGTGTAGTTCGTTATATGAAAGGAATGAGAGATAATTCAATACAATATATTATTTTAAGGACATATAGCAATGGCAGTCCATTCAGTATAGCATAGCATGAGTTCTGCTCCACCAGACGGGATTGCTGCATGAGTTGAATATGTGTCTCCCGTTTTGCTAGACCATAGGATTTGAACCCTTGTCGAGTCAAAAGAATGACTTGAACATTGATACGTGTCGCTTCCTAGGCAGGTAAGTGGCATTATTAGGATAGGGCAAGGATTCGTTGATTCAGTGTCAGGAAAATGTGACTGAACGGGACATCAGGTGTCAGTGCTGGTGGCCTGGTCTCCCAGTGGGGCAACACTATAAAGTCACCAGGAGTGCGCACTGTCACAAGTCAGTACCCATCCCGATATGAGCTTAGATGTTGCCAAGACATAATACTCCAAAAACCAAACAAGTGTTGTACTCCTGTGGATTTCACCCTCCACCTTTATGGACCTAACTCAAGGCCCGGTCACACACACCTTAGTGGATGTAGTTGAACGTAGATAGAATGATGTGGGTGAAACGTGGGTGGCACGTGATGTCACTTCGTTCAAATATGTTATGGTATGGCAGGTTATGGTTGATGACACACATAATGGTATGGATAAATACGTTACAGTATGGATCCAGGTATGTCATGGTACAGATCCCGTACATTTCGGTATGGTATGGATCCCAGTACTGTACAGATCCCGGTGCGTCCAACTACATTCAACTACGTTCAACTTCGTCCACTAAGGGCAGAACGGCCAAGGTTTTATGCGGGTCAAAGTAGGCTAGGGTATGCTAGAGTACACTAGAGTAGGCTAGACTATGCTATGATATGCTAACATACATTAAGAAGTATGCTAGAGTACAATAGAGGATGCTAGAGTATGCTAGAGTACATCATCACCACAAAGGCTTCGTCTGCCTCAACCATACCTCCCTTTGAACATGTCCAAAGTGTAAATTGGAACTCACAGCCTACACACGTTCTTATCATGTTCTGATCACAGAGAAGTATGGATGCCGGTACATTGCACTATGTTGAACTACGTTGAACTACGTTCAAGTACGTTAGCCTCCACTACCGTCAACTATGTCCACTAACGTGTATGTGGCCGGGCCTTAAGTCTGGCTGGACACAAAATCTGTTATCTCGGAAGATACCCTTTCGGCAACCGAATGGTTATTTAGTTATTCAATAAGCAATGGCGCTGTCATAAATTCCTGCTAGAAATGATATGCACAGCTGCACGTGAAAGGTTGCAATATCAGCCCCTTTCGGCTTTCTCCGGCACGTGATAACCCTATTACCAGAGGACAGTCTCGAATAGTAAATAAGGACCAAAGGTCAAGTAGCCGTGTACCAAACATGCAGTAAATGGGGTAAATGGAGATAAATAGTGAAGAAAATGGGGACAAATGGTGAAGTGAATGGAGACAACTGTTGAAGTAAATGGGGACAAATGATGAAGTAAATGGGGGTAAATGGTGAACTAAATGGTGACAAATGTTGAAGTAAATAGGGACAAATGGTGATAATGGTGAAAGATTGTGATGGAAATGGGCATAAATGGTGCAGACAATTGGGGAAAATGGTGAGGTAAATGGAGACCAACTGTGAAGTAACTGTAGTTCAATGTGATCAGGTACTTTTTTGTATGTATTTTGCTGTTTTGTACACACTCGGATTTGTGTCTTAGTTGGGGTCTAACTTTGTTAGTAAGTCAACTGTTGGTAAGGTTAGGGTAGTGGGTGATTGTTTTCTAATCTATGTTTGGCTTCACTAGGCTGTGAGTGGGTAGATCCAGCTTAGTGAAAGTAACTTGATATTTTGCGGTCAGCAGTTGATTAATGTGATAGCATTGGGTGTGGGTGGAGGCAGTAAGTTACATAACAGTGTTAAGACATAATACCACCATTCCAGAAATTCAATAGAACTAGGTGATTGATAAGTACATTTTCTTAATGCCTATAATAAGTTCAGTGGCTAGTTTTACCGACACACTGGCATTGACATACTTAACAATAGAGCTATGCTCTTGTTGAACATGGCAGCATGGCAACTCTCAGCCATACAACAGTTGCAGATCACTGACCTCCAGAAAAACACACACACCACTCTCCACCAGACAGAACTGCAAGTAATGAATCAGAGGAGCTGCTAAACCAGTTCTCCTAACTATGTATCTTCTTATTGCATGTATTCCTTACTAGGCAATGACTCTAGATTGGTCCAACATAGCCGCAACCCATAAGACTGCATTAGTTCATCTATGTCCCGCCACTCACAATTAACCAAATGTATGCGCGCATGTAAATGGCGCTTTCAGGCGCGTGACACCATATCGGCATTCTAGATTGCCCCATCTCAGATTCAGACTTTTAGTCCAATTTGGGTTGTCAAGTCTGTTCGCCACATCGATAAAATACCAGTATAAATTATGGCTTTCTTGTTTCTTGTTGATTTTCTTTTCTTTGCTGTTTAAGCAGGCAACGTTTCTATCGTGGAAAATAGGGCTTCCTTAATGAAACTCTTCCTTGCCCAGTCCTATTAATGCTACGCCCACGCACTAGGCTTTGTGACAATAGGTGTACATTTTATTAGTGATTGATTTAACGTGGTGTGGATTCAAACTCAGGGTTCGAATCCCACTAGCCTCTGAGAATGGTAACAAACTGCTTACTTTACCCAGGCAGGCCGCATGGTTTATAAACAGTAAATTATAAATGTGCAGTCTGTTTCATTTTTCATATTTAACGTATTTGGTATACAGTTATATATTAATCAAAATACTCGTCATGTTGAATACATCAGAGACATATGTGCCTGTCTCAAAAGGTGATAATTCTTCTTTTTGTTGTCCATTGTAACGATTGACACAAAACAGCAAGAAACGGTTACACTGAACACACAAGGACGTTTGCTTCAGATCAATATCTATTCTATTGGGATTATGAAACACCATGTAAAAAATGAATCAGTTTATCCTGAGCAAATGCATAAGCAGATAGTATGTTGAGCGTTACAATGGACAACGTTTTGTCCCATATTGCTTAGCACCTTTTGAGACAGTCTCAAAAGCTGTGTTTACACGGGGAATTGTGAAACGTTCTAGACAATGCGATTTATATGAAGCGTTTTAGAACCGTGTTTACACGGGGAGTTGGAAAGTGTGTCGGCGCCGGGAATCAGCAGGCGCCTGTAGCCGGAAAGCACTGCTATTTGTTTAGTTTACACACGTCGATTCGACTCCGATGGAGCTGCTACCTTAATATCGCTTGGAATTTAAGGTTAATTTAATTAAATTTCATTATTTGATGATGTAATTCTGTTAAATATGATCGCATTTAATAGATTTCAGCCTAATTGGGCCCTAACACTGCCGGGTACAAGCGATTAGTATCTGCTCCCCCTGTTGCTGGCAAGCCCTACTATTTTATACTATCGCCGCCCGGGAACCAGCTGAATCGCTTCAAATAAACCACCTCGCGAGGTGGTATAGATGTACCGTTTCATATGAATCGATTCAGCCCTAAAACGCCACAGAGGTGCGTCTACACGGCAAATGTGAGTCGATCTAGGCAAGGCGTTTTTTATGTGGCGTTTTAAATCGCCCGTGTAAACAGGGCTATATACTAGGTGAGAGACTAGATGACATTGAAGAAAGCTAACGCAGTGTTCCATTTTTTATTTTTCATTGGGGATCTACTAAAGCTGCATACAAATGCATGTCCACATGAGTGTGCCCTCTCACAATTCTATACCCATCCTGATATGGCCTCAGATGGTCGCTATGTCGTAAAATCACAATACAAAAATTACCATGCACCTCTCATTCTTCGTCAGGTAATGTTGCATCGACCGACAAAACCATCAAATTTTCGAAACTGAAGTATGTATCTAGATTTGATCTTAGATATTGAAATTAGATACTCGGTAAGCATATAGTGCTGCATAAAAGGGTATGGCTTGCCAATGTAATATAACGTATTAGTGTGGACACCGATGGTTGTGTTGCTTTGTTGGTTTAACGACCACCACCCGCACCCAACACTAAGAGCAAACATCGCATATTGGGGGGTGGGTGGGGGGGGCATTCACTGGCTAAACACAAATAATCTGAAGCCAAACTCATCATGATTAGAATGATTTCCTGTTTTAACTTAAAATATCTCCAACGTTAACAATTTGTAATATGAATTATTTAAAAGGAAAGTAAGACAGATTCCAACAATCAGTCTACCTAAGCAATGTTTAACAGAAATTTTAACTCATCAGCATGTTCAACTTTGATCCTCCCTCTATTGCGTATATATTATTAAATATTTATTACTATCATAGTATTGGAATATAATACAAAAATAAAGGCAGTAGTATTAAATGAACTTTGTAACCCCTTTGCTTGAAATGTTAAATTTCTCAGGTTTTGAGACAATTGCATCATCCGGCAAATCAAGGGTGTACGAAATGCATCTGCACATACAGCATTGAACGTGATATTTGGAAGCATTTTAATCTGCACAGAGGCCTATCAATCACATCAGACGCTGGTGACCTTATGGATTAAATGTGCAATTTGCGTCTTTAATTGCTTCACTGGACACAGCTGGTCCAGTGTATGATTAACAACCCCACCCCAAGAACATAATTCATAAACTCACATAACTAACTACACTAGAGTTATACTAGAATATTTCTAAGAAACTGACATTCATATACTGCTTGCCTGACTGCAACTGAACATTAAAACTTACTACAACTTTACCAACTTAATACAGAAGATAGCTTCTGCTTACATTCTAAATACTATGTAAATACTCATATTGATCTGACTCATATTGATCTAGTTATATGACACTACTGTTACCACATTGCTATGGAACTTTTGGGCTGCATAATTTCATTGTATTACAGCTGCAAATTGTGTATTCAACAATTATTGTATACCATATTCTATATACCTTTTGTGTAAATAACCCTGAATTGAAAAATAGCTGGAAGACCATCGCTTCGGCACTGACAAAAGACTCATTCAGCAGAATGAACATATTTACCAACAATAACAATTGTCATTTAAAACCAAATATAAGATAGTGCAGTCCCTAAGTGACTAAGAACAAATAGACACGTGCATCCCACACAAATAGATATCACCCGGGCACTTATAGGGTCGCGCCAGTGTCTCGGACATAGGCCGTCACTGGCCTCAATGGCTGCCACCTGGTGGGAGAATGACATAAACATGCGCAAGAGTCGTCAGTAAAAACCCTGGTTAGATCAGCAATGGTTTGATTAAAGCCACGCGCATGCGCAGTTTGCAGAAACAACAGTTGCAGAGTCTAATTGCTGCAGGAACACCTCCCCATAATTGCCCTTCCGGCCCCTTTCCGCCACGCACCGCACGTGCGCATGCGCAACTTTTCACTGATTAAAGCACCCGGCGCATTGAACGCAAGTGGCTCTTGCGCATGACCATAACACATGGCGTCTGTTTAAGTGCTTAACTCGAATCTCTGCTGCATAGTCCGATGAAAGAATCAACTTTTTTTCTTTGGTGTTTTTTGTTATACAACGACACTTATTTAGATTTGATTATGGATATCCACCTTAGTTACTAATACACACTTTTTTAATGGGCGCGGGTATGGGATGAGACAAACCGCGCTCCAGCTAAGAATCGCCGAAACTGTAGGCGTCACACCTACATATCAGCTTATTGTTCTTCATCAGTGATTGCTGAACGTCCTTTTGAGACAATTTAATGTGGCATAGTCCGATGAAGGATCATATTTTCAAAACCTAAATAATTATCTAGATTTGATTTCATATATCTACTTTTGATACTCATTAAACATTTTTGTCACATAGAACTCTGCCACCACTACAACATGCATGACATTCAGGCCAATTGATGAGACTGCCACATGTTTCACATTCTTTGCAAGTATTGTTACGTGTCTTATATTCATGCAAATATATCAACAATATCAGATGTCTGATATTCATGTGACTGTTTCAACATCAACATGTCTGACATTCTTAACTCAGGCAATAATGCCATATGTCTGACATTCATGAGGTATGTCAATACTGAAACATGTCTGATATTCATGGGGCTAAAATCTGACATTCTTAACTTTGTCACTAATTCAGAACATGAGATGGAACTACATAGTATGGGTAATTGTATTAGTGTAAGTTCAAGGAGGTCAGTTCAAGTTCAATTGTCATGTAAGGTTTCAGGTATAGGGGTGGATTTTTCTGGATGAGCTGGCACTCAAGCCTTGCGAGAGAACTGGTAATAGTAGTGTTGGGTGGGGCAGCGAGAAAAGTCGGGTGGTGTGGTCGGTCCGGTGTCTGGGTGCCGAGTGCCGTTGGTGTGTTGGGATAGGTGGAAGTGATGTCAGAGGTCAGCCGCTGCACATGTGCCGGTGTCGCCACCTGGAGGAAGTTGGGATGGCCTGTTAATAAAAGGGGGGAAGTGTGGTGTGGAGGTGGCTGTGTGGGTTCAAAGGGGGGGGGGGGCCCTATCTGTCCTGTCTTACCCACATTGCCAAAGCAACATGACCAATGCCATATGTGCAACATTTATGAACTATGTCAATATTGTAACATGGCTGATATTCATAGTACTCAATCAATACTACCACATGTCAGACATCCATGAACCTGTCAATAATGACACACATCTGATATTGATGAAACTTTGTTCATATGGGCACACACCTGATATTCATGAAAGTCTGTCAATATTTTCAAATTTCTCACATCCATGATACTCTATAATTACTGCACCATATATCACATGCGTTCAAGACCACCACATATATCACACCCAGGTACCTTAGTCAATAGGACCACATGTCTCACATCCATGGAATATCCTGTCACATGTCTGATGTGATATGACCTCCGTCAATATTAACTTAGGATGCGCAGATTTGACCAGCATTCCAATTTAGAAAACAGATTCCACGACCCCTGCTCCCATATAGACTTGTATTCCGGGAACATTACGATCGTGCCTGTGATTGTTGCTGCTGATCAATAACAATTCTAATTAATTACTGGGGATTTTTTGTTAACAAAATATAATACAAGCTAGCAGTTTTAGGAAAGGTTCTGCGCCCGTCACATTCTATCTGCGTGTTCAAAGTGGGCTCAAACCATTGGTTGGTTGTTAGAGTTTTACGTCCTAGCAACATCTAAGGTCGTATCAGGAAGGGTACCGACCTCTGACAGTGCGCACTGATTCCGACTTTATAGCGCTGCCCCACTGGGAGACCAGGCCACCAGCACTATGACCTAATGCACATTATCCTGACATTGAGCCATCCAGTCCTTGCCCTATCCTAATAATGCTGAGCACCTGGCTAGGAATCCCATACCTAGCAACACGGGAGACGGGCGCTAATTCGACGCTAATTCAGCTAATTCGACGATCCCGTCTGGAGGGGCTCTAACGTCCCATAAGCTGAACTCTAAATATGGTTATGTATTCGATGACCTGTCTACATACGGGTCAGGTCACGTGGGTCACAAAGCAGGTCCCCAAGGACGTGTCACCCCACAACAGCTGCATCCCTGACTTAAGCCGGAAGTCGATAATCTAAAAACCGGAAACCGGAAACGGGCTCTTGCAACATCCGGTTGGGAGGTTATTAGATCAGATGTCAGTGACTGCAATAAGGAACAGCTAGGAGAACAAACTTCACTGCGCTAACCACCCACCCCTTCTGGGAACAACGGGTACTAAAGCATCAAATTGGCGTATTTGCAGATTGTATTTGTTTCCAAAGGAATTGAACCATTCAAGTTCATAGTCCGATGGCTTTCGAATTGTTGCTTCATTTTTTAGATAAATGTTATTACCTAATATGCTTATTCTGGAGTCAGTTTAATTAAAAACGCCTAATTTTGGAAGCAATTTGAGCTGAAAGAATGCAACATAATTTCGGCAACCTTGTCAAAAGTCCAGTTGTTGTGGTCCAGATTCACATCTCCCAATGGTCACGTGATGAGAAATGACCTACTAATTTGTAGGTAGTCTGGTCCCCTATCAATTTCTACTGGCCAAGTTGGTGTGTAGGGCAGGCGTAGGTGTGAGCAATGGGTGTGGGGAGGGGTGTGTGGAGGGGAGGGAGGCCAGAAGCTGGTGTCAGTGTGTGTGTTGGGAAGGGGGAGTGGGTGAGCAACTGACCGAACCATGGGTAGTTGGGTGGGTTGCCATCAAACCTCTACTATATGTCCTGGAACCTGACTAAAATGATATATGGTACTGGAATGATGGCCAGAGTAATGAGGTCATGATATTGACCTAATTGGCAGGTGCCCTCTGTACCTAATGGCTGACTCAAAGTAGATGTCCAAAGGGATGGGGTAATAAATTCACTGATTATTCTGTATATGCAATACCGAAGCATTAGTTAATGCACCGGTACCTAAGGTGGGTATATATAATCAAATATAAGCAAATTGTTTTAGTTTTGGAAAAAAGATGTTTCACCCGGACAATGCAACTTAAAGGTCACGATGGATAACAATTAGCGCAGCACAGGTCATATTTTGATATTTAGGAGGTATTAATACATTTCATAAGGTTAATATTTAGGAGGTATTAATGCATTTCATAAGAGCTCAAGAGAATGCAAGTAGAAAGCTGAAACTACTAATGTTCTTCGATTTATTATTGAATTTATCCCTGGGAAGCATTGCCAGAGGGCTTGTAAAAGTGTAGTATATGCGTGGGGTAGATTGCATTCTCTATTACCAGCATCTGAGAAATGTGCAATTCCAGCGCGCTATTCAGAATATGTAATCATAAGAGCTCTTATCAAAGGAATAATGAAGGCATGATATGAAGACAGAAGCATATCTTGACAATAAATATAGACGGCTTAGAATTACTGATATCAGCTTGCCTTTCTCTATAACGTGGGTTGTTCACTGATGATAATTATTTCAAATTGCACATGTGGTTAACATGGGTAATTGAATATACCGGACCAGTCACAAACTGTTTCTATGGATGCAAACCTGCTGCCACCTGTACTCGACAGTTTGAACTATCGCTGATACTTACCTGCCATGCCACCTAGATACTTTAAACTATACACGGTTTGAATCAGATCAACCCCAGCTGCTGAAACAGCAATATGTGGTCTACTAGCCCCAAATTTGCAGTGCCACCCATCCTAACCTATAAGAGAAATTTGATAGGGTTAGGTGTATGTGAACATTTTGGAAACTGACTGTAACTGTGATTAAACAAAAAGAAAATAAATGCAGACAGGTAACATGTGGGTCTCACATTTATTGAACCAGTCATTCTAACTGCACTGTTCTCTGCACATAAGCGTGTCGTCTAGGGCATTGTTGCCAAGTTTAACATAACTCTTCAGTGCACGAATAACGATTTCCCTAAGCACACCTGATTTGGCATTTGTGTACAAGACAAACGTTGGCTGCATTGTCCTATTATGGGATTTTAAATGTGTGCCATCTGTCTGGCATTTGCCTAATTGATTAATTCAAACACCTTTTGTAGGAGACAAATACTAAAATATTAAACATCTCTGATGAAGGACGGTTTACATTATTGATCAATTTAGGTGTAACCGAGATGTTGCTTCCTCTGAATGTCATTCTAACTCAACCTGAAGTATTAATATAATATTATGGTGTATAGTTAGCGCTAAAATGCTATGTGTGGTCTACACTTTTATATTGCTGCGAGACATGGACTTTGAAGAAAGCAATAACAACAAAGCTTGAGGCATTTGAAATGTGGCAATACAGAAGAATGTTAAAAATTCCATGGACAGCAATGATAAGCAACATGGAGGTCCTAGCAAGAATGATAATAAAGAGACAGATAATACAAACGATCAAAAACAGAAAGATAAAATAATTTGGCCACATGATACAACACCAGGAATCACAGAGAAGAATACTGGAAGGGAAGATAGAAGGGAAAAGACCAATAGGGAGAAGGAGAACAACATGGATGGACAACATCACTGAGTGGACAGCAATGAGATATGCAGAATGCGTGAGAGGAACGAATGACAGGAAGAGATGGAGGTCCATTGCAGCCAACCTTCTTTGAGAAGACGGCACCCATTGATTGATTGATTGATTGAGTTAGCGCACATTGGAATACAAGTGAACAACACATAGATATGGTTTCCTTGAGCTCAAAATATAACTTTCACCAATGTTGCATTTGATAAGTAACGAGTCCTGTTTATTTATTTTGTCTGGAAGATTTATGCTGCCTATCATGGATAAGCCTGAATAGGCTTGTTTTCACCAGACAGTTTGTCGATAGAAAGCCTGAGTCTACTCTTTTACTGACCCAAGGGATTTTTAACCTCCCACACCACATAGACATGGTATGAGAGCAACTGGCCTTTGATGATGCTGTAAGTTATACACAGCGTTGGAAATCCAAATTCACAGAGATGGGGGGCATGGGGAATCGAACCACCAACCTTCAGATTAGGAGTCCGACCTGGAAAAAAAGTCAGACACTCTGACCACTCTGCCACAGAGAACACCACGTTCTTAAAGTTGTATTATCCTATGAAAACATAATACTTTCAAAACTAAAAATACTAATATGCATATGATTATTCATATACATCTTAGATATTAGTGTACTCATTATTGTGTTTTTGGGGGCCTGCGCACCTCATTACCATCACAGTTTGCTAGCGTGAAACTAGGGTAATGATGTGATTCACTTAATGACCATACGTTATATTGCATTTGGCTTCAACTACTGCACACACACATTGCTCATAATGTTTTACATTATGCATGCTTCGATGATAATTACATTGTAGATTATATGCTTGGATATGTGGATGTGTGCGTAGGCTATGAGGAAAAGAAATACAGCCAAAGAGAAAGTAAGTAAAGTGTAAGAGAGAGATAGTCCATCCCTCTAATTTATTTCTATATAGTTACATGGGTTCTTGGTAGGATATCATGCCACCTCTTTTCACCAATATGAATCTAGCATTCCTGGTCTCTATGGATACCAGTGGTCTGCCCACAACCAGTAGCTGTCTGGCCCCTGGACCACCACCAACCTTGACCTTTTCAGTGTGGTGACCCCTACCCCAGCAGAAGGGCACCCATTCCTGCCACCACCACTATGTCTATTTACATCCCACTCAGGCACCACCAACTCATATATATATACATATACAAACGCACCTGTTCAAGCACACTGATCAGTAATAGAACAAGTGCATTCTCCGCATGCGAATATCAGAATATTTTACAACATGTTCATTCCTCTAATGCTTGATGTGCTTGGATTCATCATTTGTTTGACAACTAACTTCATCTCTCCATCCACCGGATGTGACACTGGCTGTTGCTACGTCTTGCTTCTAGTCCACAGCTCATTGCAATCTCTTCACTTCTGGGCGATATTGTACATCAATTTCCCATTCACGTCCCTTAAGCTTTTTTTTTGTTTTCTGCATGTAGGGCTGGCCCATATATGCTATTGATGATTTACCCTAACTTTGTTTTACTTGCACTTCTTTGTCTGCATCATTCCTAAAGGCCCTGTCACACTATGACTTATGGCGCCGGCATGTGCGTAACATTTTAAAATAAATTTCAAAACAAAATAGGTTAGCATACGCCAAACTTGTTGTGCTGCCAGGGATACAAATGGGCATACAGACAACATACACACACCCTACACACAACATACATAATGTATGCATAACATATCTCTGACCTATTGAGAGCGTTCATGTGCCTCACAAAACGTTCGCAAAACGTTTGCATACGCTGACCGTACGCTGACCAACGTTGCATACATTACTCCATCGCTAGAAGTATGGCGCATAATTTAAGTATGCTGGAGATATGGCAGGCATACATTCAAAGTATGTTTGGAGTATGTTATGCATCCATTGCCTGTACGCAGACTGCATGTTCCCAACAGGGTGAACATATGGCTAACGTGTTCCAAGCTATCCCAACATACTGCTAATGTGTGCATAACATATGGCAACGTCCGCTGAGCATGCCCCAAGCATATGAGAAACGTATGAGCCATACGGCGTCATACATTGAACATTTTGAACATCACAACAATATTTTAGCAGCGCGACCTACGCCAACATATGACAACCTATGATGCCATATCCCGAGCATACTCAACGTATGCCCAATGTATACGTAATGTATGACGATGTATGCTGATGTGTTGTTCACAAATCGCATACATTGGCATATGCTAAGACCAGACGTCGTAGTGTGACAGCCCCTTGAACTAAATAAACATGCATGTGTCTATTTCAAACATCTCCAAAATTACCCAATTATCGTAAAAGAAATACACTGAACTAAAGAAAAATAGCGCCTCTTAAACATGCATGCTTTCACTCCAAACATATCCAAAATTAGCCAATTATACCCAAAAGAGATACTCAGAATACAATAATGACAACGCATATTTCAAACGTCTCCAAAGTTATGTAATAATCATAAAGAATATACTTAATTCCAAAGAAAAATAGTTTGTATTAATCATGCATGCTTTCATTTGAAATATCTCATAAGATACCCAATAATCATTAAAAAGATATTGTGACGTAAGGAAAAGCAGCTCGGGTTAATCAGGCAGACTTCATTAAATGAATCTCCAAGATTACCCGATAATCATGAAGCAAATTCTTAGAAGCATAGATCATTTTATGCAGATATACCTCGAAGGAATTAGTATGGCTGAAGTGTCGGATGGGAATATTGCGCCTAGAGTAGGATTCAAACCCACACGTCTTTCCATTCCTTGGCTAGCGTCATATCCATTATCCAAACTCTACTGCAAGATTTGATCACCATATCGATGCCTACCTGTCTATCTGGCTCTTTGCCTGAGAGTTCAATGCTGACCACTACACTACACAACTCCATAGTGCCACTTAGCTATTATGTGACAGCCAACACATGGTGTATTACTTGCACACACTGTAGAGTCAATCCATTGGCGTGGGATGATAGCCCTAGGTAAGAAGACCAGCACTGTCCTACTGAATTATGGATGTTTCTGCCATCAAGTGAATATCATGTGACCAAGTGTAGCGGTATATAATTGCCGCTTCGATTCCTGTTGTTCAACAATAGTGCGCCTTAGCTAAAAATGGTGCAACGTAATAATATACCAAGATAAAACTGCCCCTCAAATGCAAAGAGAAACCAATGATCCTTGTCACTTCCTAGCTTGGCGCTCAGCATTAATAGGACAGGACAAGGGCTGGTTAGCTCAGTGTCAGGATAATGTGACTGAGTGGGAAATCAGGTCATGATGTAAGCAGTCTGTTCTCCCAGTCGACAGCAGTTTAATTAGTATAAAGTTGCCATGATCGCATGCTGTTGAAAGTCGGTACGCATCCTGATATGAAATTAGATGTTGGCAGGACATCAAACTTCAACAAACTGACCAGTTTCTTAGAGTTAATAAAAACATTCTACCAGAGAATAGTCATAGCTCGGGAAGTTATCTGGCCACACCTTTTCTAGGTTATTCATTATTGTCTCTACCATGGCAATTTCGAGTCTTTTCCGAGGTAATCTTCTGTTAGACTCTACCAGGTCTCAATCTCCTACATATGAAGGTAGCTGGTTGTTGGAGTTTTACATCCTGCCAACATCCGAGGTCATATCAGGACTGGTACCGACTTGTGGCAGTGCGCACTCATGGCGACTTTAAAGTGTTGTTCCACTGGGAGACCAGGCCGGCAGCAAAATAAACTGACATCCCACTCAGTCACAATAACCTTAGTCAACCGTCCTTGCCCTATCATAATAATGGTGAGCATCAAGCTAGGAAGAGACACATTTCAATATCGCAAATCATAGGAAGGGGACACTCTACCTGCTAGTCCATCCCAACCACTAGAAACTACCACTAACCAGCTCTGAATGCCAAGGGCCAGATTGATATTACATATATGAAAGAAGAGGAAAGATGACTGAACTGGAAACCTTGTAGCTGGATATCCGCAGGCCTGTCGTAAACATGAGTAGGTGCGGCTCACTCATGCCATGGTCATTTCACGCCATCACGTATTTATACAACTCACAACACTTTATAACCATATGCCCGCGACCAAATGTATATATTATCTGTTATATGCATGTTGCTCTCATCTGGCATTTACACAATGAAGCCCCATTATAAGGCACTCCGATTTAACACAAATTCAGATGTAGCGCAATGATATATATATTCATTGGACCCAGAATTATTTTGTTCAAAAGCAATTCAGTAAAGTGAACCCAGATTTAACGAGACCCCAATGTGTTCAAGGTCACATTATATGGACCTTAAAGGTCACATTATAACAGTCATAATTTAGATATATATATATATATATATATATATATAAATATATCCTATATTGCTATACATGTTAAATTTGTTGCTGGATTAGGTTTCATGTCCTAGCAACCTCTAGGCTAATATCAGCATGGTAACCGACTATGAACAGTGTGCACACCTGATCAATCTGCAGTGCTGCCCCACCGAGAAGGCATGCTGCTAGGAGGCCAAGAATACAGCATATCCAATACTACATACACATACGCAGCAGGTGACAACTTAAAGTTGCCTAGTCAGATGAAAGCATTAACATTTCAAAACCAACACACTTATCTAGATTTCATTGTGTATATCAAATTTAGATACTGGAACACTTAGTAAGCATGTTCTGCTGCATACAAATTACTCCTAGGTCAAGTTAATATAACATGTTACTGCGGAAACCATGGTGATATACTTTTAACAGGCTTAATACAACTAATTTAGCATTTCTCACTTCAGATATCTCCAAATTTACCCATTTAAAATAAAAGGCACCTCAAACCGAAGTATAATAGATAATAACCATACATTTAAAGCTGCATAGTTCAGACATAATTATCTAGATTTGATTTTACATATCATACTTAGTTCCTGATGCACTTATTAAGCATTTGTTCCAGTGTAGAAGGCAATACTGAGTTAATCTAACAGAACCTGTTACTGCAGAAGTTCATTGTGAGCTTTGGAAAGGTTGCCAAAACTAATTTTCCATGTTTGCACTCAAAATATCTAAAAGGTTTACCATTTAAAATAAGCGTAACTTTGAACTAATGCAAAGTAGACAGTAGTGATCAATCTAATATATGTATCTCAAACAAAACACAGAAATTCAAAACCATCAGACTATGCAACTTTAATATATTAATCAACAACAAATACCTGAAACTCAAAACCATAAGACAATGCAACTTTAAATCAAGCAATTATAGACCATCTGACCTTTGTTTCTACTTCTTGATTCATTTAACATGTTGCTCATTAATTAGTGAGGGGATGACATACCCTATACTATAGCCCATTGCCATGTACTCCTTCGATTCAACAAGCAGTGTTGAGTGTTCCTTTAATAACCAGTGGCTCTGTTGTACGAAGTATGGTGGAGAACAGTTTGATCGCATAATTCAAAACCAGACACAGAGAAATATTTTTTGGGCTAATAAATTTATTAATCAGGCTTAATAAATTTTTACAAAAGCCTTTTTTCCTACACCTTTGTGAACATTATTATATCAGCTTTTTCTCAATAATACAATTGAGATATCAGCATTAATATTCTATATCATCAGATGATACAATCTGAACAGTTCCTAATATCACTACTTATTTGCAGGTCATATTTTAGTCAGTTATTATTTCAACATGCCTTTACTTATATGCAGGTTATAAACGTGATTGTACTATCATTCTACTATATGATATCTTTCTGAGTATTCAGCATTCATTCCTGTAATAAACTTGAAACAGAAGACATGATGACACAGTTACAGCAGATCACGGTCGGTCACACTCTCAGCTTCTCACATCTGGCACACTCATTCACATTAGCACTTTTATTGCACACAGCCACAAGCATTAGCTTCCATACTGGGATCATCATCTCTCAGCTCTCAAGTATGAACTTGACTGGCTGATGGGTGGGTGGGACGGAGAAAATTCTACTCCTGCAGTATCACTCTGTCAATGACAGTGGCCAGGTAAGAACTGAACTATGCTTTCATTCACTACCGGAAGTCAACTCGGTCCATAGCAACGTATACAACGAACGGTATCTATGTTACTAATCCTATCAAGCCCGTAGTCAGGGTTTTGAATTATGCATGTTTCCGGCAACATGGACAATTCAAAACCAGACACAGAGAAATATTTTTTGGGCTAATAAATTTATTAATCAGGCTTAATAAATTTTTACAAAAGCCTTTTTTCCTACACCTTTGTGAACATTATTATATCAGCTTTTTCTCAATAATACAATTGAGATATCAGCATTAATATTCTATATCATCAGATGATACAATCTGAACAGTTCCTAATATCACTACTTATTTGCAGGTCATATTTTAGTCAGTTATTATTTCAACATGCCTTTACTTATATGCAGGTTATAAATGTGATTGTACTATCATTCTACTATATGATATCTTTCTGAGTATTCAGCATTCATTCCTGTAATAAACTTGAAACAGAAGACATGATGACACAGTTACAGCAGATCACGGTCGGTCACACTCTCAGCTTCTCACATCTGGCACACTCATTCACATTAGCACTTTTATTGCACACAGCCACAAGCATTAGCTTCCATACTGGGATCATCATCTCTCAGCCAAATTTGGAACAGGAGAGATGATGATAACTACACACAGCATTTTTTATTTACATAATTAAAAACACTATCAGATTTCCATCTCCCAAGTCTTTTTATACCGTCTATTGGCATACCAACTCGGGCATACTCTTGTGCTCCTCCTCGTCGAAGGCTGTGGCACGTTACCAGTGGCCACCACTGACAACCACTAGCTTTCAAGGCAACGTGCATGCACTTATTAAACACTTTAGCAGTCAAAGGTTCTCCGTTGTTCAACATGAATGCTGGGTTGCCCTTTTTTAGAGGAGTCAGACGTATGTATTTCTGCCAAGCGCGCAGTGGACAGAAGTTTGGATTTGCCCCTTGTGGCAGCTCGACACTGTATACATCCTCTGGTCTGTGCGTGGTCTTAGTGCTTCTAACTGTTACTGTTAGATGTGATTGACGTGCCTTGATGTCCTCACTGAGCAGCATGTGACCGCCATCACCAGTTACCTCGGAATAGAATAAATTGGATTGTCTTAATAAACACAGATAACCTATTAATAATGCAACAATCAACACAAGGCCATCATCTTTAATTTTGTTAAATTTTATAATTATCATTTTAATATGTTTAGTCTTTAACGGATATGCTCTATTTACAGTATTATTTTTTAATTTACAAATTCCAGCTTTAATTACAGTCATAGCATAACAATCAAACGAATCAGTATTCCCCTTCATCAATCTTATCCAAGTCCTCGCTCCACTCATATAATTCTTAATAGCTCCCTCCGTCTTTAATTTTTCATTTAAATATAAAGCATATAACATTACCGTCTTCATTTTGGGTTTCTTAGGATTGTCACCAATATTATTACAAAACATTAGATACTCCCTAAATTGTACCCTTTTATTTCTCCACGTCCCTTCTGCTAATCCTGCCGAGAAGTACACACTTATCCTATGTACTAACGCCCTTTTATTCTCTGCAAGTTGATAAAGGCAAAAAACAAAATTATCAACATGCAGAGAAGGATTATAAGTCCACGTCCAACACCTGCTCATCATAAGAAACATGTATTTTAGTCAATAACTTCTGCTGACATAAATTATCAGCCAAAACACGAAGTTTATTATCAAAAAACAACCTACTTAGGGCATCTGCTAGTACTAACTCCTTCCCAGCCTTGTGGACGACCTGTACCACACACGTATATGTGGCGGCGAACCTCCAGATTTCGCGAGCACAGGCGCACAAGACCGGATCCTTGCCAGCACCAGACGATAGCACCTGTTGGGAAGCAGCATTATCAGTATCAATGATAATTTGATAATTGTGGGGATCAGGAGGAGATAGATATTTTAGGGCTACTACCAAATTAATCGCCTCCAATTGAGCAATATGAAAATTATTTGACAAAAAATCAACAGGATACAATTCAGAGTAATAATGTGTCCGACTGAAAGCTCCCCCACCCTGCAATGAGGAATCACATTCAATGATCCATTTTTTGTGAGGTAAATGCTGTAACAGAACCATCCTATTTTGACCTTCTGAGAAACGCAAAAACCAAGCTATATCCCTTACCAACTCTTGTGACACCCTAACTTTTCCTGTAAACGGTGTACCCCGAAGAAAGTCCAAAATTCTATTCATAAAAACCCTAGCAGACATGACGCATTTAGAAATAAATTGTAACCTCCCCACCAGTCTTTGAATATTCTTTCGTGTAACCTCCCGCCCAATTACCCACTTCTTACATTCGATTAAAATATCTAATAATTTCTCCTCAGGGATACGAATAAATAATTCCTTTGAATTTACTTCATACCCTAACCATATCAAAGTTTGAGTTGGTGGAACACATTTACTAAGTGACAATTTAAGACCTAAACAAGTGGTCAATGAGAGGACATAACGATATGCCTCCTGTGCCTTTACTAAAGAACTTTCTACTCCCACAAAATCGTCCAAAAAACATAACGCAAAAAATCCCATTTTCCGTATTAAATATACTACCGCAGCTGTAGTCCGAGCACATGCCATACAGGAAGTACGACATCCAAACGGAGGCGCAATATCAAAATAATATTTGTCATCTACTTTAATACCAAACAAAGGCACACTTAAGGGGCAGGTCCTTAATTGCCTGTACGCCCTTGCTAAATCAATAGACCACATAAAACACCCTTCTCCCAATTTAGTTATTTGCTTTGCCAAAGACATTATAGTAGGTAAGTTATATTTATATGGCTCTCCCAAGTAAAACCCTTTATTAATACCCGAATTAACACTACGCCCCTTGGGATAACTCAAATCGACAATAATTCTCCGTTCTTCAGTATTCTTTTTGGGGCGGGTCATAATAGGACTAACCTGCGCCCAGGGACAAAACGGAGGATCATTAAATGGCCCCAATAATGCACCATGAAGTAATTCAGTCTTCACGTAATTATTAATCCAAAACAAATCTTCCTTAGAACGAGCGTGATTTAATAATGTTGGAGTGGGTATAAACGACCCAGTAAAGTTTGCTGGCCAACCAAATTCTAAAAATGGCACAATATCTTTATCGTCATAGTTAACTAATAACGCTTTCCAGTTTTTAATAATTAAACCTGATGGGACAGGAATCCTTGCGCTTATATAATTAGGCAGACCTGTAGATCTTACCTTCATAAAGATATTTTTATAAGGCAAAGTAATATCAATACCATCATTGAATTTGGGCCAATTATTTATAACATACTCTTTATACTGCAACGGCGATTTATCGTGAAAACATTGTACATCCTCAGTAACGTGAGGCAAACGAGTAACATCAATACAATTTGAATAACTGTCAATATTCAATAATGGTCCTAATGATACTGGAACCATCAACTCAGAACCATCTGCAATATTAATAGGCAACGAAACACTTGAGCAAGATCTACCAAGATCCTCGCTCAGCTTAACGGGAACATCAGTAACCGAGTTCAACTGAGAACTCCCGGCAGGAACAACATTGCCTGGACAAGTGTTATCAGAAACACACTGCGGACCATTATTGTCCGAATTTTTAAAAGATGTGGGATTCTCCCCAACCTTCAATACACCAACTGAAACAAGGCCAACCTCCAATAACGTGTTCGGCAAATTTGTGTGTGAAGGTTGAGAAACCGTGGAAATGAAAGATGGATATTTGTTAGTGACCGGACCAACAACAGAGTTTTCATATCGGTGATTTTCACCCTGACACAATCGAGTAACATTCGTATGTGCGCAATGGCAATGTCCGAATCTGTCCATATGAGAGTCATCAACACACAATGGTGAACGTCTTGTCGTATTCAGACACGATCCGAGCAAACTATCAACTGTTTGTCTGTTGTTATAGCAACCGCGTTGAACGAACCCAGCCGGTGTTGAAACAGTGTCTAGCGGTGTTCGATGTGACACCGCTTCTGATACTAGGTCATGGCAACCGCCTACATTTCTATTACCAGTACTATTACTTGACACTGGATCAATTGTATTAGAATAATGATAATTTCGCCTAGATGAAAGCCCAACATCACTAGTACCGAAAGTACAATGTACATCACCATTAATGTTATCAGCCTCCCCTTCTTTTGAAAATTTTGGAAACCTACAAACGCTTTTGATACTACCCGAATGAACTAACAGTTTTTTACACCTATCCTTACTGGGAATTTGACTGTTATCAGCATTAGCATGTACTGGTGGGCAAGAATTTAAGGCAGAAACCGACAAATTATCAGGTTGACTTGTCAACAACAAATTTACCGCACCGACCTTATTTTCATCATCACCGACTGGGTTATTAGACGTATGACGACTTGATACGACACTTGACTCGGTGGAACTTGTTCCCGTCAACGTCCCATCGTCCACTGTTAGTAACTTCACATTATCAGCAGTATCCGGCCAACTGCTAATTAAAAATTTGATGTACGAGCAGCTGCAACACCAGATGTTAGATCTTTTAGAATATTGTTTGGTTTTGCAATCTGACTCTCTATGCGAGTGCTTCTTCCTGAGTTTGAATGCGCAATAAGAACATACGTGTGCGTACTTGTTGATTCCTTCACCATGGTCACCAGTATTACCACAATCACCGCCACGGTTCCATATTATACAGGGACGTGTATCTACGCCTTTTTTGTACTCTAATGAACCAGACCAAGCATTAACTGATGAATGTTCTATTCGCTTGCCTAGGCCACACACGTCCCTTCTAATCTCTACTATCTTACCCTTGTCTTCCCAACCATCAGCCAACCGCTTATCTGCCACCATATTGAAAATTTTTTCGCTGTACGCTAGACATGTACGCCACGAATAATTTTGTGCCATGTCTAGAATAGTATCCACATGATCGTCCAAATGTTTCACCCATGACTCAGGAACATCACCTCTCTTAATCATTCTGCGTATAGCCGCCAAATATTCAAACCATGTTGATTCTCCTAATTGAACTTTTCCTTTTTTCTCGTGCCGAATCACGTATTTATGCGGCAACAATTTAAATGTCTTAGATTTTTTAGCTCTTTTTCCAGCCAAACGTATCAGCTCATTCATCACGGAATCATCACTATCTGAACCCGCCTCCATATCAGATGATGTCCGCTTACCCGCATGATTAGAACAAGAATTGCACACTTTACCTTTTATCGTACGACTCAGTCCAATTGTATTACACGCCCTAGCCTGACGAACATTTGCGTTATCAGAAGTGCGCACAACTGTTGACACTGATGCAGCCATGACGTCATCATTTGAACATGACGGAATACTTTGTTGATCCATATCCTTATGAACTCGACGTCCCGACACTTCCAAGTTTGCAATCCTTTCCAATAATGGTTCTTGTGCCTCACGAAGCTTGACATCCAGTAATCTAGCAATACTATCCAGTGTTGGAAAGCTTGTAGCCTCCCGCGACGTCGAAGGGATTGGAGATTGAGACACTAAATCCGCCATCTGCAACTTCTCCGAACTGACACAGTGACCTACTGGGCCATTACTCCGTACGACGTTATCTTCAGAATCATGTTCGGACGACTCCATTGAACGTAATAGTGCTTTAGAATACTTCCCTACAGCACTACGTATCTTTACTGGTTTCGGCATAATCCCGTATTCAACTTTAAAATTCTACTCCTGCAGTATCACTCTGTCAATGACAGTGGCCAGGTAAGAACTGAACTATGCTTTCATTCACTACCGGAAGTCAACTCGGTCCATAGCAACGTATACAACGAACGGTATCTATGTTACTAATCCTATCAAGCCCGTAGTCAGGGTTTTGAATTATGCATGTTTCCGGCAACATGGACAATTTGTTCCGTTTGTGTTATTGTGCTATATTAGCCTTTTTTTCCATGACAGTGCATTTATTATGCCCATACCGTGAAGTCTAATGACTTGCTTCATCGCTAGACAGTAATAATCTTGTGGTTCCCCTTTTTTGTCATTTTCAGTTGCCACGTAGTTATCTACTGCATGCATTCTTTCTCTGTGTGTGAGTATGTTCCTAGGTGTGCTTTACAAACAAAACTGAGGGACCTCACATACCTTTACCATGGTTTATGCGCAGTGCAATGATTCATGCACATCTGAAATCTGGTGACCACCATCAGACAGCAGGTTATTGAGGAAAATCGTCTATATAAGACCAGTCTCAAATCACATCACCCAGCGAGGTGCTACTGACAATATTAGCTCATCCACTGCTGTCAGAGTGCGGAGCGGTTCTGGATGTCGTCTATTGATAACCTGTCAGACAGGTAGAGTTCACCATCAAAACCCATCTCTCTCTTCGCCTTATTTAATAATCAAAGCATCATGGAAGGACAGTTAGTGTCTGTGAACTAATAAACTCATATGAAGGAGTCGATAGAGTGCCTGTGCGCCTATATTGTGTATAGAAAGCTGCATAGTCCGATGAAAACATCTACATATCAAAAGAAAAACACTTCACTAAATTGGATCCTACATATCCAACTTAGATATTGATGCATGTATTAAACATTTATTGTTGCATAGAAGGACAAACTAAATCCATTCTTGACGCTGTCAATAGAATGTGCTTCTGTTGAAACCTATAGTGTCCGAATTTTGACATGCGTTCCAAAATTAATTTGACAGGTTTTCACATCAAATATCTCCAATGTTCTCCAAAGTCCTCATCCACAAGCCAATTACCATCTCACTAGATCTACATACTCGGCTAAGATATTAGTTATATGATAGGAAGTTATACAAAAAAAACACTAAAACTAACATAGATACTAACTGCTTAAATAAATGCTGGTGGACATCCCGGATACCAACCCGGAACGGGAACCCGGGCATACACCATAACATTCCTCACAGCTGTCCAGTGTTGAAAAGAAGCACCCTCGCAGGAGCTTAGATGCTATGGGCAGAATAAATACTGTATCAAACAAACAAAAATAATAATAAAAATAAAAGTTATTTCAAAATAAGGTATAGCAGATTATAAGGATCAAGGTAATATATTATCTCAGACAAATTGGAGCACTCAAAACCATCGCAACTTTAACTGCATATTGCATTTCGTAGTGGAAGGAAATCTGCTGACACGATCTGCAGTGCCATCTGGAATTATGGTTGCTGGTGCATCCTCCTGCTTACTGAACTGTTGGATCCATCTGCACAGAATTATAAATAAATACTCATGAATCGGTGTTAACTGCATGACCTATTCCGCATGCTCTTGAACTAGCTCTTACTGCTGTTACATATATTATTACCGACGTCATTCTGATGTACAGTTAGAAATGTTTAATGCTTCTTGGCATGTGGAGGTTCTCAGACGTCAATTCTCCAATAGCCTTCACTTTTCAATAAACTGTTGTGCCCTTCACTTTTCAATCTGATAGAAGCTTGTATATCATGTGCAGCTCGGGCATTCTCTCAAACTGCATGTGGCGCCACCTATTAGGTCACCACAGAACTACATTGAGAATCCAAACATTCATGTCATCTAGTAGAATACTATTTAATTGTGGCTCCCCGATAAATGCGGGAGTGGTGGTTGTCGTAGACGGCCGGATGATGGAGGGACACTGGCTAGACACATAGTCTAGGTCTGAGTGCAGGAATGTGGGTTTGAAACCTCACCTAGGCATAGTGTCCCATCTATTTATTGCATAACCTGTCAACGTGTATAGACATATTTAAACACATCAGTGCTAGACAATGCATTCGAAGAAGTGTCTGCAGCAAAAGTCGAGCGAAACGATGCCAACATCGCCCATTACCAGGACACAGTATTACTTATTCAATAAATGCATAAAAATACCTTTCCCAATTAGATCAAATTGAGCTACTTCAGGATCCAAGATTGGATCACCAGTAGAAACCCTACTGGATACAAAATAGACACTCACCAACATAGAGAACCAGCTTACCCCGCCTTTTAGATCAGCTCTTATCGTTCGTGAATTTGGAATCCTTTGTGAAATGAAGATACTGTAAGGTCAGGATGTGGACATGTACCGCTATGATAGAGCTGGTCGTCACCATAGCAACCAGGAAACTGGAATCAGCTCACCCACATTTACACACATCCCTGTACCCTCATGTGCAATAAACATGATCTAAAACAACGCTGTATGACTTTAATACAACAGACTTCAACAAAGTGGTTCAAATTTACTCGGTACTCAGAAGCACATACGGAACGCTGTTTCATGCATTTCAAAGGGTGGTGGCTGTTATATATTTGGGTAAACACACCATGTATTACTGCATCTGGTTTTTGGAGTGTTCTCGACTGTTCCATCTTCGACTCCCATAAAGTCCAATGGTTTTGAGTTCTGGCAATTTTCTGAGATAAACATATCAGGTTGATAATTGTAATCAAACTTACTTTAGTTTGAAGTAACCTTTATTTCAAACGGCTAACTTTTGAGATATGTGAAGTGCAAACATGCAACATTAATTTTGTCATGCATGCCAACACTCAAACACTATAGGCTTATGCAGCAACAGGGTATATTCAATTGTTAGTGTTCCCATATGTGTTGTTAGAAATGTTCGATAAGTACACTGGTATATAAGTTAGCCATGTAGAGTCAACTCTAGATAATTGCTTTTGGTTTAAAAATTTGAAGTTGTCATTGGCCTTTGCAGCTCTACACTGAAGGGGACAGTAGTACTGTAAGTAGTGTGACGTCATCCCGGTCTTGTTTCAATGATCGCTCCTGGCTGAGAGGCAATATCCAGAGTTCGATATAGCTTGTGTCAATAATGTCATTAGCACGTCAGACATTCTTTATTATTTAGTAATAATGCATTTGTGCGTCTTTAAATAACCTAATTGAGCATGTTGGCGAGGCTAACATGCATAATTTGCGAATGAGGCAGTTCTATTTCTGTCTTCCTCGCTTTACACCTCCCTCTCTCAAGTCATTCTGCCCCTTCGGCTCTGCATATTCATTTCCCTTCCTACTACTGGTCCACCGCTATGCCTCCGATTGGGAAGGCCGAGGAAGGCTGCCCCTTTCTCAACCACCTTGGGCGGCCTGGTCCTCATGTGACCCCGCTGCCCTTCAAGACTCAATACACTCTTCCTTCTCTGATAACCTTATCGGCCATGTTTCTTTGCCTATACATGTTGAGTCAGAGTGAGAGGAGTTATTCAGGCTGAGAAGAGCGTCAAGAAGAATGGGTGGAGAACCACAACTAGACCTGTTACTAGAGGCCACACTGGCCCTCATCAAACCTCAAGGTATGCAGCTTCTCCCACACCTTTTTATTACTAGAGGAGATCATTTTAGACAGCTCTCGTCAGGTGAGGCGACCTGCGCAGAGTACTTCCTTGCTTTGGGTCAGTTAGCGGTAGACCCAGTGTTCCCTTACGCCTCGTGGCCACCGCTCCTGAGGAATGAGGAGTGGCCAACATGCTGCAGGTGGTCGGAGCAGGTATTTCAACTAGTTGCGAATGGCTGCTTCAGGTTGGGTTTATTAGATGAGGCATGGATCAAAGATTTGCAGAGGGATATTTGTGTAGATGCTATGAAGGCTGCCCAGCCCAGAGAGTCTACTATCTTGTCAATAATCGCCCCCCAGCTGCTGATGCGGCTCTGCCTCCCCAAGTAACTTCCACACCGATAAACAGTCGTGACAACTACAATAAAGAAACAGATGGCAAAGCATATTAGAATTGGAATTGGGGGAAATATTGCGAATTCTCAGAGTCTCACGGCACAGCCCCAAATTGGTATCATCATATGTGCACATGGTGTACGTACTGTTTTTGGCGTACTTTCTTACATATAGAGCAGGATTGACTAAAGAGAAGGAAGTTCCTGTATAGGAAGCCGGTCAGAGACACCTCCACATCACAGCAGCCAGTAAGTGTGTTGCCTGTTGTTGACACTCTCCTAGACACGCCCACTGACATATTTCCCAGAGGTGACCTTGAGCCACCCCCTGTCTGACATCTTGGCCAAGAATCTACTTACCAAAACCGTCGTCTCGACTGACCAGCTTCAGTCAGCCACCAATAGCCCTCCCCTTTCCCCCACCCCAACCCTGTCGATCATACAATTCCACATCACACACTCACACCTGTCCCAACAGTTCTCGCTACTGCTGACCCAGTGCTCACCCAGCCAAGCCCAGCCCACTGACCTGCCCCACTAGTGTCAACAGACATAGACATGTCACTTCCCGATTTAGTTTTCGACTGGTTCGACAGCGAGCAACGGGTGGCAAACAGCCAGACTAGTAGGCCTTACACTACATTCACACCTCCTCTTTCACCTTTAGCATTCAGCCCTGCTCTTGATGTTTTCTGGCCAGTCTTAGCTCATCATAATTGGCTCGATTCACACTCATACTGTAAAATTTACTCAGCAGTTAGAGTGACAGCCCTCCCACATTATATGAAAATGCATATTCCAGTCCCTTCAGCTTTGGTCATTCCTGCCTGGAGATCACTCCTGATAAGAGTACCCAGACCCATTATAAGTAGATCATTTTGGAATTTGGCTGGCCTCTTAACTCACATTGCCATGCATCCCGGTAATCAATCATACTCCGTCAGCTAGCACAGACGACCATATCTGCTCTTATGTGGATAAAGAATTAGCACTAGTAGCTCACATAGGTCCTTTTCCTCAGCTTCCCTTTGTACCTTGGTGTCAAGTTAGCCCATTAATGACAGGTCTGAAAAAGAATTCTACCAACAGAAGAGTCATTATAGATCTTAGCTATCCACAGGGGAAAAGCTTTAACACAGGGATTCTTAAGGGATTTTATCAGGACATGTCATCTAACTTTTCCCAGTCTTCTCACAGATAGATTGACACTTGTTGGCCCAAATTTGTGGTTATAGTCCGCCGATTTGGCCCGTGCTTATCGCCAGTTATGCATTTGCCTGCTGCCGGCACCCTTACTGGATATCATCCTGAATAGATATCACACCACCATTGGGGTGTCATACGTCAGCATTAGCCTGTGCAAGAACCACTCAAGCGCTAGGTTGGCTGCTTTGGAAAGAAGGTTATTTTTTGCTTTGTTATCTTGATGATTTTGTGGGTCTAGAAAGTATCAAAGATAAGGCTTGTGAAGAATATACAATATTCATGAAGCTTGCATGGGTACTGGGACTAGATCTAGCTTTAGATGAGTGTTTTAAACCCGCTAATTTCCTAGTCTGGCTAGGCATTTCTATAAATACACTTGACATGTCAGTTTCCATTCGCTCTGAGAAGATATAAGGGTTACTACAGGAGTGCTTAATGTGGAAGACTAACAAAGTCGCTCCATAGTCTGGCGGGGAAGCTGCATCACATCTCAAAATGTGTAAAGCCAGCAGCAAGTTTTACAAATAGAGTCCTCATGGATTAGCGAATGTGATGCCACTCTCAAAGCGGTGGAAGGTTTCTCACCCATGGCCTTCTATACAGCCTTCCCCTAGAAGGTTCTCGAGATGAACCATCCCATATCTCAGCTAGAAGCCCTGAACGTATTCCACCAACTATGCACTCTCCTTCCCCCTGATCCTTGTAACTTTGTAATCATGGTAAATACAGATAATCTCCCTTCCCAGCATGTCCTTTCAACAGGAAAGGCTAAAGAGAAGATATTCTGTGCATGCGCATACCAAATGTGGTTACTAGCTACCACCCATAACTGTGAGCTTGAGATTGTACATAAGTCAGGTAAAGACCTAATTCTAGCGGATGCTCTAAGCCATTCCTTCTCTGACTGCAACCCTAAGAAGAAAGCTGAACTGATCTGTAATACAATGAACCTTTCAGAATTAACAGTAACTCTAGCTATGAACATACTCAGTTTTGACCTGTATTTGCATTCAGCCTTGAAGATAGTACACAATGAGGCACCACGCTAGACTCCTGACCGCATACAAGACTGCCATGGCTGCCTGCGCATGGCAGAATAAGTGCTCCCACCTGAAGCGCTACTTCCAGTTCTGCAAGGCCGACAGAGTTTCCCCCCTCTCACCCTCCATGTATGATTTGCTTTCATTCCTCATGCATCTCTCTTCCTCCCTCCGCTCTCCACGCACTGTGTTTAATAACTTTAATTCTGTAAAAATCTGGGTTTCCTCGTTTTTGGGAGCTCATGAGGTGTTCAAAGTATACAAGATCTCTGTAATGAGACGTGCTATCATGAAATTGTCACATTCCTGCTCTCTCTCCCAATGATCTGAAACGCATTTTAGTCTGCCTGTCTGCACTCCAAATTCCTCCATTAGCCTGCATAGTGGCATTAATTAACAGGTAACTCACCTTGCACAGACAAAGCCTCTGGTCTCCTACGACCGACCCTCCCTACATGTTCTCAGATTCAAAGACCTCATGGTCTCGATATCGGCATTATATGTCAAGGTTTGTTCGACTAATACCGTCTCTCCTCCGCTTGCTCAGTCCTTTTCAGGCTTCCCCGCATCTATTCCTCCTCTTTCTGCCCTGTCCGCACCTGGAACTCATATACCGCACCCAATAACCCTGCCTTCCTCCTCTCTTCTGGTGCCCCTCTCACAATCAACATCCTTACAAGAACTCTTCGAGCCGCCACCAGAGCAGCCCTTCCACTCCTCAGGCCTTTCACCTTGCGTAACCTTCGATGATGTGCTGCCCATACTTGCCAGGTGGCAGGCCTCTCGACTATAGCCCTCGCCCAAGCGGTCACCTGGAAGAGTAGGGCATTCCAGTCAGACCTCTCTGACCTTCACGTCCAAGAGGCCCAATCAGTGCCCACACTTAGTTTGTGAGCACTTATTGACCTCTCACTTCATCCAGTTGAACATGTTGATGCTTGGACTACTGGGTTCCTAGTACCCCACTTGATTAGCCTGCCTACATGTCCACAATTGTTATTTTCTTTAATAAATCTTTCAAAGTCACATTTCTAATATTGTCTATCTCTTGTCAGAGTGAAGCGAATTGAGCATGTTGGCGAGGCTAAAATGCGTAATTTGCAAACGAGCCTATTCTATTTCTGTTTTCCTCGCTTTACACCTCCCTCTCTCACGTCATTCTGCCCCTGTGGCTCTCCATATTCACTTCGCTTCCCCACCCTATCACCCTCTTCCTGGGGGGATGAGCAGTGATTGACCTCTCACTTCATCCAGTTGAACATGTTGACGCTTCACGACTAGATGCTGACTCATTGGCCCTACTGGGACTTGGACTACTGGGTTCCTAGTCACCCACTTGATTAGCCTGCCTACTTGTCCAGAATTGTTATTTTCTTTAATAAATCTTTCAAAGTTACATCTCTAATCTTGTCTATCTCTTGTCCGAGTGAAGCAAATTAGAAATGTAATTATAGGAAGTTGTTGCTTTATTTTAAGTGTAACATATTCAAATTAGGTAGATTCACATCGTCTCCATGATGAGTGTGCACTGCTACAAGTCGGTACCCGTTCTGATATTACCTTAGATGTTGCCAGGGCGTAAAACTCCAACAACCAACTAACCAGTAGGGGCAATAAATCATAATGCTTCGAACATCTCACTGTGCAGAATGCTACCCGGAAATGGTCTAATAGACGATTTCCAATACCCACTAACTCTCTAACCGCAATGAAAGAATTTATGTTGTTGATAGATGTTCACCGGAAAAGTTCTTTTTGAAGATTTCTACTGCCATTCTGTTATCTGATTGCAGTGGCGATAACTAATTGTGTACACAACAGTTCAATGTGCTTGTGTCATATGATGTATGTATGTAGCCAATCCACATTGTTCTTTTGGTAAAGTTGTATTTATCAGTTACAGATGAAGATCTGGATATACAGGCTTAAGCATTCATCCAGTAGCTACCTAACATAACATAACATACCATAGGTAAATTCGCTTCGACTAAGTCGTTTATTCTGAGGAGAATCATCTGTTCATAAATTGAGTTTACTTATTGTCATTTACTGTATTTATTATAACTATTGTATTTAATATCGTTACTATATTTATTGTATATATTGTATGTATTGTAATCTACCACCTCAGTGAATACAGCTAATAGGTTATACATGCCATTCTATCACACATAATATAAGCGGGCCTCAAAGGCAGGAGATCAGGAGTTTGGTTCCTGGTGGAGGCAAACCAATGACTTATAAAATTGATAATTGTCAGTTCCTAGCCTGGTGCTGGGCATTGAAAGGATAGGGCAAGGACTGGTTAGCTAAGTGTCAGGATAATCTGACTGAGTGGGATATCGGGTCATGGTCCCGGTGGCCTGATTTCCCAGTGGGGAAGCACTATAAAGTTGCCATGAGAGTGCAAGTCGGTACCCATACTGATATAATCTTAGATATTGTCAGGATGTAAAACCCCAACAAGCAACCAACTCTATCAAACGAGTCTCCATGTTAATACTGGTGGCATGTATATGCAGGAATTTAGCAGGTATAACTAACTATAAGTTCTGCACCTTCAGACTAGTTTCCAAGGCACGTTTTCGTACTGATATATGGCTTCGCACATCAGACCGAAGGGGCAGAAGAGAAGTGGATCTTGGTCCACGCAAATAAAACACAATATCCATAATTTAAGAAGCAATAATTATAACAGGTCCTCCTCAATCTTCTCCCTCGTTGCCAGGCAAAAACAACGTCCCCCATCTCCGCACCTTGAACGCAGTTGCAGTTAGAAAGCTTCCGGTGTTATAGGGACAGGACTGGTTAGCTCAGTGTCAGGATTATTTGACTGAGTGGGATATATTGTGCCATGGTTCTGTTGGCCTGATTTCCCGGTGGGTCAGCACTATGAAGTTGCCATGAGTGCACACTGTCACAAGTCGGTAGCTGTCCTGATATGCCATTAGATGTTGTCAGGACGTAAAAGTCCAACAACCAACTGGAGTATTCCTGAGTGACAGCATAGCACAGCTGTTGATAATGCGATACCCGCCCTACAGATAACTAACATGAGCTATGTTCATTGATTGAATTTCGCTTGATATCAATCGGCGACAGGTGTGTCCAGGAAGCATTACGGGTCGAAAAGAAAAGGTTAAATATACTAACCTGTCTCTACAGATCTTTCAGAATAGTCGAGTAATTTGCACCAATACAATAGCTTCCAGGTGAATTGACATCCCACGGTATAATATTTACAGCTCATTGTGGCAATAGTTTCCCATGCATAGTCTCAGTGAAGCTCCCATCACCATTATCTCGCAGAAGATGCGGTGACATGATACAAATGTTCAAAATTGTGAAGGGAATTGATGGCATAGACCCTCACATATTATTTCCCCAGCAACCTGAACCCACCATTCACACAAGAGATCATGAACACAACCTCTACGAAAACAGATGCAACCTGGAACTTTGGAAACACTTCAGACTTGAGGCAAAGAATAACAACTGACTGGAATTCACTACCTGATAATGTCATCTCAAGTCCTACACTGAACTGTTTTAAATGTAGAATATACCAAGTTTGGAAAAATGAGCAGTGCTGAACTCTGTGACCAACTTTTCAAGTATTTGCAGAATAGAGACTTAAATATCTCACATGCAATTTATGTCTTCAACATTGTGTACATCTGTTATCAAGGTATCAATGTATCAAAGTACACATTCAGAAATCGGAACCGGATGCTGGGTCGACAATAGCACTTCCGCTTTTCACTTCGCTAAATTACATTATGTATAACCTTTGTAGATATCTGAGTATTACTCCATAACACACCAATAACCCACATTTCCACAATTAGATTCACACATATTAATTGTATATGTTGCTTACTGTTATCATCACGCTCTGATACCTGTATTATGGTATGACTAGTGCACTGCACAACAGTGCAAACATATTGCGACCTTACTATAAAAAGGTTCTATCTGACAAAGTGATCAAATCGGTGTTATGGATGTACAAATGTTCTATCTACAAAAGGATATCATGGAGTTACACAACTGTTTCCCACCTGTTTTTTTCACTGAGATACATTAAAAATACTGCTGTTACACAGCTTCACTCCTCATTATCTCGAAAGCACCATTTTGTCAGAAAGAACCTTTTCATAGTAAGGTTGCGATGTGTAACAGGGCATGTACAGCCGGTTCATCACTGATCTCTCTAGTTGAATTGGGTTGATATAATAACGCAGAAGACAGGAATGTATGCTTCCACTGTTGATTCTTCCGATCAGCCCTCCATGGCATCACAAGACCAAGTGACCCGCTCACTGACCACCGAGGTCGCTGGTAATGGGCAACGTCTAACTGTAGGGGGAGCCACTAACCAGGAGCAGTAAAGGCAGTCCAAACAGGGACCCGGCCAGTGCCTAGCATGCCACCACCTGAAGCAGAACTGTGACAGTAGATGGCATAGTGTAGTTAGGGATCATATGAGCTGGGAGTCCCTAACCATGCGATAAACATGATGCAATTGGTCTCATGGTCAGTTTTTCTGAGCTGTGATTATGCCCATGTATGCACAGGTTATGTCATCACTCTTTTGATTATAGTAAAACCTCCCTAAGCGACCACCTTCACAGATCGACCACTCCCCTATATGAATCGCTTTATTTGGGTCCCAGCAACACCATCACTAACCTGGAGCTGTGGCAGCGAACAGGACAGCAGCCTCTCGAGGAGGAGATCCTTCGGAGATGCTGGAGATGGGTTGGCCATACCCTTCGCAAGCCTGTATCCAACACCGCAAGACATGTCCTCTCCTGGAATCCACAGGGGAAAAGGAAGAGAGAGCTGGCGCCATGACCTGGAGGCAGATGTGAAGAGGTCTGGCCATACATGGAGACAGCTGAAGAAGATGGCCCAGGACCGGGATAACTGGAGAGCCCTTGTTTGTGGCCTATGCGCAAAGGTGGGTGGTAGGCGTAAGTAAATAAGTAAGTAATACCATTGTGACCATATTCTAACTCCCTAACCCGACCACCTCCCTAAATGGACCACTGAAAATCGGTCTCAAGGTCGGTCGATTTAAAGAGTTTTTACTGTATATTCAACACCCAAGTTCCCGCGAGGTCATGCACACATTGATATTTGTTCTTTACTCCCTTTTTCTGAGTTGTTAGTGCCTGAGCGTCAATTTACACACTTTTATTGTTGTCTTCTTCACATGATCTGAGTTGTGAATGCTTGCTATGCATTGAGAACCTGTTAAGGATCTGGAACTCACTTCATCTCACCTCTGAATACCAGAGAGGGCACATGGGATCGGCCCATTTTTTAGGTGCACGGCCCAAAAAGTATTATATTCGTTGTAAATGCCGAAATAATTGTGATATTATAGATTAAATGATTTTACTATATAGAAGACATCGTACTCTATCTGGGAATATATGTTTTTTTATATCTAGCCACCATATCTTGGCCCACAGAGGGGACCAGGCAGGATGACCGAATGTCTCCCGTGTTGGTAGACCATGGGAACTTGGGTTTGAATGCTGGTTGAGTCAAGCCAATGACTTAAAAATTGATACTTGTTGCTTCCTAGCCTGGTGCTTTGTATTATTAGGATAGGGCAAGGACTGGTTGGCTCAGTGTCAGGATAATGTGACTTAGTGGGATATCAGGTCATGGTGCTGGCAGCCTGGTCTCCCAGTGGGGCAGCACCTCAAAGTCACCATGAGTGTGCCCTGACACAATTTGCTACCCATCCTGATATGATGTTAGATGTTGCTAGGACATACAACAACAATAAACAAACAAACAAACTGTCCCCGAGAGCAACATAAACACCGAAATCACTAACAAATGGGACTTCCATGGAGCATTTCCTTTCCTGCATGTTTTGTTATGACAGATACTAAAGCTTGCAATAACAGCATTATTGGTATTTGGATGTGCACACATCGAGTAGGCATCATTTGAGACCAAAACAAGGGGAAATTGTTCCAATATTTATGTTGTTATGCAAACTCACTTCTGATGCCACTTTTGAAAAACCTCCGTCACGTTTTTTTCAGAGGCACAGGTGTCCACTAAATTAAGGCATCACAGGTCTCTTTATATTCTCTGGACATTTCTACGATGCTGTTCTTTCGGAATAAAGGGTGTTTAAAATAGTTCTCCTCTCCACCAATATCCATGTCAAGTCAAACTTGGATGATGGTATTTCGTTTGTGTGTCACTTGACCTGAGCTTTCAGTTCCCGAGAGTGCTTGAACTTGGTGTTTTTGTTCTGTTGGTTATTTTATTTCAGGTTTGAATCCTTGAAGCTGTATATATATATACACACGATGCTCTAAGTATATTTGAACCACCGATTCCGAATACATCTATGTAGATCGTTGCATTTGAGCTGTGAAGGCTCGAGTGTGCATACGGACACAGATGTTTGTTTATGGTCTTTATCTCACCCGTGTGTGTCACAGCATGTATGCACATAATGTTAATATTAATATGTTCGTCACTGTATGTGAGCTGTGAGTTCCGGATCATTTATGCACGTAATGTTATTGATATAGTGTTCACTGTATGTGTGATGTAAGTTCCAGAACATAATGTTATTGGTATATTAGTCACCTTTTCTGTGTTGTGAGTTCTGGAACATGCACACACATAATGTTCTTGGTATCTGCATGACTTCCTTTGATCTTTGAATGCCCGATCCTCAGATTCATCTGAGCTGTTAATGGCTGAGCCTCTCATGCATACCAAGCTGTTGGTCTGCTTCATTTGAGCAGTGAATTCATGAGAGTGGGTTCTGATTCTGCTGGTCACTCTATGTGAACTGCAATGGTCCATAAGTTTGATATTTGGAGAAGGGTTCACAGCGAGGAAAGGAGGAAAAACGGGTGACCACTGAGCCATATCGTGCATACCCTTGCAGGATGAGTTTCCCATTCAGTAAGTAGTGATATTGTGTGATTTAAACATAAATCAATGTAGATAAATTTCAAATATACTTCAAACAATTTAATCTGTGCAAAAGATACATAAATATGTGATAATATGAAGTGGAAAGTCTATTTCCGGCAAGTTCAAATGGTCAACCGTGGCTGGTTGGGTCGCTCAGATTTCGTCGGGGTTGAGAAGACCAAATCTAGGGCTCTCAAACCTTATAATACCTTTCTCGATATTACCTCCCAACTGGGTGAATTCTTGCTCCCCAAAACTGTACCCCTCCTGTTGAGAAGCTAATGTGGTTAGGCTTCCTCATCGATGCTAATAACCTAACTGTAACCATTCCAGCCAACAAGCTCACCAAGGTCCTTGAGGAGTGCTAGGCCTGGAAAGAGAAACGGGTCACTTCAAAGAAGCAAGTACAGAGCATAGTGGAGAAGATGCCACACATTGCCAAATGTGTCATGCCTGTTAGGACATAAACCGTGTCCTCGCAGCGATGAGGCTTTCCCCTAATGCTGGTCAACACCCTTTCTCAGAAGAAATCCTTAAGGATATTGAGTGGTTCTTAAGTTTGCAGCCACGTATAATAAAATTGACCTCCTTCCCATAACACCAATGCTTGATTGGGTGAGAGAGTGTGACTCACACTGAACACTGGAGGGGCTTGCTTCCCGGTCGCCTACTATGCAAAAGAATATCCGCTTGAGATAGTACAGAAACCTAAGTATATAAAGCAGCTAGAAGCATTTAACTTGATAACTGCATTAAATTACTTACTACCTAATGAGCTTCGGAATTACAACTTAGTAGTCAATACCGATAATCTCGCGTCCCAACAAGTGTTAGCATCAGGTGCAGGGAGGGACCCAGTCCTCTCGACGTTTGCAAGGCAAATTTGGCTGATCTCAGCGATGAAAAGTGGTAGCTTCACAATCCTACATAAAGAGGAGAAGGCCTTGGTCCTAGCAGGCAATCTAAGCAGGTTACCACATGGTCCTCAAGCTAAAGCTGCAGCACTATCGAGTGCGCTGAGCATCAGTTAAAACCTATCCTAGTGCCCCTTTCCTTGAAAAATCTAGATTTTTCTCCCTAATAGAATAAATAATATGATTCGCTGGAAGTCACTCTTCTGCTTCTATCTTCCAGCCTACACCCTGACACAGCACCTCCAGCTAGTCACTGCTTTCTCAGTAGCTCTATCCAGAGGAACCTGGGCAAACAAAGCGGTCCTTCTACACTCATACCAGAGGTTCTGCCGGTGCCACCAGGTCGACCCACTGAAGTCTTCAGTCTATGATGTCCTATCCTATATTGTCTTCCTTAACTCACAATTGAAATCCCCAGGGTCAGTCACCAACTATCTCAGTGATGCGAAGACCTGTGTTGAGGCCTCTAGCGGAGATTTCCAACCATTTAAGGGTTATCCATTTACCCTCCTCAAGACAGGTCTCGCTAAGAACTTGACACATATACCTACCTGAGCTACCCCCCTCTCTCCTAAAAAGCTTAACTATGTGATCATGTATCTCCGCATCTCGCTTCATTTGGTGATCAAGCCCTGGTGTACATAGCAGCTTTCCTCATAACTTACTTCACCTCAGCGAGACAGAGTAGCGTAACCTCCCCTCCATTTGCACTACTCGACCCACACACCCTTCTCGCTTCAGATATTATTGTCGCCAAAGCTGGCCTCTATGTCTCGATCAGATCATCTAAGACTGGATCGAAGTCCCGATCTCTTCTCATCTATCTACTTCCCCTCCTTCCCTCTTCACCTTGCTGCCCTGTTGCTGCCTGGTCAAAATATAACCATGCCTACAAGCCCTCTCTCTCGTCTCCCGCCTTCCTCTTACCGGATGGAGCTCCGGTAACAGTATTTCGTCTAACAAAGGTTCTTTCCCTTGCCTCGACATTCCTCTTCGGGCCTGACTGCCCGTTTACCTTGCACAGTCTTCAGAGGGGAGATGTGCAGGCTTGCGTCCCAGCCGATGTGACTCTTGATGACATAAAAGAGGCTGGCCCCTGACGCGGTGGCGCAGTGATGGCCTACCTTGGCCCCTCAGTCAGCTCCTCAGTACCATCAGCCCTCAGTAACTTGTTGGGTTGAGGTCTGATGGTTTCTTTCGATAAGGCTCCCATGCTCCATCCTTTTCCTCCTTCTTCTTCTGACCCGATTTCACCACTAACAACATTTAACCATTCCTATTTGCTAGTACCCTGATTCATTGTACGATACTGCTTGATTACACTGATTTGATGTTACTTATTCCTAGATATTACCCCCTTCATGATTGATATGTTTTGACTTGCCTGCTTCCTATGTCTCACGATACGATACACTGCACCGATACTGCTCTCCAGTCACAAGATGCCTCGACCTGACCGCATGCTATGTTCTCCAATAAATGTGTGAAACTACTCATTCTCTTGTTTACTATTGTCTGCGCGAGTAAATTACGTATGTTGGCGTGTCAACATAGATCATTTACAAACGTGGACACAAGCACTATTTTGCACACTATTTGCTCTCTATCGCACTACGGTCCTCATATGATGCACTTCTTTGCTTCACATTCCCGCTCTCAACTGCCCATGCCAGTCGTTTCACCCACCTACCCTCCCGATTCTAATGGGGTTGAGGTCTGATGGTTTGTCTCGATAAGCCTCCCATGCTCCATCCTTCACTAAACACATTTAACCATTCCTATTTGCTATTACCCTGATTCATTTTACAATACTGCTTGATTAAACTGATTTAATGTTACTCATTCCTAGATATTACCACCATCATGATGATATGCTATGACTTTAATGATTACTATCTCTCATGATATGATATACAATACCGATACTTTTCTCCAGTCACAAGATGCCCCGACCTGCCTGCAGGTTATATTCTCCAATAAATTTGTCAAACTACTCATTCTCTTTCTTACTATTGTCCGCCGAGTAAATTCATGCCAGATGCATGAAATCCTCCTTCATCAAAGGTAGATGGCATTCACACGATCCAAAGTACAAGAAGTGCTGGTCTTGATATGGTCCAATAGTAGCTGTGGTCAGCTTGTCCTTCAAACAGCAGCATCTTATTAGTGGGTTCCATTATATCACGGCTGCAATTATTGAATGAAGCTTAATCACTGTCATATGGATATTCTTTTGGATGGCTTAGGAATCAAAAACATAGCACTTATGATGGACTTGGACTGTTTGAGATGTTGGTTGGTTGTTGGATTATTTTTTTGTCCTGGCAGCATATAAGGTCATATTAGGACGGGTACCAACTTATGACAGTACGCACACTCATTATGACTTCATAGTGCTGCCCCACTAGGAGACCAGGCTGCTAGCACCATGACCCAATACCCCATTCAGCCACATTATTCTGACACTGACCTCACCAGTCCTTGCCCTATCCTAATAATGTTAAGTGCCAGACTAGGAAGCGACATGTACCAATTTTGTAAGTCATTCGATTGACTCAGCTGGGATTCGAACTCCCGACCTTCCGCACAGGTAGCCTGTGCTCTACCTTCAAACAACAGCCTACTATTAGTGGGAGCCATTACTTCATGGCTGCGAAATGTTGTTGAATGGGGCTTAATCAGTGACATATGGATATTCTTTTGGATACCTCAGGAACCAAAATCGTAGAATGAACTTGAACTCGTTGAGATGGTTACCATATGGTAACGTATGTGTATTTACCAAAGTATCTGTAGTCTCTGTCTTCAAAGGATAACTCTGGACCCCAGGCAAGGTTCTCCTGATATAGCAGGTGTTATGATATTGGACGAATAGTCACAAGCTATGTACGGTTGTATTATGTGGTATTAAGGATGGTATTGTCCATTACACACAACCAACACGATACCAATGTGGTTCTGAAATATCGAGCTAGATAAGACCAACCCGTTATTTAAAACAAAATTCAGTGACAGCAGGCATGTAACTGCTGTGTGGGGCCAGCTTAAAAACCCCTACACAACACCCACTAGCACTACTTGCATGCACACACCAGTGCTAACCATACATCTCAAGCTACTTGGTTTAGAACGTTCCATATGCCTTCATACAGATAACTTGCTCCAGTTCCATCACTATCATATTTATATAAAATTCCATTTTACATTTCATGTTAATTCATTAATGCACAATAACCCTGAAGTAATATGTGTGCTTCAGATTCTCATCCTGCCAAAGATGATATATTCTCATCCCACTATCTTTTGTTGGTATTCTCTTTGAACAGTAGTGCGCATTAAAATGTACATATACATATATAATGTGTATGTGTATACCGTGTCTAGCCGTTACCCCTGTAACAACATATCAATATTAATTATTTAGAGGACTGATAATGTCAAACATCCTCCATGCCCTTTGAAAAATGGAGGCTTCATACTTATGACCTGTTATAACCTGTGCGGCATTTGTGTCATACAGCTGGAGAGTTATGGGTCTACCTTCTAAATATGTAACTAAACAAGTGACATTGATTCTATCGGCGCAGGTATTGATTTGGTCGTAATGCTTGCATTGCGTTTGATTCGCAGTGAAGGGGGAGTACCCCCTCCCCTCCTTCCCCTTCCGCCGCCGACCGTTGGGTTTGCATAACCCAGCCCCCCTCCTCTTCCCTCCTTATAAGCTGCGTCCCAGCCTTCCCTCTCCACTCTGCCTCCTAGCCCTGCCCAATACACTACATGACCAATTTTCTCCACCCACCCATCCTTACTATCTTACCTACACCCTACGGGGCCCATCCCCTAACATGACATTCTGACATTCAATTCTATGCACTTTATTACCCTTTGTACATTTACCTTCCCCACCATTGTACATTGCCCCCCCCCCCCCACTTTACATTAATAAAGTGTGCTTTTTTCCCACTACTGCTTTGACTTCCTCCTTCGTTGCGCATCACATTTATCATTATTTCTTTACTACTCCTTGCATTGCTTATATTTTGGAACCTGATTTCCCGACTAATATTGTTTACAGATGCTATGGACACGATTGTGTCGATTTCCTAAGTGTTCAGGCGTAAAACCCTTTAACCGGCAATCCGAAAATTTAGATAAGCATTGGAATCAAACCTTAACAAAGTTTTTTATTGTATATTCCTACTTTTTTGTTCAGTGATCTCTAACCATGTGATCATACAACAAAGCGGAGTTAGTGAGAATTACAATTGTTTTCAGGTAGAATCTTTTATTTAAACTCCAATTTTTAGATTGGTGTCCACAGTGATTGTAATTGTGCCCAAACTCTTGATATATTTATTGATCAGTTATTTCAACAAATTATAATGGTTTGCTTTATTTCAATAGGCCATTTTAGAGGTATTTGTGTAGAAATAAGGGTAGTCTTATTTCAAGTGGCTTTTCTCGCCACAATCACGTATTATCACACCGAGTTTCTTACATATCAGTCAAACAGCCTATAGGGGACCAAGCCAAACCTCCCATCACTATTGTGGTTTATACAGCACTTTCTGTGGCGGTGCCTAGTAATAGAAAGAACCAAGTATATGCTAAATGTCCAGTTGTGTTGGGAAATGTGGCACATCAAATGATTTTGGAATTATCAGTCTGCGACTCGAACTGCTTCATATGGCTTGTTCTGGCCTTTAAACACATTGGCTATAGGTCATTAGGTGAAACAACCTCGATGTCGATTTGGCGCATAAATATTAATATCCTAATGTAATGAACAATTCATACTAATAGGTACCCTTAACAAAGTACACGGACATGCTTTCACTTTGATCCCCAACTAGGGTTTGATTGTTCATTGAATCCATTTTAGGTCCGTCCAGGCACAACCCTCAACATTCATATTAGCTATGGATTATTCCTTTTATAAGTGGAACCAACATTTGAGCTGGGTCATGCAAGGAGAACTCTGGCAAAGCAAACCAAAAAAACTAAATTAAAGAAATTTAAAAAAGAAAAACAAGAAAAGACATTAAAAACAACGTAGAAGATTCAAAGCCTAGGCTAAATACCGGGCCTTAGGTTTTATTACGGATGATGGAAAATTCACCCTGTGGCCACGCTCTGGGTGTCGCCAATCCGCTGGTCTCATCTGTGCATGCCTGCATACCAATTGACTGTTGTCAGCAGTCAGCCTGGATGCTGACAGCTTGCTGCAGCGGACTGCGTCTTATAAAGGGACGTGGCTTCAGAAAATATCCCTGGAATCCTCTGAGGAGACCTCGCCTCGGTGCTCACCATGCTATACTGCAGAATAGTGCATGATCATCTGAAGCTTCTGAATATATGCCTAACATTGTGTAAGTGTGCATGCCTCTGGTGCCCACAATGCGATATGTATGTATATATATAAACTGCAGCACGGTCCATGTTCACGACCCCGGCTTTATGTAACCTTATATATTGTCAGGACGTAAAACTCCAACAAAAACAAACCAAACCATGTTCATGGGAAGCTTCAGAAAATATCCCTATAATGTAGAGTAAGTGTGCATGGCTTGAATTCCAACAATGCTATACTGCAGCCGAATCTATGTTCATGGGATTATTCAGAAAATATCCCTGGTGTTGTGTAAGGGGGCGTGGCTTCGGTGTTCACTGTGTTATACTGCAGCATAGTGCACGTCCTTGGGAAGCTTCAGAAAATATCCTTAGTGTTGTGTAAGGGTGTGTAGCTTTAGGGCTCACCGTGTTATACTGCAAAATAGTTCCGAAAATATCACGGAAGGGGCGTGGCTAAATAGTTATGTCACGAAAACAGGGTTAATTCACCAGATCATAATCATGTCATTAAGTATTATATAGGTTTGGTGGCCACAATGATATATATATATATATATATATATATATATACTGCAGCAGGGTCCTTGTTCATGGCCCCGTATTTATATGACCTTAGATATTGCCAGGACGTAAAACTCCAACAATCAAAACCCAACCCAACCATGTTCATCAGAAGCTTCATAAAATATCCATATCATCATGAAAGGGGATGTGGCTCGAGTGCCAACTGTGCTATACTGCAGCATAGTCCATGTTCATGGCAAGTTGCAGAAATATCCCATGCTATTCTTCAGCAGAGTGTATGTTCACTGGAAGCTTAAGACAATATCCCTAGCACTGTGTAAGGGAGTGTGACTGTAGTGCCCACCGTACTATCCAGCATAGTCCATGTTATCAGGAAGCTTCAGAAACACCCCTAGTGTTGTGTAAGGGGGCGTGGCTTCGCTACTCACCGTGCGATATTGCAGCATAGTCCATGTTCACAAGAAGCTTCAGAAAATATCCTGAGCATAATGTTAGCGGGGGGGCTAAATATATATGTGAGCAAAACACGGTTAAATCACGCCATCACATCATTAAGTGTCACAGTTCACTCTCACAGAGATCCTTCAATTAACACTGCGGTGGGACCTTTCTCGCCCATGGCGCCACCTACCGCCTCCACCTGGAACCTGCCGCTGCCCTACTGAAATTTCTCTCACCACTCTTCCAGCAGCCGAGGACTTAGGGCCAAATTTACCACCCATTGACTGTACTTTGTCTCGGCAGATGAGATCATCTTCCATCCACCGGGTTGGCCAGTGGGGTTTCAGATCTTCTTCGCTGTCGACCATAACTCACCCTTTAATCTCCAAATTCTGGTGAGCGGGTGCGCGAGCAAACATTTTGTCCACCTACCAACCAGTCTACTGAATATAATCATGTATTTTTCTGATAAGGCTGAGCCAGGAAGCTATTGTCTCTGCTAAATACAGCATTGTTACCTATATTACTGCTCAGTTCCGTTCCTTTGCCGAATTAGGAAGGGTCTGTGATGGTGTTTTGGTGGGTCGTGGGATTCTAACCCCCGGTTTCAAACCCGGCCGAGGCAAACCAATGATTTAAAAATTGGTATTTTAACTACGCAGCCTGGCACTTGGCATTACTAAGATGTGGTAATGAGCGGTGGAATGAGGAAGACCAATTGTCAAAGCTTGAAAGTTCCCTCGCTTACTCAACTAATGTGTCAAATAATATGAAAAAAGAGGTTTGAGGTTAGATTTGTTTGTCTCTCCTGCCCTTAAAACTGCATAGTCTGATGAAAACATAAATTTATCTAAATTTGATTATATATATCTAACTTAGATGCTGGTGCACTTATTAAACAGTTGTCATCACATATAAGGGGATACTGATTCAATTGATGGAACCTGTTACTGCAGAAGCCTATGGTGATAGAGTTTTGGCAAGCTTGCCAACATTATTTTGACATGTTTCAATTTCAAATATCTCAAAGGTTAGTGATTTAATATAAAAGTTACTTCAAACTAAAGTAAGGTAGATTATAATGAACAACCTAATATGTTTATCTCAGAAAATTTGAGAAACTCAAAACCATTGGACTATGCAACTTTAACTTCGGGCAGCGAATGAGTGACCTTCACTCATTCAAGGTGATGTCTATAGTAGCAGTTATCGAATCAACCAACAGATACACAACCACCCTGCTTTCCACTGTCTTCTTAGCACATACTCACTCTGCTTATGAGCAGGTGTATATTCTTCCAATGTTTAGTCATATCAGAGGGATGGGAGAAAGATGAACATGAAATAGTTGATGTGATGGCCTCAAGGGGGCGGCAATGTGCGTGTACGCTCAATGGCGTGATAGCAGGACCGGAGCTAAGGCGGACATAATGGACAAATCTTGCGATGAGCCTCAGGGAGACAGTATGTGAGTGGGTGAAAATGTAGGGAGTTAGGATTATTTAATTAGTTTAAAAAGATAAATAATAAATAATTGTAGGTGTGACCATTAGGCGGAATTATGAGTATCACCACTAAGGATGAAAAACCCAGCATATATGTGAGATATATAATTGTGTATGATGTTCTTGCAATAAGTCAAGATTGGTTGATTGGTGGAGTTTTACGTCCTGACAATATCTAAGGTCACCTAAGGTCATATCAGGACGGGTACCGACTTTGCACACTTATAGCAACTTTATAGTGCTGCCTCACTGGGAAATCAGGCTGCCAGCACCATGACCCGATATCCAGATATTATTCTAGCAATGAGCTAACCAGGCCATGCCCTATCCTATTAATGCATTCCTATATTTCCTTGAACAAAATTGGTGTTTGATATAACGAATTGTCCACCACGGTGAGTGGCCTCATATTACATCGCCTCAAACGGGTTGTACTGCCTTTCCAATGTCCACCACGAGATTTCCACCCATGATAAAGTACTAATTTGCACAACCCGTCAATTGATGGGCAGACGAGATAGCCAATGGAGTTGAGCATCCTATCCCGTTTGGCAGATCGTGGGATTTTGAACCCACCGGCGCGAACCCTGGTCGAGTCAAGCCAATGCGTTGATAATTTATACTTGTCACTTCCTAGCCAGGGGATCGCAATTGATAGGATAGGGAAATGATTAGTTGATTTAGTGCCAGGATAATGTGATTGAGTAGGATATCAGGTCATGGAACTGATGGTCTGGTCTTCCAGTGAGGCAGCACTATAAAGTCGACATGAGTGTACATTGTGACAAGCCGGTACCCATCCTGATATGAATTTAGATGTTGTCAGGACATTTCCACCAACCAACTTCGCTCAACAGTGACACTGCTCCCAATCACAGAAGCTTCAGCACGTCATATACCTGTCAGTGGAGTAAATCATAATAAGCAGTGATAACAATATTATTTATTTATTTATTTAAAGAGGAAAAATACGTAAAACTGTGAAATATTGCGCCTAGAACAGTATTTGCCCTCCCTGCGCCTCACCACTTCTTGCCATTCCGGATCTAGCATGCTAACCATTACACTACCTAGGATCCCTATAACATCACCCTATCAACCTCTACCTTTCCATGTGGCTTCTTTTGTGGAAGGTCAGGGCAGGCTATTTATTACATGTATGTATTTGTTAGCATTTGCCTACCCTTTACACACCACTCATCCGTCTCCCTAGCGTGCGACCTGGGTATCTGCTGCTATGCACGCAGTCAGGCACCCAAAGCGTGTCCGAATGCATTAGCATCATACATTCTCCGTCCCTCTCCATACATGAACGAAAGTACCCTTTCTAAATTCTGCCAGAGCATTCCTCATCCACATCTAATTATATGGTCATTATGGGTTTTCATATTTTCTATAGTAAACAGTTTATTCATCATAGTGCCAGTGTGCCTATCTTTAGGCCGTGTATATTACATTGTTAATATGTACCTCACCAGGTACCCATATTGGGTATGTTACTAATTCGAGATGTAGCTGTAGTGTGATAGTTGGTTAGCCATCCACAGGGGTAAGTAAGTATGGTATTATGGGTTATGATGGTGGGTTCATGTATTTACGGTGCTGATATGATATCATGGGTGAAGGCCTCGTGAGGAAGGGTTGAACACTACCTCTCGTAAGTTCATATACTAAATTTGATCTGATCTGATATCTAATATATAGAGGATGGATAGCTGCCTGTCTCGCAGAGGTCGACAATTGAGTGGCAGGGTGACCATGAAAGAGACGGCAAGGGAGGGGGGGGGCACAGGATCCACATCACGGTGGGTGTTCAAGGGCCTCACCAGAAAAATCAGCATGATCTGCTGGCATTGTTGGTGATTACGAGTGTTCCTGGGGTCTTTAGCCCTGATAGTGCAGAAGCTGGCCTGGCGAGAACCTGACACCATGTAAGACAATATGTCTTGACATGTTGAGTTATGTACAGTGAGTGATTCTTTATTAGGGATCAAGGTACAACTACCGGTGGTCACGTGACCTGTGACGTAGTCCTTTTATCATCTGCTAGCATTCGGGTACTCAGTTACAGATATGCTACAGTGACTGGATAGGATGGTAATTGTATACATCTGATTTCAGGCCGTAGTTTGTTCCAGATATTGCTGCTACCTTTGGGTATTTGTGCCTTAGTATCAAAGTCATAAGTCATTGGTATGACTCGACCGGGAACCGAACTCCCGACCTCCTGCCCGCGAGGCAGCGCTCTACCAATTCGGCCACTACACCTGCGCGATGGTGTTGACACCATTACAATGATCAAAGAGAATGGAGGATTACCACCACACTCATGTAGCTTGATGACGGAGTAACTACTATCCACGTGCTCACTATTCACATTTCCAGTCAACACTTGATAAATATAGCAATGTCTGTGGCTGGGGAAATCATACCGCGATATGACAGTAAAGGCCTTCTGCCAGTGCTATGTTAATGGCGGGCTTTCCCAGGAGAACCAGTAAATTATTGCTGAGCACACTGCTGGCATTCTTTCCAGTAATGGTTTGAGCAATGCGACATCTACCAAAGAATTAATGGTGTATTGAACCAGGGAATCCTTCAGCTGGGTTATACGTTGAAACTAGAATCCCCATCAATGTTCTACAATTTGTTGTTTGATACAATAATTGATTAACCAGGAACAATTCAATTCGTGGACAATTGGTCTTTCTCATTCCCCTGCTCCTTCCCCTATCCTAGTCTTGCTCAGCGCTAGGCTAGGTAGCGACAAATATAAAACTTTAAGGCATCGCTTTGCCGCGACAATATTTAAAATTACGCTGCATATTTAATATCATTGACTGCTTTTTGCATTGACTCACATATCCTGTGGGATGCCGGATACAATATTTATGCAATCTCTTGGACCGTATGGATGAGCATCGCGATAATGGCCAATCCTGATTCAAGTGGCTGGTTCCTTGTCTGCAATGCAAATTAGGTTAAAATGATGTGAACAGAACATGTTGGTCTTTTAGTGATGATAACATGTTGTGTGGTTGGAACAAGCTGGGGACACGTTGCTCTCCGCATAGGTAGACATAGACCGCTCTGATGCTGCCACCGGCTGGTCATATATATGTATATGGGTTATTCTCCAAAACGGCCAACCACATATTTGGTTTCCACGTTACGATGCAGGTAATTATTTTTGTCTTTTTATTGATAGCAAGTCAAATAATGATTGTTGCATATGTATATTACATATGCTAGCAGTAATATACATGTTTATTCGATCCCTCAAAAGATATCAAAACACTACTTGTATGATTTTGTATTAAATGAAAATGTGAAAATGTACATTTAAACACTGCATTTGCCTACACCTTTTCAAGTTTGTTTCAAATTTGTTTTGTAAGCCATAATCTGTTTTGCTTAATCAAATCTTGTTGGAATCAAATCTTGTTGGACTGTATTTTCTATGGTAAAATTATGTTCTGGATGAGTCTTTGATTCCATGTTTTGCAAACGATATTACCGTATTATTCCATGTATAAAGCAACAAGTGAATTAGTAATTTGTGTGCATTTCTGAACCGTGCACAACATTCACAACTTCTAGGAACATCGCTTCTCCTCTTATTTGGAACGTTTTTGTTGTTATTGCCTGGAATGTTTCTGTTATTATTTGGAAGATTTTCAATGTTGCTTTCCATGGCACACTTTAGTACCTGGTTTCAGAGACTGACCCATCGCTTGAGTAGTGGAGTATCATTGTGTGTCATTTAGATGCCAAGTACAGACACAGTTCATGAGTAATCAGTGTATGTATACTTATACTCGTATTACCACGTATACAACACATTACTAGATGCTCCTAGGCATATGCATGCATATAACATGTTTCTTTTTCAAATACCATTAATATATTCACACTTAAAGTCGCTGAACAAAAAAAAACTTCTCTCAGAAATATACAAACAGCTTTGATAAGTTGCTCACTTCCATTGTGCTGGACCAAATCAGAAGACATGTGATTGCAGAGAGCTGTCGAGTCTCTCGTGGACTATCCGCATTGCAATGTAATTAAGGGAGCCATTAGTGAAGCAATTAGAGTTGGGTAGACACTGCCAGTTGGGTCCCTGGGAATTGCATGTGCGACCGGCTTTAATTAAAGCGCTATATGGTCCAAGTCGAGTTGTTGCAAAGCTGGCCATTTGGTCTTAAGTCAATGTACTAGAATGACACTTTTCATGTATACAGTATAACCCCGTTAAACCAAGCTCGGTTAAACCAAATGATCGGTTAATCCAAACTTTGTTTGGCGTCCCGGCAAAATACTACCATTTTTCATATAAAAAAGTTTGTTAAACCAAAGTTGGTTAATCCAAATTAGTGGTTAATCCAAACAAAATGTTCCCACTCCAGGCCACTCCAGTATGGTTAAACCAAACTTTCATGTGGTTCTAAGGTCATCTGAGACCCCTCTGACTTTTTTATATGATAAGGCGTAGTATTTTGCCGGCCTGCCGAAAAAAGTTTGGATTAACCGATCGTTTGGTTAACTGAGCTTGGTTTAACAGGGTCATACTGTACATACATAAACAACAATTATCAAAGTGTCCACATACATTGTATATTACATGTGCAATATGCTCTTACACAAAGTCAAAGTCAAAGCAAAAGCTTGGTTAAACCAATGATCGGTTAATCCAAACAGATTTTTAGGGTCCCTTCAAGTTTGGTTTAACAGGGTTATGCTGTATATGAAGGATTCAGGAAGTAAAACCGACAAACGCCATCTGGACTGAAATAAAGCTGGTTTGAGCTGAAGCTAACATCATTCCGATAATCCAATCCATTTTTATACAGAAGCTGCCACCTTCCCTGTATACTGACCTATTCAATAGGAACTTGATATGTTTTAACTGGAAAACACAACAATGAATTCAATATTACAGAATTCAACTAAAATGGATTTGTTGGTTTTGGCACCTGAACTCTTCATATAACTTGTTGGTATATAAACTTGACACACCTGGTTATGCCAGGGTCAGCCGTATATAGTCACATGCAGTGATGAGAGGAGGATGCCGCTTCCCCTACAGTGCATGCCAGTCGAGGAGATAACATATATAACACAGGCAACCATCCATGCATAGGCTAACATAGGCTGACCCTATCTTATCCTAAAGATCACCAACCCAATAAGCAACTGCATTAAACCTTTAAAAACTGGCATTCCATGCAATAATAGTCTACGATATCCAACCCTGGAGATCAGTAAATCATTAATCAACTCCAATATATCGAGAAGATAAAATATCAAACACAGGCAACCATACAAGGATAGGCCAATCGATGTTACCCCGAAGATCTCTAACTCATCAACCATTTCAACTAAAGCATTAACGACTCGCGTACCATGCAAGAGTAGGTTAACACAGCCAACCCTGAAGGTCACTAACTCATTAACTAACTCCAATAAAGCATTAATCACTGGCATGCCAAGCTGGTCTTACTGAGGCACTATTGACTAATCAGTAACGGAGTGTAAAGGACCAACTGCTCATCGGTGTGGCCATAATCTTAGCCCTAATATCCTCCTGAAAATGATCACGGATTACTACGGCCGACGGTTATTATCTTGACATAATCCTATCATACAATTATACAAATTGAGAAGAGTAACGTGGGTATCTATTTTTATCAGCATTGCATTGTTTTGGCAGTTTTACACCCTAGCAACATCTACAGTCTTACGAGAAGGCTGTCCAATTGTGAGTATTCATGGTGCCTTATAGTGCTGCCCCAATAGGAGACCAGGCCACTGGGACCAAGTCTTGGTATCACATTCAGACACACTCCGCTGATATTTATCTAACCAGTATTTGGACAGTAGAATTAATGATGGGCGTCCAGCTAGGCAGTGGCAGGTATCAAGTGTGTAAGTAATTGTGCATGTTATTGTAACATGATTAATTTGCGTGGGGGAGGCATGGGGGCCCAAACGACACACCGACCCGACTCCGCCTACCGTAAAATGCTTGAACTAACCAGCGGCCGCCAACCCCCAGTAGTGCCACATAGCACCAACAGAACTATGCCACCCAGTTACAGGAGGAACCAGACCCTGACTTTCCCACCAAAAACACACATGGCCAGATTCAAAATCGAACTGCCTCCATGTCCACTCAACTCCTCGAGGCATTGACAGGCCAACTTCACCACCTTTCCTCACCCACCCACTCACCCACACCTCTAACTAACAAAACGAGAACGGGTTGAGGGTTCGATTCCGGTCCATATAACATCAATGGAGATCGAAGTCTCCAGGGACTGATTTAAAAGACATCTAGACTAGCACCCGATTTGACATTTACCCTTAATTGTACATGAATCTGATGAATAAAGAACCACTATATACTACTTCCTGTCTCCGCCTTTCATGACTTAGTCTAAGATTACAATGTCCGACATTTTGCATGGGAAGTCCTGTCTCATACTGTTATGCCCACCACATTCGGTTTCGATTCTTTTTTGCTTTTTTTGTTGTTTAGTATATTTATGCTGCTGAATAATTGTTTGCTAGCGACAAATCACGAATCTCGCAGCCATTTTTTAGAGTTACTTATACAAAACAGGTAAAGGGAGTTTGATATACAATAGCTGTTGAATAAACAATTTGCAGCATGTAACTCAATATAATTCTTTAATCCAAAAGTTCCACAGCAATATTGAAAGAGTAGTATTATGTGACTATATCAATATACCTCAGATCGATGTGATTATTCATATGGTATTTAGAATGTCGGCACAAGTTATCTTCTGTTTTCCTTTAAGGAGCTGTCACATTAGGGTTTTTTGCGGGAGCGTATGGCGGCGTAAGCGCGTTACGTCATATACGTCGGCATACGCCGTATACGCTACTCATACGCTACGCATACGCTACTCATACGCTACTCATACACCACCAGATGCCGCCAGATGCCGGCGTATGTGAAACGTATGAGGCATACGCTGCCATACGCTTTCATAAATCCGTCCGTCCAAATTTGGTTGTGCATGCTAAAAAAAAACCGACCTATGAGGGTGTATGGCCCATACTGTCAAAAAATGTCACAGCACGCTCCCATACGCTCCCATACGCTCCTCATACACTCCTCGTACGCTCCTCGTAGGTTCCACATACGCTCAAAACCACCCGAAAGGTCACCAAATGTCATCATAGGCCGGCACGCGCAGGACCTACGTATGTTTTCAATACGCTCCCGCCATACGCCGTAATGTGACAGGGCCTTTAGTAAAGATGGAATAAGCTTTAATGTACTGTTTGGTCAGTTGGAGTTAGAGAAGTGATCTATACATGGCAGCTTGCTAGGAAAATTGTAATGTTAAATAAGGTTAAATAAGATTACAAATGTCATAGGGGATTGCTCCATTCGGTGGTACAGAATTGTGAAATGTGTCATGGCTCAAGTGCGTACTTGCAGGACTGTGTGCAAACTTGGATTCAGACCTTCTGCAGCCATTGTATACATATTCCTATATATATATATACATATATATATATATGTATATTATATTCATATATGCATGTTTTGTATAGCGTGGTATGCCTTAGCCTTGGTATGCAGGTATTGCAGGTATAGCAATACCTCAGGGAGTTTTGACGCCCCTGCCGTGCAGAGTTGTAAACCACTGCCTTGTGGTACAGGTTCTTGACAGAACCGAAGGCTAAGGGAGCAAACCCTAACAGAAAACCATGTCACTGTGGCAGCATTAAGGGCGATTGATGTATGGAACTCCCAACAACTCCCGACCAGCCACTGCAGGGACAAATAGTTTTGCGCCTGTCTTGACATGCTCTTGCCGGTGTGAAACCTTTATTTTCTCCCCGAGAGAGTGGCGCTGGTAACTTGCAAAAGCCAGCAGCACTTCAACACTTTTGCAGGCAGCTTTCATAAAATGTAACGAAAGCAGTCTTTGTCGCATCGCGACCGACAGCATGATGATGATGATGATGATGATGATGTTATGTGAGGATAGAGACACAGAAGGAAATATTACTTATTATTATTACTGTTATACTGCGTAAGAACCAACAATGTACCTCTGGCACCATCTCAGCCCACCTGACCTCCACCGGATTACACATATATATCAAGGTATATCTATGCATATGTACTAGCATGCACTAACCTCTTAGGCTAGTAGACACATATACAGGTAGGTATGAACATGGTGATTATAATCAGGCTGTCTAAGTAGTGTAATAGTTAGCATGTTGGTCTCAGAATGGCTCTAAATGTGAGTTTGAATCCACCTCTAGGCACAATATTTCCTATTTTCATCGCGCCCGATGACACCGGTTGCATGAGAAGGACCATACAAGTTGCATGTTGTATAGGTGTTTGAAGCTACCGTGTTTATGTATACGTAAGTGCATTGCATATATTGACTTAACTGCAAGCATTAAATAGTTTATGGGTGTCGATATTGTCTTTAAACTTACAATTCCGAGGGAACTCGTGGAGTAGTATGCAGGGACCTAGCAGGCACGTAACCACATAGGCAGGTAGGTTTGGCTAGCGTGCTACCATCAGGGAACTTAGCTAATGTAATCGGTAACATGCTATCCCCATAATGGTAACAATTTTGGATTTTACTCATTATCTATGTGCAAGATTTGCCATGTTCAACACCCCCACAGCACACCTATATATATATATATATATATATATATATATATATATATATATATATATATATCATATACATAGATATGTATGCCTGCATATAAATACATATATAACAATATATATAAATATATATACATATATATATGTGTATATGATCATAGGCTTCTAGCTAAACCTATTGATGCCCGTTCTTAAAATAGCAACGGATATTTAGGAAGAGTTTGAAAAATAATCCTACTACCACTGGTCTTGAAACCCCAGCATCAATATATCCGGGCAATAACTATAAGCACTTGTTCGTGTACGCCCCTGCATTTACATCCGCATCTACAGGCATGGACTAAAAAGATGAGTGGATTTAGTGCATGCCTACGGGTGGCAAGGTTGGTGTGTGGGCCCGCTGAAATATGGCCGGCACTAGAATCCCTTCCCCTCCCGATTTAAGTATGTTATCATGTTCCCGCGCCCTAATCTAAATCCCCCAGCTTGTGGGTGCATTGCTGCAGATATAAACAGTCGCAGAACGCAAGGTTCACTGACTATCCCCACTAACAATAGTGACAAAATATGACCTAACTTGAGTAAATACACATGCTGTAGCAATATATACATGCCTATCATGTATATTTCACGTGATGTATATTTCACACAATGTATATTTCACAAGATGCATATTTCACAAGATGTATATTTCACACAATGTATATTTTATGTGATTGGATATTTCACACAATATTTATTTCAAGCTATGTATATTTAATGCGATGTATATTTCTCACCATCTATATTTCACGCAATGTATATTTCATGCCATGTATTTTTCTCACAGTGTATATCTCATACGATGTATATTTCTTGCCATGTATATTTCATGTGATGTATATTTCTTGCAATGTATTTTTCTCGCGATGTATATTTCATACAATGTATATTTCTTGCGATGTATATTCCCCATGATGTATATTTCATGCAATGTATATTTTACGTGATGTATATTTCATGTGATGTATATTTCATACGATTTATATTTCACGCAATGCTGATGTTACAAGCCACAGTGAAATGTACATGGGTTTGTACCGGAAATGGGCGGCACTGGTTGCTGAGTTTGGCGCTGGGATTACCTTATTATTAGTACTGCGGCTGCGCAGTGAAAGGCGGTAACTGGTAGGAGCCCCGATACGGGCCTGTGTGAGTGGAGTGATGTCACACTATCTGCAGATAGCGACAGCAGCACCCCAGTTATCGGACAGCCTTCATTTATGGCCACCATTAATCTTAAACCGTGGTTATTTCTGTTCTTCTATTCTCTATTATCATAATTAAATGCCAACTCGTAAATAATAGCCGAAGTAGGATGGGGAAATGCGGATCGTAATATATTTGGGTAGAGATAGATCTTGCGTTAAATGCTAAAATAATGCTTCCAGGAATATAATCGGAATATTACATCTTACCTCTTGTAATATTTGGTGGCAAGGATGATGAAGCGATAATTAAAGTTGTGTCGTTCAATGGTTTTAAGTTCCTCTAATGCTTTGTTTTAGATGACGATATTCGAGTGATCATTATGATCCATGTTGTTTTATCTTGAAGTGAATTTTATTTTAATCGGCTAATTTTGGGGATACTTGAAGCGCAAATGTGATGAATTGGTCACAAAGAAAGTTAGCATGACAGACACTCCCAACACTACTGCCACGCATTGGCTTGGTATCAGATGAACCGTTGCTTCCATCTACCGGTATGGTCGACATACTTTCGCACCTGTCTCCTCTCCAGTTAAATGCTGGTCTGTCAACCTTTCTGGGCATTTCTACACTATTTTTCACCCACCCATCTGCTCTCCAAATTGTAATGGCATTTCTTCACTCTTTTCACCCACCCATCTGTTCTCCACATTGTAATGGTATTTCTTCACTCTTTTCACCCACCCATCTGTTCTCCACATTGTAATGATATTTCTTCACTCTTTTCACCCACCCATATGTTCTCCACATTGCATTGGCATTTCTCCACTCTTTTTACCCACCCATCTGTTCTGCAGATTGTAATGGCATTTCTTCACTCTTTTCACCCACCCGTCTGCTCTCCACATTGTAATGGTATTTCTTCACTCTGTTCACCCACCCATCTGCTCTCCACATTGTAATGGTATTTCTTCACTCTGTTCACCCACCCATCTGCTCTCCACATTGTAATGGTATTTCTTCACTCTGTTCACCCACCCATCTGCTCTCCACATTGTAATGGTATTTCTTCACTCTGTTCACCCACCCATCTGCTCTCCACATTGTAATGGTATTTCTTCACTCTTTTCACCAACCCACCTGTTCTCCAGATTGTAATGTTATTTCTTCTCTTTTTTTCACCCACCCATCTATTCTCCACATTGTAAAGTTATTTCTTCACTTTTTTCACCCAACCATCTATTCGCCACATTGTAATGGTATTTCTTCACTCTTTTCACCCACCCATCTGTTCTCCACATTGTAATGGCATTCCTTCATGCTTTTCACCCACCCATCTTTTCTCCACATTGTAATGGCATTTCTTCACTCTTTCCACCCACTCACCTGTTCCACCCATGGTAATTAAATAAGATGGGATCATCCACTCCTGTCCACCCGATTCCTTAAAGTTTCTCACCGACACTACCTTTTCTGTGTCGTCTTTTCGATTACATTTGACCATGCAGGACAAAACTGTGACATCATAGGATACCAGGACACCAGCACCATAACCCAATATCCGACCTAGTCGTATTATTCAGACACTGAGCTACCCAGTTATTGCCCTATCCTAGTAATGCCGAACACCATTCCAAGTGTGAATTATGTGAATCATCGGTTTGACTCCGCCGGGATTCGACCTCCTGAACTTCCGCACTGGAAGCCTGCATCCTACCTGATTCGGTTGTACAGCTTTAAAGTAATGTGTTTTCTGCAAGTACTATCCAACTCTTTATACACAGGATGGCGATGTGTGGGCTTGACAGTTTTAAAACCTTACGACTAATCCTGGATATTATGAATACTTGTAGTAATAAACCATGCCTTATTTGCACATTGCATCACTCAACTAGGAACAGACTTCTTACTGTTTGATTTATCAACATTATTATTGCGGTAAGGATAGGTGATATGAGACAAGTTAGACACGATGGAAAGGTATATCACCGGATATCCCCTCATTGAAACCCTACTTTAAATGGTTCATTTAGGGATGTGGTCGGTTTAGGGAGTTCTTTTAATTGATACAGCGGTATTGAATAGGCGATCATTTGTGACCCGCATGAGGCGATGGATATAGCAGAGGAGTCAATATGTGGAGCTTGTTGGCTAGCGAGGTTTTACTGTATTGAATTTCTTAAGGTAGATGGGCACACACCAGGATTAACGCTTAGTGGACACTGATAAGTGGTTCCATGTGGTGTCATGGTATCCAGTGTTTAGAATAATGACTGCTTAGCTGGTTCTTTTGTATTTTCTGCTTTTGAGTTCATCTCTGAATTAATGTTATCAAAATGACATTCCCATTGTGTTTAATCCGCTTCCTCCCCCACCCCCCCCCTCCCCCACTCTGCCCCCTGGACTTGTCTTCGAATGGATAGAAGGGTTTATCTAGCCACCCAGGCAATTTGGCAGCAGCTATGTTCTCCCTCTTGGCCTTCACCCAGGCTTGCCCGCTCTCTTCACCTCTCAGTGAGCTGGCAATATGCAAACCTTTCCACCCATCCACCCTCCTACTTTTCTTGAATTTCCTTACCAGGGTTAGTCCCAAGCTCTACTGTACCTGTTGAATAAAAGCTTGTCCGGTCTGCATTTAGTTGGTTGTGTTGTTGCTTTACCGACTCACCACAAATCAATGCCTTCTCTACACATTTAACACATGCAATTGCATTTATAACAAAAACTAAACTAGGTTTAGATCTAAAATAGTGGCTACTGTTTGTTTGTTGCAGTCTTACATCCTGCAAACATGTAAGGTGACATTGGGACGGGGATCGACTTGTGACAGTGCTCACTTATGGTGACCCAATAATTCTACCCCACTAAGAGACTATACCACCAGTATCATGACCTGATACCCCACTCAGTCGCATTATCATGACACTGAATTAACCAGTCTTTCCCCTATCCTAGCAATGCTGCTCGTCAGTCTAGGAAGCTACAAGTATCACTTTTGTAAGTCATGGTTTTGACTCAACTAGGAATTTAACTCCCGATCTTCGGCATGAGAAGATTGCGCTCTACTTTTTTTTATTTATTTTGTTTGTATTGAGGCTGTATTTATACTGTCCATAGCATATAAGCCTGGGTATTCAGGCTTGTTTTCAATGCTGGCCAGCTGTAGTGTTGGTGTTGTCTTATCACACAGTAGCTGCTGATACGGTATTTGATTGCCTGTATTTCAGTAGCAGATAGATAGTTGGTTGGTCTGGTTAGTACTATAGTAGTCTATGTTAATTTTTTTGGATTTTCTTGGCATATATGTGCTTTATTTTTTCTACTCTTATTTCTAGAGTAGCCTACTCCTATTTACATATCATAGGCTTGTACGCAGCTGTGAGGTGTGTTATCTGGGTGCTTTTGGTATGGTTACCTTCCATTGGGCGTCTCGCTGGTGGGCCGTGACATGTATCACCTGCCCCTTTGCGGTGCAGCTTAGTTGGGGGTTCCTAGCCTTATTTTGCACAGATATTTTTTGTATGTTTTTAGGTCAGGAATTTGTCGTTCCTTTACTGTTTGGGCATTCCACACCTTGGCAGCCATTTCTAGCGTGCTTCTCTCGTGAGCTTTTATTTGGCTTCTGGTCTGCTTTAGTAGTGGCGCATTATTTGCTCTAGTTGCCCTTTGTGGTTTTGTTAGGAGTTTATTGTCTTGACTATAGCTGTATGCTAATGTTTTCAGATGAATTATTCTCCTATTTTCTAGCAATTTTACTTTGGTTCTTTTGTGTATGTCATAGGTGGGGTGCAGCTTGTCTACTCTGAGGCAGATTTTCAGGGCTCTGTTCTGTAGTGTTTGCAGTTTTTTTAGAAGTTCTTTCTTTGCACCCATGTAGTTTACATCTCCATAGTCAAAATAGGGTAGCACCATGCCCTTGAAGATTTTTATTGACATTTCTTGTGTCATGTAGTCTCTTAGCTTTGCAAATAGCCACAGTTTGTGGTTTACCTTTTGGACAATTTTGTTTATACATAGGTTGTAGTTTAGTTGGCTGTCCAACTCAAGGCCTAGGTATTTGTAATGGTCTACATTTTCTAGTGTTTGGCTTCCTAGCTTACAGTGTAGTTTTCTTTCTGGCATTTGTTTATGCAAGAAGAGAACTGTTTTTGACTTGCTTGTGTTGATGGTTATTTTGTTGGACTCACACCACTCATCCAGTTTTAGTAGGAGCTTGTTTAGTTTAGTTATTACCTCCTCTTCTGTGGTGCCGTTTGCATATATGACTGTGTCATCTGCATATAGTTGGAGGCATTCGGTTTGTAACCATTTTTCAAGATCGTTTATGTAGATTATAAAGAGCAGTGGCCCTAGCACTGACCCTTGGGGTACACCACATGTGACAGGTTGGTTGTCTGATAGTGTATTGTTTATTTTTGTTCTCTGTTGCCTGTCTTTCAGGTAGCATTTTATCCAGTCCATAGTGTTGGATTTTATGCCCATGGATTCTAGTTTTTCCAATAGTATGTTATGGTCTACTGTATCGAATGCTTTGCTGAAGTCAATGAAGGCTGCTCCAACTAATTGTTTTTGGTTCATTGACGCCAATATGTCATTTGTTAGGTTAGCTATTGTTTTAGATGTGGAGTGCAGTTTCCTGAAACCTCCTTGTCTTTCGTTTAGTATATTGTTTTTTTCCAGGTGTTCATTTATGTGTCTATGTAGCACTTTTTCAATGAGCTTGCCTGGGGTTTGAAGAATCGATATTGGCCTGTAGTTTCCCATGTTTTGTTTGTCTCCACTTTTGTGGATAGGGGTAATGGTTGCCATTTTCCAGGCTGAGATAAAATGCCCCTGTTCAAAGGAGATGTTGAATAGGTCGACTATAGTGGCTGGGATGGCTTGGAGTGCCTCTTTCAGCATTTTGGTTGGTATTTCGTCTATTCCACTTGGTTTATTTGTGTCTATGTCATTTATTAGTTTTTTTACTTCTATTATATCTGTTTTGCAGGTGGGGATTTCATTCTGCACAGTTCCTGATCTATTTTCCCACCTTTTTTTTAATTTTCCTGACAGCGTTTGTCCTATTGTGGCAAAGTGCGTGTTCAGTTTGTTTGCTGCATCTTTGTCTGAGAGTATTGTCCCTTCGTTATCTTGGAAGGTTGTGTGCTCTTCTTTGTTATTTTTGCGGAATAATAGGTCTACATTCTTCCAGAATCTGTTTGTATTGCTTCCCCAGTCTCTGTCCTGCTTTATTATGTATTTCTTTTTTGCTGTTCTCACAGCTTTGAGAGAGTGGTTTCTGGCAATATGGTAGGCCAGTTTGTCTTCTATAGTTTCTGTGAGCTTTGCTTTATTACCCAGTTTACTTTTGGCTATGATGAGTGTTAGCAGGTCATTGTCTACCCAGGGGTCCTGGTTTTTTTGTATTTTTATTTTCTTAATGGGGCACATCTCGTCAGCTGATTTTCTTATTTCTGCGATGATGTTGCCCCAATAGATATTAACATCATCTCTGTTTTGTGTGATGTTGTTTATGTTTTGGTGCAGATGATTTTTTAATGCATCTTCTGAGTAGTTTTTTAGGGACCTGCCCATCTTATACTCATAGTGATTTGTGCTTTTTAGTTTTTTCCTTGTTACATATATTAGCTCATGATCACTTATACCCCAGCTCCTGGTGCCCCATTTAGTGGCGTGGTTTGAGTTGGTTAGTATTAGGTCAATTGTGGTGCTATTTTTACTGAGCCTTGTTTTTTCAGTGATGAGCTGTTGTAGGCCTAAGATTTTGATTGTGGTTTGCAGCATTAGTTTGTTTTTATCATTGCTGTTGTAATTTACATTAAAGTCTCCTAGTATGAAGATTTCTGCCTTTGTCAGTTTTTTTATGGTGTTTATGCTCTTCTCTAGGGCTTCAATGAAGAGTTCAATTTCCCCTGATGGAGGTCTGTAGAGGCTTGCTATGGCTATATTTGCTTGCTTTTCATTTTTTATTAGGCACCATAGTAGTTCTATGTGTTCATTTGATAAGTTAGCTGTTATTAGTGCTTCAGGATCTAGAATTTTGGTGTCTTTGCAGTAAAGGGCAACACCTCCACCCTTTTTTGTTTGGTTTAGTGTGTTATTTTGCTGCCTATCATTGCGTACAAGCCTATATCCATCTATGTTGAGGGTGTTGTTTTTGTGGTTGTCAGTGAACCATGTTTCTGACAGTGCCAGTATGTCGAGATTTTCTCTTTTTAGGTGTATTTTTATTGTGTCGATTTTGTTGGATGCACTCTGGCAGTTTAGGTGGGCAAAGTGTGTGCCCCTCCCCAGCTTGCATTCAATTTCTTCTACCATATATATTTGTGCTTTTCGGTGAGTGGTTGCTTGATTTCGCGAATTTTACTTTTTAGTTTTAGTTAGATTGAGTTTGAGTGTGTGTGTGGGGGGGGGGGGGGGGGGGGGTGCTGGTGCATGCAGCACACTGATTCGCTCACTGTATCTGGTATCGCAGTTTGATTGCTAAGGATATATCTATAGGAAGTACATATGATGGATGGGTGGGGTATAATATTTAATTATCTAATCATTTAAAGCAAAACTTGCCAATCTGCGCATTGTGATCTTGATAATGCCAGTGCTTGATCAATCGAACTTTAGAACTAAGCATGTACAGTGTTATTAATTAACTATTGGTTTTTACCTATCATTATGGAACCCAAGATAATGTTATACAGAAATGGTCACGTTTTTATTACATTTTCAATTGTGTTTATTTATGCAAGTTAGATTAGGGTTTAATAATCAGAGTATTGCATATTAACTGTAAACAACAATGCAGAGATAAGCTGCAAGTCTAGATTCAGCGCATAATCTGCGAATACCATCTACACCACAGGGTATTAGGTGCACACACAGTTCGATACATTACATAATTAAAGAAGCTGCTACTGATGCAATTAGAATTGTAGCAAACGCTGTTGGATGTGCCTCAGGGAATTGAGTTTGTGGCTGTCTTTAATTAGAGCATCCTTGCTGTAAAGTAAGTCTAGGCCAATGTAATGTAATGTGAGAGTAGTCACATTTCAGTGATTATGTACTGCTGATTCCCTCTCATGTTATATTTGCTGCTGAGGTCTCGTTCATTGATTTGGCCAGAACCAGCATTGCCTTTCTTTTCTGATCATCGACCCGTCCTGCTATGACCGTAGATATTGCTAGGACGAAAAACAACAACATACAAAACAAGACACCCCTCCATTGTGGATTTCTGAAGAGTTCAGGCGCAAAACCACTTAAACACCAATAACAAAAATGTAGTTTAAATAAAAAAGATTTACCTGAAAATAATGTTGATTCTCACTAATTGCACTTTTCATATGTTTCCATGATTATTGAGCAATGAACAACAAATTAAGAATATAAAACATCTTTAACGTTTGAAGGTTTGATTCCAATCTGTATCTCCATTTTTGGATTGTCGTTAACGTGGTTTTGCACCTGAACTCTTCATTCTCTTGTTGTGCAAATGCATGGTTCTCACACTTCATGTGTGTAGGCTACTTACTACACATTGACTATTGGTTCTTTCCAGGTTAGTCCAACGGCACATCTGAGTGCCCCTAGTCCTTGGCTTGTTGGTCACCAAGAATTTCTTTGCAATTTTATTCCTATATATCTTTTGTCAGTGCCATAACAGTGCTCTAGCTACAGATATTTACACCAATATTTTACATAGTCTATATCGCAAAATGAAGTGTGAAGTAAATTCTGAAATTAAAGGCTACGCAATCCAATAAGTAATAAATGTGAGGTACATCAATACATTTTATATTTACATAACCGGTTTTAGTTATTGGCTTAGGATTTCCAATTCAATAGATACTGATACATTTAAAGATGCACAGCCCGATGAAAATATCAATGTTTTTCAACCAAAGCATTTATCTAGAATTTATACTACATAGATAACGGCCATTCTGGCGCACCTATAAGCGCACAATAATGCAACACTTTAATTATATTAATTCTCCTCTCAACGGCTTGTCATTACATTCGATAATAAATCATGGTAATTTTAATAACAGAAAGGGCTGGGTTCATCATTGAGATAGTTCAATCCCAGAATACAATCATCTTTTGCCCTGGACACATACACCTTAGTGGACATTGTTGAACATAGTGAATGTAGTGGAGGCTAACGTGGGTAAAACGTGGTGTAAGTATGTTAAACTACGTTGAAATACATTAAGGTACAGCAGGTTTTGAGACGGATAAATAAGTTATGGTATGGATAAATACACTACTGTAGTGGATGCCGGCACATTCAACTACTTTCAACTACGTTCAACTATGTTAGCCTCCACTACGGTCACCTATGTCCATTAACAGCTATGTGACCAGGGCTTCATCCAAGTACACTAGAGTATGCTAGAGAATGCTAGAGTATGCTAGAGTATGCTAGAGTAAGCATCACAGAAGCAAATTCAGCCTCTAACATAGCGCTCTTTTGAACATGTCCAAATATTAAATCAGACATAACTGCTCACACATGTTATTACCAGGTCCCCTGTCACACTATCACGTAACAGGCCAGCCAGTGGGGAATGTAGAAATCACATATTTATGTTGAGATACGTCAACATTCTCGTAATTGCAGGGCCAAGTTGGATGTCAGTGCGACATAGAGGATGTAGCCAAAATGTCAGTCCAACATAGTTGTAACATGTGTCAATGAGTTAGAACGTCAACAACAAAAAATTGCCCAACATAAGGCTAATGAGCCTCCAGTGCATGTGGAGACAGCCTAGCGAAACCTTAGTGTCAGTTTAGCATAGGACTCAAGTAATTAAATCCACCCTAATGTAACTATGTGTGACTTTGATGTAATTTTTAATGTGAGTTGATGTCAGGCCGGTGAGTGAGCAGCATCAGTCTTACAACAGTCCAGTGTGCTCAGCGTAAGGCCAGCAAGCGTGCAATGTGCTTGACGTGACGGTAATGTAGGCCAACATGCACAGGAGCACCCAACCCACCCAGGCCTTGGGTATATAAGGGTGCAGTCTGGCTCTCTTCTTACAACACCTCCAGACTACCTGCAAAGAACATCTCCAGCTCCACTCCTTCTAGACTCTTTGTTAGGGGAAGAGGCAAGGGCAAGGGCAGGAAGAGGATGACAGGAGGTACTCCATCTCCCCTCCATCTCGCCCGACTGAGGAGATTGAGAAGAGTGAGTAGACAATGGAGACCCAGTCCATGTCTCCATCTCCTCATTCCCATGCCTCATCTGCAGCCTCCTCCTCCTCTAGCTCACACCATCACACCACAAACAAGCAGAAGGTGTGGAAGTATGACTGCATTCTGTCCGCAGCAGAGGAGGAGGTTTTGCTTGACTACCTGCAATACACCCCCATACTCTGGAACGTCAAGTTGACGGACTACCGGCGGACAGACAAAAAGAGCAAGCTGTGGGAGGACCAGGCAACGAGGATGGGGAGAACTACCACACATCTCCAGGGCTGTTGATGGGGCAGCCAAACAAACCGAGAGGGAGCAGTGAATACTGGACAAGTTTGGCTTCCTCTGCCCAGTGGTGCTGAGAGCCCTGCAGAAGTGCAAGCACTATACATTTTAATTTGCAACCATGTGGATATTATTCATCAGTGACCTCATTGTTGATAAATCAATGTATATATTTTAATGTCATTATATATTCCGATACTGTGGATTATTTATGGTTGCCGTCATTATGTACAATCATGTTGTGTTCATTTTACTTATGTTGCATTATTATTTTGTCTTGCAGGTGTTGGCCACCATAGAAGCAGCACATGGCGATCCGGCTGCTGCAGAGCCAGCCTGCACTGAACTACAGATCAAGTTGGATGAGCAGCCCAAAACAACACCCACGTCCAGGCCCGAGACAAGGGGAAGCAGTCAACAATTGCGAAGGACTATCTGTTGGCTGCTCTCAAGCACCGGATCGATGTATTGGGGAATCAACTGGAGGGCCTTTCAACACTGCGCATGACCCAGCGGACTGCCTTCTGTGTGGGACTGTGTGGCCACTCTGATGCTGGCCCAGTTCGACTGGGCGTGGACTGGTATCCACAGCGGCCTGGCGTGGGTGATGGAGTTTGAGGTTGATGATGAAGGCCATGCAGCCTGGGTCAGGGCTGACCACTGTCTGGCCCTCCTCCATGACTCAGCCTGTGTGGGCACCCCTTCTGTGACTTCATGCTACTCGTCATCGTCACATGTTTCCTCTTGCCCGTCACTGAGTGAGGGGTACCAGCCGCACGCCCACCAGTGGAGACACCAACCACCACCTGGAATGCCATGGCAATCACAGAGCCAGGAGTACATGCAACAGTACATGATGCAGCCATTGCACCCTGCACCACTGCACCGCTGCACCGCTGCACCCTGCACCACTGCACCCTGTGCCGCTGCAGCATGCACCACTGCAGCACCTGCCAATACTGCAGGCAGTGAGGATGCATCCTCACTTTGCTCCACAGACAATCTGTCCACCTCCACAGGTGACACCAAGACAGCAACCTGCAGCACAAGAAACTAGGAGCTCCACCTCGGCTGCATGGGTCTCGGCCCAAGCCGTCCTCAACCAGATTGCCATTACACCAGCGGGAACAACTCTGACAGCCGCAGAGAGTGTAATGAATTTGTCTAGACTGTCGGGGATATCAAAGTCTCCAACCTGAAAATTGAGACGCAGGAGCTCTTTGCACCTGGGAACCTGGACACCCCCCAAAAGGCACCTGAACACTCTCCCAACAGCCCGGGGGAAGTGAACTGACACTAGGGACAGTATTTGTATATGTGCCTGTACATATGTATATCTTTTTTACTATTGTTCCTGTATTTATTTGTATGTCTTGTTTTGATTGTGTAGCTGTATTTTTTGTAAATTTGTAAATTGTTCTTGTTTGTAAACAAAACTATGTGTATTTTAAACTGGATTTTTGGTCTCTTTATTTTTTCTGTATTAAACATTATTATATCTTCATTATAATATGTAATAATAAGTCCCCCCAAATTAAAATGAAATAAGTAATCCCTTTGCCCATTTAGCACACTTAAAACAAGTATTTTGACATGTAACTTTGTCCCTGAAAACACATTCCTCCATCCCCCTGCCCCCTTAACATAACTGACATGTAAAGTAATCTTTCCCATAAAGTAATCTTCCCCAGAAAGTATTCTTCCCAGATAGCAATCTTCCCCTAAAAGTAATTTTCCCCACCCAAATTTATAACTGAGATGTAAATTTGTCAGTGAAAAATGTCCACCTAAAGTAATGGTCCCCACCCAAATTTATAATTGATATATACAGTTTTTAGTGTTAAATGTCCCCCTTACAAAATACAGTATTACTCCCCAACCAAATTTATAACTGACATGTAAATTTGTCTGTGTCAAATGTCCGCCATAAAAAAGTAATATTCCCCTAAATTAATATTCCCCACCCAAAAATAAAACTGACCTGTAATTTGGGTTTGATATAAACTACAGATTGATACCTTTTATTTAAACCAAACAAGCTGTCACATTTGTACATATCAGATTTTTACATATCACACAGTATATTTCACAAATGATGAGACCATAGTACAGAAATATCACAGCGCACACACATCGTTAGATCATATTCTCCTATCATTTAACTGAACTGGCTAAGGAGTTGACCCAGTCCTTGAGGAGATTCCACTGCTCCTTTCCTGCCCTGGAGCCAGTCGTCTAGCCAGCTAGTCGTGTGGCTATGTCTGGAAGGATTCCGCCCTCTCTCCATGCTCCGGGGATGAAATTGTGGTTGACATTCACTGGGCGGTCTAGCTGCTGATTCTGGAGGGTGGCATATGGCACTCTCATCATGTTGGGGATGACCATGCATGGTGGGATGAGCTTGATCGTGGAGGGGTGGTGCTGCATTGGTTTGCCAGGATCGTGAATGCATTCCCTACGACTCTCCTAGCTCTGGAAATCCTGTAGTTGAAGATGTGTTCCTCATGCATCATACCCCTCCTGCTGTAAGGGTTCATCGTTGCCGGGCATAGGCCAAAGGCATCACCACCGATCAGGAAGTATGGTAACTTCCGCTGGTTGTGAACCCTATGGAACCATCTTCAGTGCATGCCTCCTGCTCAGAGGAATTGAAAACCTGTGCATCTGAATCAGAACCTTTACCACGGACATCAGCCCAGATGAACTTGTAGTCAGCATCCAGAGTGCTGTGAGAATTATGGAGTAGAATTCCTTATAGTTGTGGTACAGGGATCTACTCTTTGGGGAACACCGGCAGGCAACCTGCTTCCCATCAAGAGCCCACAGGTATGGGGAAAGTTCCACCTCTCCATGAAGTTGTCGGAAATTGCACGCCATCCCTCCAGAGTGGTTGGGCAGTCCATCACCTAGTCGATGTACTCTGCGATGATGGTCTTAAACACCTGTCTCATGATGAGAAATTCGGTGCTGTGTGGTACCCTCCACCCAAACTTCATGGAAGCATACGTGTTCCCTGAGGGTAGGTGGCTTCAGGCCAGGGTCGAGCGGCTCTCTGTAGATAATGTATTTTTTTTGTGATCCGCGGACCCACTCTGGCTAGCATCTCGTTGAACATCTGGGGAGGCATCCGCATGAAGTTGACGAAAGAAGCTGTGTCCTCATTATGGAGTTCCACCAGAAGCTGGTTGTAAGAGCCAAACTATTGGTGCCTCGCTTTGTGTGACATCTTTTCATTCTTCTAATAAGCTGGATATGGTGAAGTAGCAATAAGTTTGTATCATGGTGAAGTTGGATAATGGCTAGTTGGTATTCCTGCAGGAGCCTGTCAGGGATGCGCATCCTCTGTGAAGAGCTGAGCTGATCTGCTGACAAGAGGACATTGGATGCCTTTATATACTCGAAGGCAAAGCATTCACAGCACATTCACAGCACATTTGTGTGCGTTTGAAGAACCTTGGCGGATGTTACATACATTATGCATGCACCAGCCATTTGTCACCTATGTGAATACATCAAGAAATGGTGTACTTACATTAGACTAACATTAGACACATGTCAGAGACATGATAGACCTATGTTGAGATACATTAACAGCACATTGTCAGTGCGCAGGCTGCACATTCCTCCCAGCTCTCCGTCAGTCTATAGTAAGTCGACATAGCTCCATGTAGACCAACGTAGCTCTATCGTCTAACATATCTTGATGTAAGCCTAATGTGAGCACAATGTAAGCCCAATGTAAGCCAACATAATGGCCTGTACATCGAGCTACATCAGAAGTGTTGGGTATGTCCAAAACCTTGACAGTTGTCACTGTATCTCGACGTAACTGGACATATCTCAAAGTAGGCTTAATGAACGCATAACATATCTCGATGTTCCTCGATGTATCATCCAAATGTCACCTACATTGGTGTTACGTCATAGTCTGACAGCCCGACTACATCACAGACAAGTATGGATGCTGGTATCTTCAACTACGTTCAACTACATTCAACTATGCTAGCCTGCACTAACATGTATGTTAAGGGGCTGTCATACTATGGCGTATGGCGTAAGCATATGTCGGCGTAACGGTTTGCCTCAGAAATGCCTTCATACACCATCGTACGCTATGCATACACTGCGCATATGGGCGTATCCCGTCATACGCCATCATATGGGCGTCCTTCCGAAAATGTTTGTGCATGCTAAAAAAATGCCAGTGTATGGCGACGTAAGGCTCATACGCTGCTCATATGCTATACATATGCTATGCGTATGCCATCATACGTTACACATATGCTATACATACGCCGGCATATGTTACACATACGGTAAAACTGCTCCTTCGGCGTATCTATAGCGTATGTAGCATATGCCTGGTGTACATGTAATGTATTTAAGCATACTCCTAGGATACTCCTAGCATATACAAAGCGTATGTGCACCGTATGCCCGGCGTATGCTCTCAGTATATAAAGGTGTCACAAGGCTTCTTCTGTCAGTCCGGCTCTACCTCATGGTTCTTCTGGTGGCCCGTCTTGAGAGAAGGAGGAGGCAGTGGGGCTGCGCAGTGTGGGTCAGACCCAGGAATGGGAGGCAGCCACAGTTTGGCTTGTATGACAAGCTAATGGTCGACCTCCACAGCGAGGACACCGCATCGTTTGTGAACTTCATGCAGATGCCTCCCCAGTTATTTGACGAGATTGTGGCGCGAGTGGGACCAATGATTGAAAAAAAACGCACCACATTCCGAGTTTGCACTGAATATCGCACTTACTCTGCGGCACCTGGCATCTGGCACCAAGTACTCGTCGACAAAGTTTGGTTGGAGGGTCCCCCACAACACAAAGTCACTCATAGTGTGTGAAGTCTGTCAGGCCATCATTGACGAGTACATGGATGAGGTCATGACGTGTCCGACGACTCCAGAAGGATGGCGGTCCATTGCAGACTTATTCTTAGAGAAGTGGAACTTCCCCCATACCTGTGGTGCTCTGGAGGGGAAGCACATCGCCTGCCGGTGCCCTCCAAACAGTGGGTCACTGTACTACAACTACAAGGGGTTTTACTCTGTGGTCCTGTTGGCACAGACTACAATGTTATCTGGGCAGATCTTGGGGGTTTGGGCTCCGCGTCTGATGCCCAGATCTACAACAACTCCGACCTGAAGGCGGGCACTGAAGGTGGCACCATCGGCTTTCCGCACCCTGAACCCATCATGGACGGCCAGAAGGATGTGCCATATTTCCTCATCGGTGACGATGCCTTCGCCCTGCGGCCGACCATGATGAAACCGTATGGCAAGAGGCGGTTGAACAATGAGGAGCGAATGTTCAATTACCGGCTGTCCCAAGCTAGGAGAGTGGTGGAGAATGCCTTTGGCAATCTAGCCAACCGCTTCCAAGTGCTGCTGACCACTATGCAGCACCACCCCTCCACTGTGAAGGTCATCATCAACGCATGCATGGTCCTGCACAACCTCATGAGGATGCGCGACCCAGCCCTACAGAACCTGCAGCTGGATAATCCTGAGACTGGCACCAACAACTTTGTCCCAGGAGCATGGCGAGAGGGCCCAAACCTGCCAGACATTGACATTCCAACTAACCCCAACACCTCATCCAAGCTAGGAAAGGAGCAGCGCAATCTACTTAAAGACTGGGTGGTCTCGCCGGCCGGAGCAGTGTCATGGCAAGACAGCATGATCTGACAAACATTGTATCTGTCTGTATGCACTGTGTATGTGTATTGTATGTGTATTGTTATGATCTATTTCTGAAAACTTATGTGCTTTTCTTTACACTGTCCAGTTATCGCTTATTTACATGTCTGTTATGTTGTGACATGTCTACTGTTATATGAGATGGTAATATGTTTATGTCTATGTCATTTGTTAGATATCGAAACCCAATTTACAAGTCTGGTATATTCTTTTGATCCATAATTACAGTTATCTAGTTAATGTATTTGTAATGAATTTGCTCCCTTTTTAAATTAATTACACTTTTGAAAGCATAACCACTGTTAAGAACACAGGGAAAAAGAGGGTGACAGACAGGGACAGAAAGGGGGAGAGAAAGGGAGGGAGGGAGAGAGAATAGAGAAGAGAAGAGAGGGAGAGAGGGAGGGAGGGAGGGAGGGGAGAGAGAGAGGGAGGGGAGAGAGAGACAGGGAGGGAGGGAGGGAGGGGGGTAGATACTTGTGTCCTTAATATTCATAATAATTATTCTTTATTTTCAATGTTACTTTAATTGTACATTAATTTATAACAATTACATTATGGCATGGCATTAATGGATGCGGACACAATGATTATAGTTTACAATATATTTATTTATACAAGACATCTGTCAACATAGATACATATATACATATGTGCATACAAACATTATAAGATAAACAATACAACAATACATTTTACAAACAATAACTACATATGTACATATCTACATATTTACATATCTACATATCTACACTATAACTACATATCTACACATATATACACATATCTACAAATGATCACTTGTCGTGCATCCCCCACTAGTCAGCTAGTGGCGTCGTGGCTGACGGGGGGAAGAGGTCCAAGTTGGACAGCCCCAACACTCCCGAGATCCCCGACAGCCTCAACAAGTCCACAGGTTCAACAGTCCGTCGGGCTGGCTGACTCAGACAATGATCCCGTCGTGGGGGCGACTTGTATAGGTGTCGAGCTTGGCACGGCACCAACACCGGAAGGCAACGGCCAAGCCACGCCGAGAGTGGCCGCACCACCTGGCCGGGCAACAAGTCCTGGAGAGGCCCTGGTGTGGCATGCCATGCCAAGTGTCTGGGTTTGGGCAGGTGGCTGCGCCATCGCCACATACGGCCGTTGCGCCAACTGAGGTTGAGGCTGAGACGGGACCAGCTCATGACGCAAGTGGAGCAGCAGAGGTTGAGGCAGAGGCTGAGGCAGAGGCAGAAGATGCAGCCATGGCTGCGGATGATGTGGAAGATGCGGCTGCATCATATATCGCTGCACATGCTCCTGTGTCTGAGATGCCCATGGTGATGCTGGTGGTGGCTGGTATGCCTCACTTGCAGACACAGGAGCAGGTGCAGCCACCACAGCCACATGAGCCAGGACTTGTTGGCCTTGCCCCTCCAAATGCTGTGGCACCATCTGGTTGATTGGGCCACAGGTCTCAACAAACTGCTCGGATATAGTTTGCGAATGCCACACGCTTTGTCATCACTGGTGTAGGAGGGGGCTGCATGACCTTCAGCATGTCCCCAGACTCATAGAACCTCTTCTGGATGGCAGCTAGGAGGTTCCCGTCGTCTGGGGCTGACGACTTCCCCTTCCGGTTTCCCCGCTCTCGGACTGTAGTGGGAGGAGTGGCGGGAAAGTTCTCCTCCATCCCCATGTCCACATCCATGGTCACATTCTCCTCGAGGCTGAGGTTGTGAAGCATAGCCTCAATGGCAGCAGCCACCTGCAAGACAAAATAATAAAATAACATAAGTAACATGAACGCAAATCAATCTTCCCACAAAAGACAACACAAGTCAACAATCAAGAAAAAAAGTTAACGATAAATGGCAAAGTTGATTTATCAAGATTCATAATGCAAATAACATATATCGAATGTTGACTTCCTGATTTAGCAATAACAACACAACAGGCCAACATTAAAGAAAAACAACAAACATATAACATTCAACAAATAACTTGATTTACCAAGATTATTTAGGTAATTAACATATATCGGTTTGTCAACTTATCCAGAATAATAGGGTTTTTACGAGAATCCTAACGCCCACACTATTCAGAAGGATAAAAGATTATGTACTTACACTTTTGCAGGGCTCCGGCCGGTGACGGACGAGGGACCGCAGGAAACCAAACTTCCACATGATCCACTATTCCCTCTCAGTCAGGACAGCCGCTCCATCCCCGCTCTTTTTCTTGTGCAGCTGCGTGTTGGTATCCCGGAGTGACTTGAACCACTTCTGGAGTTGGACCACTGTCATCCCCAGAAGCTTCACCTGGTCCTCCCACATCTTCCCCTTCCTGTCAGTGCGGCGGTAGTCGGTCAGCTTTACATTCCAGATGACTGGGTTTTCCTCGAGGAACTCCAGCATCTGCCTCTCCTTGAAGACCGACAGAGAATTGTCGCTCTTCTTTGCCCTCCTTTTCTTTGCAGAGGACAGGCCAGAGGTGCTGGTGGAGACGTTGGAGGTGGAGGCCGCAGACGATGCTTGTGAGCTGCCCCGAGAAGCAGGAGATGAAGAGCTGGAGCGGGGGCGCCACTGGCGCGTCGTCTGCGTCTCCACTTCCATCTCAAGCTCTTCCAATGGAGAGAGGTGTTGTGGACAGTGGTGTTGTTGAGACTGGTGTTCTGGAGAGTGGTGTTCTGGAGAGTGGTGAGGTGAGTGGTTAGGGGAGGAGGCTGGTGATGGTGACCATGGCAAAGTATGCTTCTGCATGCCTCTCCCACAGCCTAGTCCTCCTCCAGTGGTGACAGCAGCCCTGGAGGATGGTGTAGCAGTAGCAATAGTAGCAGTAGCAGTGGTGTTCCTCTTAGCATGATGGTATACCCAGGCGGGCACCCACCCCCGACCTCGGAGAGATACCATAGGCTTTGCATATGCTATGCATACGCTTCGCATATGCTTCAGATATGCTTCACATATGCTTTGCATACACTTATACGCTTCACATACGTCGCTCATACGTTTCGCATACGCTCACCCTGCCACTCATAACTGTCAAAACAACTCAATTTACGCCGCCATTACATCGGGTCACGGTTTCCATACGCTACACATACATTATGCATACGTTACGCATACGCTCCAAAAGTACACGTCAGTGCACAAAGGTCACCATACGTCGTCCCGCAACGTTCTTCAAATTTTATCGGTACGTTTTATATACACCGCTGCCATACGCCGTAATGTGACAGCCCCATTACCGGGCCATCAGAGACTTGTATTCAGTGCAATGTTGGTGTCAACCAGTTGAAAGATACTAATTGGGCATGAATGGCGACGAACTGTTGGCGAAGTTATGAATTATTGAGAGTAAAGGATTGAGTTTTACAAACCCAGACAAGGATTCCGTCACAGATTCAACAATTCAATGTAGCGATCTGAGTGAGCATAAAATAACCCTTCCTGAATTACCATATATCTAGTAGGCCTTCTCCGGAAATATTGGTGTATCAGATCTGAATCACGATCGAGGAGGTCCCGAGACGTTAACAACAAACCCTTACCTTCTGAAAGAGGAAACTTTGTTGCGACATAATTACATAGACCCACGTACCATGTATGACGTGACTGCGGATCATCATGGTAGGTGGCTGTAGTGGTGATGCTGGTGGGCTGGATGTGGGATGGTCGAATGGTGGTGCTGGTGTGGTGAAGGTGTTTGTATAGCAGTGGTGGTATGTTGGTATTGGAAAGCGGTCGTGGTGGTGGTGGTGTGGTGGTGGGTATTCAGTGGTGGTGTGGTGTGGTGATCTGGTGGTGGTGAGGGTGATAGTGGTATGATGGTATTGGCATGCTTATGGTGGTCGTGGGTTGGTTGTGTTGTGACGATGGTGGTGTAGTAATGGCGGTGTGCTGGTGGTGTGGTTGTGTGGTTGTGTGGTGGTGGTGTGGTTGGGTGTGGTGGTGGTGTGGTTGGGTGTGGTTGGGTTTGGGTATTGTCACAATGGCGGTAGTGTAGTGGTGGTGTGATTCGGTGGCTAGGTGGTCGTGTGGTGTTGGTGTGGTGGCGATGGTGACTGGGTTGAGTGGGTGTGGTAGTGGTGGTGTTGGGGTGGTAGTGTCGTGGTGCCGGTGTGGTGGTACGGTGGTGGGGTGTTCATGGTAGTGGAGTTGGTGGTGGCGGTGGTGCTGATCGTGATGGGGATGGTGATGGTGGTAGTGATAGTGGTGGTGATGGTGGTCATGGTGGTGCTCGTGATGGTGTTGAATTCTAGGTGTGGTGCTGGTATGCTGACGGGATGGTGGTGCTGGTGGTGCTCGTGAATTGTGGGTGTGGTGGTGGTGGTTGGTACGCTGATGGTGGTGGATTGTTTACGATGGTGGTGGTGGTGTGGTGTGGTGGTGGGGTGGGGCCGACGGTTCTCCGCTAGGATCAGAATCTAATTAATTACGAGGATCATTCGCTCTCTCCTAGCACTCGCTAAGTGAGGCAGCAATGTAAATTAATTTGCTTTTAGAATACACCCCCTTTTTATGCATTACTCAGTCAAGGCTGCATTCATTCCATAACTCCAGGATTGACAGTACCGCGCCACTCAACACCGACCCTACAACACCCCCACCCCATCCACCCCCACACACACCCCACCACGAGACGGTGCTGGTTGTCAATGATTTGTATACGTCACTTCACGACACCGTACTAAATAAGTCCTGCTTTTCTTTGCGCATATTATTAACTGAGAGCGAACGGCGGGACAGTTCAAGAAGTGAACCGTGCTCATTCCACATAGACGCAAGGGAACACATGCAGTAATCAAGTGTCCCGCCAGACAAGAAACAACAAAATCTAAAAAAGCTAAAAATCACCACAGGCCATCCCCCCATGGCGGTGACAGGCACTAATATTGTAAGTTATCTCATTTGCATGTCATAACCTACTCGCCCGTTCCATTTATCTTGGCAGTGCAGGCGCCCGTGTGGGTGTGCAGGTTTTGGCTTGTTCCTCGGCGTTTCCCTGCCGACCGGGTTGGCGCAATGCCCGTCGGCTGCCAGTCTCCCTAGGGACCTCAGATGAGCAGGCCCTTGCCTGCAGCGACCTCTCTCTCCCCTTCGCTCGAGCACCATCCTACCCCTCATTTTCCTCCTCTCCCTCAGCGCCCTCCCCGTCCTCACCAGGTCCCTCACCTTCACCTCCCTCTCCACTCTCACCACGTCCATCACCGTCACCTCCCTCCCCCAACCTCATCACGTCCCCTCCTTCACCGCCCTCCCCTACCCTCAGCGCCCTTCCCTCTCTCCCCACCCTCACCGTTCGGCTCGCCACCCTCACGGCTCCTCCACCCTCACCGTTCTCCCCCACCCACCACTTTCACCACCCTCCCCACCCTCACCACCCTCTAAACTCTCACCATCAACACCGCCTTCACGGCCCTACCTACCCTCACTACTGCTCTCTCCGCCCTCCCCCGCCCTTCTCGCCCTCCCCCTACCCCCACTTGTTTACTGGTAACAAATCTAAAGTCTTTATTCAAAACAAGTTCAGATAGTTGTGTTGTTTGTTTGTTTGGTGTTGTTTCATGTCCTAGCAACCTCATATCAGGACGGCTATCAGGACGGATACCGCGTGTGACAGTGCGCACTCATGGCGACTTTATAGTGCTGCTCCACTGGCAGACCAGGCCACCAGCACCATGACCTGATATCCCACCCAGTCACATTATCCTGACACTGAGTCAACCAGTCCTTTCCCTATCCTAATAATGCCGAGTGCCAGGCTAGGAAGCAACAAGTGTGAATTTTTAAGTCATTGGTTTGACTCGACCAGGGTTCGAACCCACGACCCCATGATCGAACAACACTTCAGATAGTAGCCATGATACAAGGCAGAGTAACAACCTAAGACAAGAATTTGCAAGAACAACTTTAAAGTCTCAATGTATATCTATAGGTGGTATACACATATGGAATACACCTGACAATAATATAAAATGTTCAAAAAAACATCTATACATTTTAACAAATGTATAAAAAGAAAATATTTCAGCTTTACCAGAGGGAAAATACATAGTAGTCTAGTACATAAATATTGAGATGTAATTTACAGTATTGAGGGTAATGCTGATATGCTTTTAACTTTTATTTTTCTATTTACTATTTCTATGGTATAAGCACTGTAGTTGTGTTATTTTTAAATGGGGAAAGTGCCTCATAAGTATTGTACTTCTGCTTTCTCCTTTTTCATGTGAACAAATTACTGATATAAATATCAACTTGTGTGTACATTAATCATGCGGAAATAAAGATTGTATTATTATTATTATTATTACTATGCCATCACTCTGACATCAGACCAACTGACAACAGATGGGTATGACATCCACCTGTGCTGGGTCTCTGGCCATGCCGGCATACAAGGAAATGAACAAGCTGATCGGGCTGTGAAGAAGGCCCTGAACTCTGATCTTGAACCATGTCTGATCCCTCACTCTGATCTGAAACCACTAATAGCCACCCACATAAAATCCAAATGTCAACATGAGTGGGATGAAAACATTAAAAAAGTTAACTCAACTAGTGTAATTACATAAACCATGACATCAGACACTCTTTACCATCCAACCACAAGGATCATCGCTCAACACCACCAGGCTTACCATCACTCCTACCATAAATGATGTGACTACTGATACCCTACCTAATCCCAATATTAAAAGTTGCATATTCCGATGTCATTTTGTGAGATAAATATATCAGGGTGATCGCTATGATCTACCTTACTCTAATTTGAAGTAACTTTAATTATAAATGGCTAACTTTTGAGATATTTGAAGGGCAAACATGTCAAATTAATTTTGCTAAGCATGTCAAAACCCTAACACATTAGACTTCTGCAGTAACATATTCGATTGACTTGCCTCAGTATGCCCTTCTATGCTGCAATAAATGTTGAATACATACTATAACATACACTAGTATCTAAGTTTGATATGAAGAATCAAACTTTGATAATATTTTTGGTTTAGAAAACTTGATGTCTTCATCGGACTATGCAGCTTTAATACCGGTACCCATCCTTTAAATGGCACCATGTTGCCTTCACCATCTCCATAAACAATCACCAATCACCATCAAGTTCTATTAAACTCGTGAAATCGGACGTTTTTATTTGGCAGAACCGCTCAATGATTTCGGTCGCCCCAAACTACATGAAGCTATTTTCATCTCGGACAACAAGAATTACGAGAAATTGTGAATAATCAGACGTCGGGACAGAAATAATCAGCAGCTACTGGGAATGGACCCAGACAACTGTGCAGCAGTAATCAGTCCCTTCTGAAGAACGTCCTCCATTACACACATCTCCTCATAATTTAGTTCAAGCAAAATTAACGGCAACATTTCTCAATTGAGCAACCGATCAACTTGAATAACTTCAAGACGTCACTGTGAACAGCATTGTTTGGTCGTTGGCATTTTACGTCAGGGAAACATCAGGACGGCTACTGACTTGTGATAGTGAGCACTCATGGTTACTTTATAGTGCTGCCCCAATGGGAAATTAGGCTGCCAGCAACATGTCCTGATATCCCACTCAGTCATATTAGCCAAACAGTGAGTTAACCGGTCCTTGCCCTATGCTATTAATGCCAAGCACTAAGCTAGGGAGGGACAAGTCTCAATTGTATAAGTCATTGATTTGACTTGACCTGGAATCAAACTCTCGATCTCCTGCACGGGCGGTCTGCGCTTAATGGCCCTGTCACACTATGACGTAACGGCGTCGACGTAGGGAGAACGTGAAGAACGTTGAACTTCTCGGCGTAGTATGCAAATTTGGGCAGAAGTTGAACGTGGATGCAGCGTAGTGGACGAGAGCGTACCGTCGGTAAAGCGTAGTGATACCGTCATTCAACGAGAAAGGTCAACGTAATGATGCTCACGGAACGTTATGAACGTTATTCCATCGCCAGAAGAACATTACCTGACGTTAGCTATGTTATGAGACGTTGAACGTACGTTGAATGCACATTCTCCTGACGTTCTCCTGACGTTCTCCTAACGTTCTCCTGACGTTCTCCTGACGTTCTCCTGATGTTCCCATTACACCCCGTGGGCATTTGCACTCGGTTTAATGGGGGTCAACGTAGTGAGGAGCATTGGAATAACGTCCGTCTAACGTCATTGCCGTTTGCTGAACGTGAACAGAACGTACGGTGAACGTAAACACTTACGTTCGTCCTACGTCGAAACTTTTGAACATGTCCAAAACCTCGACATTAATCGACGTTACACGACGTAATGTGACGTAGCCCGACGTCACTCTAACGTCATTATGACGTCATCATAACGTAATCCAACGTCCATCAACGTAATGATGAAATATCACCACGTTAGGCTCACGTTCGCTCATTACGTTGTAGTGTGACAGGGGTATTAGCGATTCAGCCATTGCATAATGCTCTGAACAATGTTAACAGAATTCCGGGGCACACTGTTGTATAGTAATTAAACTGTTCCCAACAAGGGTGTGGTGGAGTATGGTCATGAACTCACTACAGAAGTAGTGCATATGTGGTGTACATGTAGTGTGTATGTCCCATGTATATGGTGTACATGAATTGCGCATTTAGTTTGTGATCGAGTATATGTATAAATAATATGGTGTATACATGTAGTGTGCATGTCAGCTACATGTAGTGAACACACCATATAGTGTTCACCTAGACTACATGTAGTTTGAGTGTACACTTTGTGTACTGCATATTAAAATAGTGAACATGTAGTGAACAGCTAGTAGCCATATAGTGTAAATGTAGCATATATATAGGGTACATGCAATATGCATTTAGCACACATATAGTGTACATTTAGTGCACATCTCATAGCATGTAATGGTGTGTGGATACAATGGAAATGAACTGCACATGTAATGTACACGTAGTGTGCAACCAGTAATGTACAAATAGTGCACATATAAAGTGTACATCATCATCATCATCATGCTGTTGGTCGCGATGCGACGAAGACTGCTTTCATTACTTGACTGCCACTCTCCATTTAGCTCTCTGCTGTGAGAGTTGCGTCCATGAGTCAGGCTTAATGTCTCTCAGCTTCAGGTTTCTCTTGATGGTATCTTTGAACCGGAGATGGGGGTGCCCTCTCTTTCTGTAGCCAGAAGACAGTTGAGAATAGAGGATCTGCTTTGGTAGCCTGTCTGATGACATCCTCATGAGGTGTCCAGTCCAACGGAGATTCTTTTTGATCAGAAGATCTTCCATAGAGGGCAGCCCCATCCGTTCGAGTATTTCCTTATTCGTCACTTTGTCCTTCCAGGTTAGCCTCATGATTGAACGCAGATGTCGCATCATGAAGGCATGCAGCTTTTTCACCTGCTGTCTGTACACTGTCCAGGCCTCGGCTCCGTATAGTAGGGTGGATAGCACGATTGCGCGGTAGATCTTACCTTTGATCCGATTGCACACATGGTGGTTGTTCAAGAATCTCTGGCGTAGTCAGCCGAAAGATGCGCTAGCCTTGGCTATCATCCTCTGTATCTCAGCATCAATGCGTCCATCACTTGATATAGTGCTTCCGAGATAGGTGAATTCCGGAACAGAGTTCAGCTTGTTTCCGTCAACCATGATCTCCTCCTCTCGGGTTCTTGTAGAGTTGGGTTGGTACAGCACCTCCATCTTCTTGATGTTAATATTCAGGCCAAACTTCTTTGAGGCATCGCAGAAAGCGTCCACTATTTCATGAAAGCTGCCTGCAAAAGTGTTGAAGTGCTGCTGGCTTTTGCAAGGTACCAGCGGCACTCTCTCGGGTAGCAAATAGCAAAGTGTACATATAGTGTATATATCATGTCCATGTAATGTACATACAATGAGCATCTATTGAACTGTAGATATGGAATACATATATGATACACTTAGGTCATACGCCTTGTACATGTGTATGTCAAGCAACTCTTCCTGCCCTCCACATATTGAATTATTTACAAATGTCTTCATCAGTAATTGGTTTACTTTAAGCTTTAGGCATAAATAGGTGTGAAGACAAGATGTGGTGGCCGAATCGCTAGAACGCAGAATTCCCACGTGGAAAGTCGGGAGTTTGAATCCCAGCAGAGGCAAATCAATGAGTTCATACTTGTCGCTACCTAGCCTGGCGCTCAGCATTAATAGGATAGGACAGGGACTAGTCAGCACAGTATCAAGATAATATGACTGTGTGGGATATTGGGTCCTGGTGCAGTAGTATACACTCACCACGAGTGTGCACTGTCACAAGTCGGTGTCCAAGCGGACATGGCCTTAGTTGTTGCTACGACATAAAACAAACAAACAAACAATTGATGTGTACACTTGACACACAGAACCAGTCTCCCAATACTTCACTCGGTCTAAACGAGACACCACTAAGAACACACCCCTCTGAATCACATGTGCAGACATACTGTAGATCATGTACCGCAGTTTCCAACTTTCTTAAATCAATTTAGAGTTGGTGTAGCAATTGATGCCCAAGAGCTGCATAGATATGCAGTCACCTGCAGGTCCTGCCTGTTTGTGTATGCGCATGCACATGCGCAACACCAGCCCGGTCCACACCTCCAGCTGGAACCGATGTGACAGCTGCTTTCCTCAATGGATGTCACCTATATTGTATTCATCAGTCTATCGTAGCTCTGACAGGACATGTGCATGCACTAGATAGTCATCTCTTTTGCTAGCAATACATCCCTTTTCCACAAGCCATGAGCTGCTAACAATAACATTAGTTCGCACCACGGCCACCAGAGTGTGGGTTAGTGGTGCAACTCATCTGTGATACCTTTCAGGGCAACCCTCTACTGGAGATTGTGGGCGAATAGGTCGAGTGCAGGCTGCCTGTGTCGAATGTCAGGAACTCGAATCCCAGTTGAGTCAAACCAATGAATTACACAAGAGGTGACATCACGAGTTTGTGGTTCAAGCAATTTCCGTTGGTGTCACCACTGAAACATTGGGCCTGTACGAAGTGTCTACACATAAGTGAGCCATATGTTTAGCATGGCAGCCTAAGCGTTACCCCATCCTGTTATGACCTTAGAGGTTGCCAGGATGTAAACCTCCAACAACGCACCGATGTTAGACTCTTCTTCTTAAGGCCCGGTCACATCCACATTAGTGGACGTAGTTGACCGTAATTGACCGTAGTTGAAGGTACCAGCATCCATACTTCTCCGTCATGCTAACCTGGTGATAATGTGGTTGGGCCATGAGTTCCGCTTTAATCGTTGGACATGTTCAAAAGAGAGTTATGTTAGGGGCTGAATTTGCATCTGTGATGCTAACATACTCTAGCATACTCTAGCATACTCTAACATATTCTAGCATACGCTGGCATACTCTAGCATTCTCTAATGCACTCTAGCGTACGTGGACGAAGCCCTGGTCACATAACTGTTAGTGGACATAGGGGAATGTAGTAGAGGCTAACCTAGTTGAATGTAGTTGAACATACCGGTGGCCGTACCATAACACATTTATATGTACCACAATGTATGTATCCACAGCGTAAGGTATTTATCCGTACACTAGCATATTTATCCGTACCAAAACCTGCCATACCTTAACATATTTCAATGTAGTTTAACATACTTACACCACGTTTGACCCATATTAGCCTCCACTACGTTCACCTATGTTCAACTACGTTCACTGACGAGCATGTGACTAGGGCATTAGTAAGAGTTATACTAGTTATTACTAATAATATTATGATATTGCTAATACTAGCAATATTTAGTGACTAATATAGCAGTAATATTCAGTAATAGTAAATTCTACACATATTAGTATTATTACAAAAGTGAAAACATAACAAACAATAGCAGAAAACATTACAAATAATAGCGAACCCATATTCATATGAAAGTTTACATGTTGTGGATATGTCAAAGTTGCAAAAAAAACTATTTCACTTTTTCATTTTATTCAAATTAAGGACTCCATGTAAAATGTCCTGGGCAACATGGAAAGTAAACACAAGGATACCAGCACCATGACCACTTAGTCACATTATCATCACATTGAGCCAACCAGTCCTTGCCCTATCCTAATAATGCTGAGTGCCTGGCTAGGGAGTGACATGCATAACTTTTTAAGTCATTGGCTATGATCTACCAATATGGGAGAAGGATGCTCAACTCATTCAGCCATCCAGTCTCGTCGATTTGTTGTTGGAAATGATGTGTCAATGACGTTTATCAAGAAGCATGTGTAGCTCACGATATGCCATAACGCAGGTGCAGGAAGTGATGTTAGCAAACTTTGTCTGTACGCTTCTCCTCTTTCCACCGTACATATTTCACATTCCTCATCCGTCTGGGTTATTAGAAGCATGTGATACTCATCAGACTGAATTTCCCATTTAGAGAGTAACTTTCAATATGTATCGCTTACTCAAATTAGTGTATCAGTTCGGGAAATTTGCTAGGCAGTAATCCAGAGGGGATCCAGTTTGCATGATGCATCCGCTGTTGAGACCACATTCAAATTATGATAGCATTGCTGGATCGAATGCCTCTTTACAAATGTTTAGTCCTCATTTGTTTTATCCATGAGTGCATGAGTAGTGGATACCTCAGCTTGCAACCAGACAGGATTGCGAAATTGGTAATATCACTTGCTGGCGTGCCATACTGGAGGTTGTGGTTTCGGCACATTAGCAGGTAGACGTGCATTGAGCTTTTCCCTCAGGGAGACTAGCTATTGCGCTGGTTAGCTTGGTAACCTCTGAATCACCCCCTCCCAGTACACTGATTACTGTGTACAGGATCCTCTGCAACCTACTTTATGTATGGTTGCTGAAAGGAAGGTCACGTAAAGCTCACAGTCACATCCATGCGGGCACTGCACTTACAAATACGTAATACTTAAGTACATTGCCTGTATGGATGTGATTGTGAGCAGGCAATGCACTTACATATACATAAGATCTATTTGTAAGTGCATTGCCTTGTAAAATATTCCGATAGAATGCATTGGTGGGGGAATGCAAATGGTCTATAATGGTAAATGGTATATAGTGCCAGGTGCATGAGTGTATTCATGGAGTTGCTGGTGAACCTTTACTTATGGTCAAGAGTCATTGTGGATTAAGTAGATAGTGTGAAAGAGGCACTAGAGATAGTGTGTAACGGGCACTTGGAGCTCTACTCACTACCCCCTCCCCTCTCTGTTAGTCACGGATCACCACTCACTCAGCTCAGGCAGGTGGTGGCCAAGCAGCCACAGTGCATGGTGGTGGTGGGCAGATCACGATAGCCATGGTGACACAGGAATGCTTGATGTTCATTGGTGGAACTGTAAATGCTCGATTCTCATTGGAGAACACGGTCAGGTGGTATGCCATACCAGATCCATGTACCACTATATAATAATAAACCTGAGGGCATTGTCTCTCTCTCTACTTTCATTCTTTATACTCTTTCTTTCTCTTCTTGCCTGTATTGATTTCACTATAGCCTGCCTACCCAAACCACATATTCCTGCTGAGGACTTTACAGCCTGTATGGATGGAATTGCGAGCATTAAGTGACTTATCGATACAAAACATTTAAAAGACTTACAATTCTAGCGGGATTTGGTTGGTTGTTGGTTGTTGGTTGTTGGAGCATTAGGTCATGGCAACATGACAGGTCGCATGGGGACCTGCACTGTACAGATTCGGCCCCATGTCCGGTCAATTCCAGGGGAATGAGTATAGTAGTATGCGCTGACCTTCCAGGCAAGATGCGATATATACGGTACCCATGAACAGGTGGATTGGGGATCATATGTACAGGATTAGATAGTATGCTATCCCCAGAATCATTAACCCCATGACAATTTTAATGATTACAAGTACGCACAGGTTCATTACGAATACAAAGCAGATTCAGCAGCATCCATTGCTCAGCATCCGGGTCATGGAACCAGGGTCATGGGGCTGGGGGAGTGCTACAAACGGAAATGAGCATCATGACTATAGCAGGACTCGAACCCATATTTCTGCCAATCCGGAGCTACCGTCCTAAGCATTGATCCCTCTCTTGATATTCACTCATCCGATATAGGTGTGTTGTCTATGCAGCATTAAACTTGGCGAAGTGAGGCTGCCTCAATCAATTCAATTCAATTCAGTTTATTTCAACACCCTCATTATATAAAGTTATGAGGTCAATTCAACTTAAGAACAGTGGATGAAGAAAAGGATAATGAACGAAGGACAATGCTTATGATATACTGTGTTCTATGCATATATTTCTGAAATGTATCTAAACCACCTGCGCTACACACATTCATGTGAAGCAACTTGGGATGGCGCTGTTAAGCTGAGATATCGGGCAATCACGTGACCGGATAGGCCAACCAAGTGACCAGCTCTGAGAGTGGGCATCCCAAGCGCCATTGAATCTGGCCAAGTGCAGGTTTTCCATGTGGTGTGTTTAATGGACTTGGGGTCTACTCTACCAACACTTAGTATTACTCCATAGGATGATACCACGATAGGACTTCAAGCACAGCAGCCATAATACAGAGCAATACACTCAATTTCACTGCTTGGCTACATTCCAAACTTTCAGTCGTATATTAATGTAAATTATTCCGATATTAGTATATCGATGACTATTGTAGTGGTCTGCACTGACCTCTCAGGCAAGTAACCACATAGACAGGTAGGCATGGGGAGTGTGTTGATATCAGGGAGCCTAGGTGGTGTAATGGTTAGCACACTGGCCCGGAATGCAAAGAGATGTGGGTTTGAGTCCCGCTCTAGGCACAATATTTCCCATTTTCATCACCCCCACGACACTGGTTGCCGTGATCAGGATCCTGTACAAGCTTTGCGATGTATGGTTGTTGAACCTACCCTGTGTATGTATGTGTAAGTGCATTGCCTGTATGTATGTAATTGTAAGCATTACAAGACTTACAATTCCAGGGGGACGAGTGTAGTGGTCTGCACTGACCTCTCAGGCAAGTAACCACATAGACAGGTAGGCGTGGGGAGTGTGTTGATATCAGGGAGCCTAGGTGGTGTAATGGTTAGCACACTGGCCCGGAATGCAAAGAGATGTGGGTTCGAGTCCCGCTCTAGGCACGGTATTTCCCATTTTCATCACCCCCACGACACTATTCATGATCTTAGTGGGTATTAGTGAATATTAGTGAGCATGCATTGGTATTACTGAATGTTGATCGTTTTGCACTGTGAGCCGAGCCAAGCCAAGATGAGTCAAGCCAGAGCCCATTCGAGCCGAGCCTACCTGAGCCTAGCCTATGCCCGAGCCAAAGCTTGAGCGCTAGCCAGAGCCAGAGCCAGAGCCAGAGCATAGCCAGCGCAATAGCCAGAGCCAATTACAGATACATATACAGAGGGGATCAACATATAGTTGAGCCAGAACCAAAACCAGAGCTATAGCCAGAGCCAGAGCTAGAGCCAATGCCAGATACAGATCCAGAGCCAAAACCAGAGCCGGAGCCAGAGCCAGAACTAGTGTCAATGCCACATCCAGATAGGGAGTCACCCCCAAACATAATGTAAAATCTAATCGACTAATCCAGTCGCCGTGGTCACTAGTTTTGTAAAGTCCGATGCTCGAATCTGTCCCTGTGTAGGTAGGCTATGGTGAAATCAATACAGATAAAGAGAAAGAAAGAGTATAACATGTAAAGAAGAGAGAGTCCAGCCCTCTGGTTTACTATCTATATGGTTACATGGGTTCATTGTAGAGTATCACCCCACCCCTTTCCCCCAATGGCAAACAAGCATTCTTGGCCCCACCATTAGGGATCCAGCATTCCTGGTCCCCATGGATACCAGTGGTCTGCCCACCACTGCAAGCTGTATGGCCCCATGGCCACCACCAACCTTGACCTTTGAGTGTGGTGATCCCTATCCCAGCAGAGGGGGTAGGCCCTGAGTGCACTCAAACCCAGACCTGCCAGCACCACTATGTGTATGTATATCCCACTCAGGCACCGCCAACCCGTACATATATATATATATACATACATGCACCTGGTCACATACACCGATCAGTAATAGAACATTTGCATTCCCCCCTATGCCGAATATGGGAATATTTTACAATAAGCTGAGCCGACCAAAGCCCAAATCCGAACCGAGCAGAGCCGAGCCCGAGCCAGAGCAGGAGCCGAGACTAGCCGAGCAGCATCGAGGCAAACTAAGCCAACCTAAGCCCAACCCGTGAGTGACCTATGCAGCTGACACACCCCTCCCACTCCTCTCCACCCCCATCCCCGCTCCCACCGCTACCCCCCTCCCTCACTCCCGAACAACACACCGCCCCCACCTAGCGGTGTCACTGGCAATCGTCCAGCACCACGTCTAGCAGTGGAGGAGCAAATTAAAAGCCCCAGAATGCAAACGACAACAGCACCCAAACATGGTAATGGTAAGGGCCAATACTCCGTTCTCACCTCGCGCTTGCACAATCGGAAACAAAATCACCTTCGGAAATGGGAATTTCCCTGACTGTTGGGCTCACTTAACGCGCATGCGCAAGAGTCCTAATGAAGCTGGTGGGGAGTAGATGTCAGCAGTACATCAGCAGCTCCCAGTGGGCACTTCTACAACACCATGTTCTCACCTATGGCATCTAACCATGCACATTCTTGTCTACACTTATCTGCTTACCTTGGCTTAGATTTAAGGAGTTTGAACTGAGGACTTCAGGGTCACCCATATATTGGTGGGTTGGTTGTTGGAGTTATACATCCTGGCAACATCTAAGGTCACAGCAGGACGGGTGCTGACTTGTGACAGTGCACATTTATAGTGACATTAGAGTGATGTCCCATTTGGAGACCAGGCTGCCATCACCTTGACCTGATATCCCACTCAGTAACACTATCCTGACACTGAGCCAACCAGTCCTTGAATAATCCCAAGCACCTGACTAGGAAGCGGCAAGGTTTCGGTCTCATGCGTTCGAATCCCATGATCTACCAAAACGGGAGACGGACTCTCAACTCATTTGGCCATCCCATCTGGTTTTACCCATCGTTAATAGGACAGTCAATGGCCGGATCCAGCCCATAATATGATTAATCTCTGGCAGGGACTCAGTTGTGGGAGGCGATACATTGTTCAAATACATATATATAATCAGGATGTGGTAGGATCATATAAAATTATTGTTTTTCATAAATTCTGATTCACAAATGCCCAACATCCGCCAACAAATTAAACACCCAAATGCCATGGGAACCGTTGATGTTGCACCCTCACACTGTGGCTCTGGCTGGGGCCTGGATGCATTGTGGGATGAGAAATGGCTTGATCTGGAGGGGGTAGGGGGACGGGGTAGGGGGAGTGAGAAGGGGGGGGACAGGGACTCCAAACTTGGATGTGCGCAGGACGTCATGCGCCGGGAGGCCTGCCTGCCGCCGGAGGCGCCCTCTGCCAGCACGAATCAGCACTAATTTGGTCGGTTTGTCCCGGCCTGTAGACTCTGGTTTAAAACCCCATATATAAACGCGCGGCGATCTGTGACTGTGAGTGGTGAACAGTACCCGCCCCTTGGTGTGGGTTCTGCTAACTGCACCATAGCTGATTAGTGTGGGTAAATAATGCCACCACAGTTCAGGACACTATTCAGGCTCCGGAGTGGTGGCGGTGATGCGGATTCCGAGGGACACCAGTTTGCCAGGGACACTTCCATTCAAATGCATTGTTAACTGCCGTGAGCAAATCTTCATACAGAAGAAGTCAAATATCTCCCAAATTACACCATCTAGAAACAAATCGTTTGGTACACATATAGAAAACATCTTTACCATAAAGACTGTATTAAATTTATAAGGTTAGGGTTCTTGAATTCTATTATTTTTTAATAAAACTAACGTTTTGCACTGCGCGTAGCGTCAAACTCAAGGCATTGTCAATGGCCGCAAGCAATCTTCATACAGAAAATACACAAGACGTCAAATATCTCTCAAATTACACCATCTAGAAACAAATCGTTTGGTACTCATATAGAAAACATCTTTACCAAAAACATTATATTAAATTTATAAGGTTAGTGATGCTGCTGTTCGATTTTGACGCATGTGCAGAAGCGATGTGTCCCTCGCAAACTGGTGTCCCTCGGAATCCGCAACACCGGCACACTGCATCCATCCAGAAAACCGTTTCAGTGTACATCCCAGGTGTAGGGGATATATACCATGTTAAGACACTGACCCGGGTATGTGTGATGCACTGATATAATAGTCGTTACTGCCTGCTCACATTGTTGGGTGGGGGTTACTATGGTTACAAAGTAGTGCATGGTGCGGGTGACCAGAGTAGCTGCAAACCTGCACCGTGCTCTACGCACACCCAGTGATACCTGGCGCTTGTACTTGGGGTATTCTCCACGCCACATCCCACACTACCGTACCGTGCTGTGGGACGACTGTTCTACCGTCCTGCCGGTGTAATAACTTCAAAATACCACCCCACAAAAACACAAACCTAGGTTCAAAACACTATCATAGTGTTATCAACCTAGCTGAAGGTAGGTTCAAAACACTACTATGGCAATTCTCAAAACACTATCTTTAAGTTCAAAACACTACCTTTAATTTCAAAACACCACTCTAAAAAATGAATATTCATTTTCATGTGTAGTAGGATAAGGAACTATGCAGTAGCGTGGAGCAGTATGGAGTAAGCTGGGGCAATACTGGTTGTTGTGGGTTGGTGTTTTGCATCTTAGCAACATCTAAGGTCATATCAGGATGGGTACTGACTTGTGACAGTGCACACTCATGGCGATTTTATAGTACTGCCCACTGGGAAATCAAACCACCAGCACCATGATCCGATATCCCACTCAGTCACAATATCCTGACACTGAGTTAACCAGTCCTTGGCCTATCCTATTAATGCTGAGCATCAGGCTAAGAAGTGACACTTGTATCAATTTTAAAGTCATTAGTTTGATTTGACCCGGAACCGAATTCCTGACCTGCTGCATGCGAGGCCCAAGCTCTGCAGTTCCACAGCACAATCAGCATATATATGCCCTACTAATACGATGGACAAATGATACATTGCTAAACGCTGCAGCACTATCAGCATATAATAATAATATGTTGTTAAATGCGGCAGCACTATTAGCCCACACTCTGCTATTCTACTATTACTATTGTTCAAATCTGGCAGCACTATCAACATATACTAATACGTTGTTAAATGCTGCAGCACTATCAGCGTATAATACTATGTTCATAAATGATGTTGTATACACTATTGGTGTATACTAATGTGTTGTTACAAACCTTAGCACTATCAGTGTAGACTAATATGTTGTTAAACGCTGCAGCACTATAGGTGTATGATAATACATCATTATATAAATGGTGCAGTACTATCATCATTTACTATTATGTTATTTAAAGCCACATCACTAACAGTGTTTACTAATATGTTGTCAAACGCTGCGGCAATATCGGTGTATAATAATGCTTTGTTCAAAGCCACATCACTATCAGCATATACTAATACGTTGCTATATGCAGCAGCACTATCAGAGCATACTAATATGTGGTGCATACACCACAGCGCTGTCAGCGTATACTACTAATACGTTGTTAAAAGCTGCCTCACTATAGACCTATTTCATATGACGTCAGCATGGATATGTCAGTGCGTGCACAGTTTGGCTGCAGGATGACACGCTGTCACACTGCAAACTCAATGGCTATGAGTAATCTTCATACAGAAAAAGTGAAATATCTCTAAAACCACACCACCTAGACACAAACCGGTTGGAACACATATAGGAAACATATTCAAGGAATGGATTATATTAAAGTTAAAAGGTTAGAGTTCTGCATTTCTATTAATTTTGAATAAAATAAACGTTTTGCACTGTGCATACCGGTAAACTCAATGCATTGTCAATGGCCATGAACAATCTTCTTAAAGAAAAAGTGAAATATCTCTAAAACCACAAGACCTAGACACAAACAGCTTGGAACACATATAGAAAACATATTCAATAAATAGATTATATTAAGTTTATAAGGTTAGGGTTCTGCATTTCTATTAAAATAAACGTTTTGCACTGTGCCTAGGGCAAACTCAATTCATTGTCAATGGTGGTGAGCAATCTTCATACAGAAAAAGTGAAATATCTCTAAAGCCCCACGACCTAGACACAAACCGATTGGAAGACATATACAAAACATATTCACCGAATAGATTATATAACATTTATATGGTTAGGCTTCTGCATTTCTATTAACTTTGAATACAATAAACGTTTTGCACTACGCGTACCGGCAAACTCAGTGGCAGTGTGCATTCGTTCTGCAGCCAAGATGCCCGCGCGCACACAATGTTAGTAAACATTGAAATAGGTATATTGTGGTGGGGCTGTATGAAGGAGGTTGGGGCAGAATGTAGTACAGGGGGGCATTAGGCCCTATGTAGTAAGGTGGGGCAGATTGCAGTACAGTGGACCAGTATGCAGCAGGTTACATTTTGCAGCACAACAGCCCGCACTGCTGTGTCATGATAGTCTTTTGAACTTGGGTAGTGTTTTGAACATATGTAGGAGTAGTGTTTTGAACTTAACATTAGTGTTCTGAACTTAATTTCAAAACAGTACCGTAGTGTTTTGAACGGGCTAGTGTTCTGAACGTCCTACTGCTGGGAGTGCTGCCGTGAGTACTGTCATACCGTGCTGCCATGAGGTCTTCCTTACCATGCTGCCATGACTAGTTTCATACCGCGCTGCTAGGACTACTTTCCTGCAGTGCTGTCAGGACTAATTTCCTACCATGCTGCCGGTACTCCTTTCCTACCATACTACCAGGACTACTTTCCTACCGTGCTGCCGGGACTACTTCCCTGCAGTGATGCCGGGACTTCCTTCCTACCGTGCTGATAGGACTACTTTCCTACAGTGCTGCCTGGACTACTTTCCTACCCTGCTGCCGGGAATACTTTCCTACCATGCTGCCGGGACTACTTTCCTACCATGCTACCAGGAGTACTTTCCTACCGTGCTGCCAGGACTACTTCCTACCGTGCTGTCGGAACTACTTTCCTACAATGTTGCCGGGACTACTGTCCTACCATGCTGCCAGGACTACTTTCCTACAATGTTGCCGGGACTACTTTCCTACCGCGCTGCCAGGACTACTTTCCTACCGTGCTGCCGGGACTACTTTACTACCACGCTGTCAGGGTTTCACACCGGGAAGAGCGTTCCACACCGGGCCTCAGAGGGACCTCTGTGTCCGATTGAATTTGCCAGCCTATAAGGCGTCAGGCGTCAGGCGTCAGGCGTCTGGGGTTATCCATCCTATTTATGGGCGCCTGAATCAACTTCCTCCCGTCATACCCAACGCCGGATGCCTGTCAGGAGGAGACTGGAGGCAGGGCTGTGATTGGTCGGCGCCTCCGCGCGCTGTGCAGGGACGGTGTGTCCATGACAAACGCTGACCCCCGGCTGGGCGCTTCCATAATGTCTTACCTTTCAAATCAGATCGCCACTGGGCAGCTCCTAGAGTCCACTCACACGCCACGACATGTGTGCCTGTGTTTGTGGGTCGGGGTAGGTGTAAAGTTAGTTTGTCATTGGAGCTTTACCTCCTGGCAACATGTTAGGTCATATCAGGACGGGTACCGACTTGTGCCAGTTCGCACTCATGGTGAATTTATAGTGCTGCCCCACTGGGAGGGGGGACCAGGTCTGATAATCCACTCAATGACATTTTCCTGACACTGAGCCAGCAAGTCCTTGCCTCCCCAGTCCCTGAACAACCGCCCACCCCACTTCCAGTTCACAATCACAGGGGTGATAGTCGAATGGGTTGAGCATGCATTTTCTGTATAACACTGATTTTGCTGAAATTGCATAACCTAGAACATCAACATATGTTCTGTCCGATGTGGTTGTTGGATTGGATATATAGTAAGTTTGTATTTCAGTAAACTCTATTTGTATGATGAGTGTATTTAGTGAATATTTCTTCATTACTGATGTGAATGAAAACGACTGTGACAACAGGGTATTTTTAATGGGCTTGCGCTCCCTTGCACTACATCCGAGAAAGTCAGGCATGGCACGACAATAAGCACAATGACCCCAGCATTCTATCCATATAGGTCTGCCCTAGTTCAAAACGGTCAATCACGTCAAATTCTGCAATTTAAATAATAATGAAATGTTAAAGCTCATCTACTTAACACAAAAATATTGTAAACCCAATAAGATTGGTATTGATAGATAGACAATCCTCATTCCAATGAGACCAATCTTAGTGTAGTGCTAGGTAGTGCAATTAGCCACAGACAGAATATTGACACCAACCTGTTTGGGTCTTTGCTTACCACAATAGTTTCACAATGGTGACACCCATGTAGAAACATGTATATGACATTGATGTCTAGTGAGATATATCAGAGAATGTATAATCTAATATTCGGCCAAATTTAGCGAAGATCCAACCATTTCTCTAGCCACAGTGAATAGCTCAGGATTTATCTAAAGTAATATTTTTGGTTTCAGACACTTTTAAGTTGTATTTGCAATCAAAATGCAGCTATTTAAATATGTAGCTAAATTATTGTCATAGCAAATATGCATTAGTTGCATATGCTATGGCTACACAATTTGAAGAAGATCCACCTATCAGATGATCCACAGTGTGTGTTCAAAGCTTGATGGACAAATCTTTATTTTATATTTTGTACACTTTTCTTTTGTAAGCGCACTCAAAATGCACTTGTTGTCTTTCTAGACAGAATAGTAATATGATGATGTGTATTACCTTCAGATGATTTGCACTGCCAATTCATAGGAAGTTTAACCAATTGGTTAAGCTACAATGAACATCTAAAGATTCATTCAATTCATATATTTGTTTTTTGGACACTTTGTCTTTATATGTTCAATCAACATTCAATATTTTCCATACTTTTGGATATAATATTGATATGAACAATAGACATTGGTCTCAGTGAATGGGTCTTGAAATAATGTGACAAATATGAGGAAGATTCAAAGCATTGTTTTGATGCAATGCACTTTCAAATATTGAAATGTTGAAAAGATTTCACTTTCAGATCCTGTTTACATGCAAACAATTACACTTTTTGATATTTTAAGACACAAATAGCTTTTGATTCTCTGAATATAGAGCTCTGAGAGAAAATAGAGTTTTACAGTGTTATGAATAGGTGAACTATTTAGTATATATTCAGTCTTGTTACAGTTTTCCAAGAAAATGACATGCTTTGAAAATGGATATTTGGCCAAATCAGAATGATCTTTTTGTTATGAATTGCACCTTTTGACATTGTCTCATTAAAAATCCGCTTCACTAATTGATTTTGCAATTCATAATTTAAATTCCTTTATATGTGTACAATGGACATTTGTTAGCAGAACGCCCCTCACATCCTTCCACTTTTTATTATATTTGGTCAAAAATTAATGCATTTGATATTTGTAATCTTAATAAATTATTACGTACATAACAATACTATATATAGCCCATCTGTGTGTGGATTTGGGTTTCTAATTTCAACATCTACAGGAACGAATACAAATATTGGACCATAGGCATATTTTTAAATTTCGCTGTGTGTACCTAATAACAGTGTGTGGAGTCTCGAACATGTGGGGTTATATGAGGTGACCGTTGAGTTACTTCCTCCTGCCGCGCTGTCTCCAAGAGAGGCATGTGAAATAATAACCCATTAGAAAAGGACCCGGGAAGCTATGCTATGAATAATTATATCCATATGAATTTGCAATATTAAGCGCTAAATATCTGGCTCGCTCTGAATCTCTCTCTGGATCTCTCATAGCCCACTCTTTTTCGAGTGGAGAATTGATAATACAATCCATATAGATGAATTGAATTTAAAAGTTGTATCAACAGTATTAACTGGCTGCCATCTTGTTTTATTTCATTCTTTTGCAGTTCAACAACTCTATGCCAATATTGGAAAGAAACGTGTGCTGGAATAAGGAAATCCACAGCCTGTTCACAATTCCCTCATAAAAAGAGCGTGTGTGCTCGGATTTAAAAGAGATCGTAATTAACCCTAATCTGGATAGGGATGAATATGATATCTACCTTTGGCCAAGACTGCGCCTAACGCCAATTACGCTGCACTTTGGGTATAAGTGATGGTCCCGGATCAATTCCAGATACAGGATCAATTCCAAATCGCATGTCTCAGGTGAAAGTGGTCGTGGACTCCTGAATTTGCAAGTCATGAAAACCAGGCAGAATGACAAATTATACCCTGACGTCTGAGAACTTTCAACAGAGCGAAGGTTGAAAGCATGTGGTTGGGGGGCACATTATGGAGCCTGGGAGTGTGTGTATGTTTGTAGGTGGGTCGGGGATAGTAGTAGGGTTGGTTGGTTGTTGGAATCTTGCATCCTTTGCAACATCTACGATCATTAGGACGGATACTGGCTTGGGACAGTGCGTACTCATGGTCATGGCACATTTATAGTACTGCCCCACTGGGAGACCAGGCCACCATAATGATGACCGGATACCCCAATCAGTCACATTATCCTGACACTGATCCAATTAGTCATTGCCCTATCCTAATAATGCAGAGCACTTGGCTAGGAAGCAAACAAGTATTATTTTGTAAGTTATTGTTTTGATATTACAACGGTTCCAATCCCACGATCTACCAAAACGAGAGAATGATGCTCAACTCATTCTGCCATCCCGCCTGGTCAGTATTATGGTGGAGGTAGGGGGTCGGTGGTTGGGGGGAGGTGTTTCCCCATATTTTCCTTTTCTTCCTGCTTTCAAACGATGAAGCCCTGTACACTGCTGGAGTGACATCTTGAAAGGAGCTCAGCATTATTAATCATTAGGGAAGTAAGGAAGTGATTACTAACCATCAACACACTCTCAATTATTACCACACCGGGACCCAACGCCAAGGTTTTCTCCCGGTTGTTTCCCCGCCATTTAGTGTGACTGCTCTCCCGAAAGGAGGATTTCTTCTTGCAGGCTTTATACAGACACCCACGCACATTTTATTTATGTTTAATTTGCTGGGGTGCTTTGCTTCTGGCAATGGTTATGACGGCACTGGCTGGTGTCGTTGATACACCTGCTAAAATAATGCTGGGGTAACAGGAGCGTCTGCCTTAGGCAGGTTGGAGAGCTTACCTCGTTTAGGTATGGTGTTCATCTGACCACCTAGTTAATTACCAAAGTTTAATTTTATATAATATTAAAGTGCAGTTTGACATATTTAGCTGTCACACGCTGGGTTTTGGGAGGTTTCCATATTGGAATACATTCCTAGAAAGCAAACAAATATATATAAGTTCTTAAAAGTGTTCCAGGACATTTAATTTTGACCGGATCGAGTAAATTAACGGTGAATATTAGGAAATAATTCATTAGTTACAACAAATGGCAACAGGCCAGAACTGCCCATGCTAGCACTGTGTTGGTATCTCCATGACTCCCAAACAATAGGGCACCTCCAGTCAACCCTGGGGGTATATGCTGGCCCACTCACATATTTCCAATTGGTAATGCGGGAGGAGGTCCTGAGTGCATTTTTAGGAATTGATTTAGCGTGCTAAGTGGGATATACCTGTGTACATATATATATATGTATATATACACATACATATATACACACATATAGATATATTTAATAACATTTCATCACATTTAAAAAGGTTTGTATTGCGTCCCAGCTTCCCCGGCTCAGAGCCTCCCTCTAGCACATCCCACATATTTTAATATAAATAACAAGTAATAACCAAAAGTAAAATAAATCAAATAGAAATGCAATAATATTTAAGCAAATGTTGTTGGTGATGTGTCTGTATCAGCAAAAAAAGCCATATAGATGCTGCTTATGCATAAGATGTATAATCACAGTGAAGTGGCAAGTGGAAATATGTGAGTGGGCCACATACCAGCATATACCCCCATGGTTGACTGGAGTTGCCCTATTTTTTGGGATGTATGGCTATACCAACACAGTACTAGCACAGGCAGTTCTGGCCTGCTGCCATTTGGTGTAACTAATGAATTATTTCCTAATATTCATTGATAATTTACTCAAGCCGGTCAAAACTAAATCTCCTAGGAATATATAGGAAGTTAGATATAATTATTTGCTTTCTAATGATTTATTCCAATATGGAAACTCCCCTAACCTCAGTGTGTCAGAGCGAGATTTGTCAAACTGCACATTAATCTTATATGATATTCGACCTTCTTAATTCAATCAGACATCCAATAACCCCAGTAGCCCAAACGAGGTAAGTAGGAGGTAAGCTCTCCAACCTGGTGGGGTTGCTGGCGATCCAGGCACGCTGAACTGTGGCGCCCCTACAAGTATACTGGAAGGGTCTAGAATGTCTAGGAATTATATTTGCCGCCCCCTACTAGGTGGCACCCCGGGCGACTGCGTGAGTTGTCGGTACCTTCAGCGAGCCCTGCATGAAAGACAGAAGCCCGTGACAGCAGTAAATGTCACTGTCACATTGTGGGGACACGCCATATACATCGTATTTTGTATACAATGTAGTTTTGTAGTCTGCAATGTCTCCGCCGTGAATACGCCATATATGCTATCAACACGGAATAAAGAAACCACCAATAAATCAATCAATCAAGAACAACGAGGCAGAGAGAGAGGTTGTAATTGATAAGGTTGTTTGGTCGTTGGAATTGTACATCCTGGCAACATCTAAGGTGCAGACATCACTAGGGGTACTTACTGACTTGTGACAGCCCACACTCATGGCGACGTTATAGTACTGCCCCACTGGGAAATCTGGCCGCCAGCACCATGACCGGATATCCAACTCAGTCACATTATCCTCACACTGAGCTAACCAATCCTTATACTATCCTACTAATGCTGAACGCCAAGCTAGGAAGTGACACTTATCAATGTTGAAAGTTATTTGTTTGACTTGACCGGGAATTGAAATACCCATCTACTGCACGGGAGGTCTGCGCTCTACCGATTCGGCCACAGCGTCCGGTAATGGATAAGGTGATTGCATCAGAAAGTTCAGTGGTGCAATGTTTTACCATACTAGCTCCTGATGGGCAAGACGTGTGGCTTTGAATCATGGTATATGCACCATTTTTGCATCAACACCACTACATATGAAGACTTCAGGCGCAAAACCATGTAAATGCCAATCCAAGATTTGAATTAAAATAACAGATTTTCACCTGAGAATAATATTAATTCTCACTAATTCCATTTTGTCTGTGATGACATCATTATGGAGCAATGAATAAAAGAGTAGGAATGTAAGAAAGCAAACGCTTTGAAGGCTTGATTCCAATGTTGATTTGACGTTTTAGATTGGCGTTTACTTTGTCATAATTACCCTTTCTGCCTATATGTTCCATCTCCGCTTGTGTTTCCCCGTGTGTGTCCGCCTCCGTCTACCATACCATGTCCGCATTGGTCTAGACACACACCTCCATCTCCACATCCGTCTCAGTGTCAGTCTCCTTCCCCGTCTCTGTCTCGGTATCTGTCCCTGCCTCCACCTCTGCCTCCATCTCTCCCTCTCCCTCTGCGCCTCACTCTTCAGCTCCGTCTCCGCCTCAGTCTTCATCAATCAATCAATAGTTCCGTCCTCTAGTCGAGGGTCGGATGCAATGGTTCTCCACTTGTCCCGATGGTGTGGTTCTGATAGACTGTGAATAATTCAAGCCTGTCCACTGTGAAATATTTGTAAACCATGATGTTCTTGGTCTCCCTCTCCCTCTGCTGCCATTCACCTTCCCTTCCAACAATGCACAGTATATTGAACTCTGACGAATGATGTGGCCAAAATAAATAAGTTTCTTTGTCTGTATAGTGGCGAACAAGCTTTTCTTATTTTTAATTTTTAATTAATTAGTCTTCATATATATATATATATATATACATACATGATGAGACTGGTACAGCCAGTAAGAATGTGGTTAATGTCGTGGGTGCACATAGGTCGTGCCATCAGTTTTGTTGCATACAGTCAAACAGTGGTACAGTTGAGAACCGAAATGGGCGTTTACTAAACGTCCGTTATAATCCTTCGATATGATGTATATAAAACAAGTTTTGCTTCATATAAATAGATATATACTCAATAATGGATTGGGAGATATGAACAGGAACATCAACACTGCCACTTATTCCCCTGCTGAAATACCATACATTGATAATCAGCGTGTGGGAGAGAGCGAGAGTTTCTAATTCTGTCACTGTGGCGCCATCTACTGGTTCCAATTACCTAAAATATTCGACTCATTATCAGGTGGTAATTAATGGATTATGATGCTAGAGTATATATGTACACCAAGTGGTCCTCCTATATTCCAGTTTGTTGTTTCAATTTCTCGACTGTATATGAGGAGCAAAACTATGTAAAGGCCAATTACAAAATGCAGGTAAACAGTGGAATCACATCTTGAAAGTTGCATCCATTTATATACTTATATTTGTCTTCATTGTTTTGTAACCATTTCTTCACAAGAACATTGGAATCAGTGAGAATTAAAATTAGCTTCATATAATTGTTGTATATTTTTGGATTGGCCTTTACAGGATTTTGTGCCAGCACCCTTCATATATATATATGTGATGTAGAATGTATTATGCAAGTATAAAAATACGAAGTGATATGTTACGGCAGGGATCCTGGTATATTCAACTACCTTCAACTACGTTCAACTACGTTCAAATATTTTCAACTACATTCAACTACGTTCAAGTATGCTAAAGTACACTAAATAACGCTACATAATGCCACAGTATGTTAGCCTCAAACCTAGCGCTCTTTTGAATATGTCCAACAATTAAATCTGAACTCATGGCCCACCCACATTATTACCAAGTTAGCATGATGGAGATGTATGGACGCCGGCACATTCAACGATGTTCAACCATGTTAAACTATGTTAGCCTCCACTATGTTCAACTACGTCCACTGACGTATCTTAACCGAACAATATCGATCACGGTTGTTTTTATAGAACAGACATGAATATCGTCCACTGTGGACAGACAACAGGCAGGCTGCATCGGAGCGTATTCTGTGACATAATCGCGCGATATAATTACTAGATTCGGCAATGTAATGACTCCATTACCCAACTTTAATGATATGACACTCTTGCCCAACTAACGAATCCAAAACGCCTTCAAAACAAGTAAGAAGTACATACGTCTTTTCGTTTGTTTATTGTCTATTAATAGGATATCTAATTTAAGGCAGAAAACTAAATTAGCTGCTTCGCTTAATACAAGTCACCACCTAACAACAACCATGTATTCGCTGAGTTAAATCACCAAAACAGAGCTATTTAATTGACTTAATTACGATCACAATTAAGTCTAATCAACATTATGTTGATGAGTTAGCTAGCCCTATGGTGGGCGGGTGCAGCAAAGACCAAAAAACAAAGGACAATAACATCCAGACGCGAACTGGTCTGTTATGGAGGGCCACACAGGTAGACAAATATAACCTACCTAGTGAACGTGAGAACAAAACAGACTGAGGTTATTGATCGAAGCGATCACTTAATCTGGCCCTCTGAGTGTTCCACACATCTAGAATGCCGGCTGAGCTGCCACAGAAGCGGCTGAGAAAATGTCATTCTTCAGGAAAATAATTGCTCTAACAAACAATTGGTCGGCTGGTTACTGGAACAACAACTCTAGCGTACTCTAGTGTACTCTAGCATACCCTAGGATACTTTGACCTGCACAAAACCTTGACTGTTCTGCCATAGTCAGAGAGCTGTTAGTGGACGAAGTTGAACATAGTTGAACGTAGTGGAGGGTAACGTAGTTGAATGTAGTTGAACGTAGTTGAATGTAGTTGAACGTACCGGGATCCGTACCGTAATGTACTGGGCTCTGTACCGTAATGTATTTATCCATACTATTAGGTGGGTCCTAAACCAACGCCTGCAGTACCTTAACATATTTGAACGTAGCGACAGCAGGTTTCACCCACGTTATTCTATCTATGTTCAACTACGTTAATTAATGTATGTTTGACTGGCCCTTAACAGACGTGCACCGGGGCCCCGAGCCAGTGGTTTGGCAGGTTTGGGTGGATAAATCTGTCTACCCAAGACTTAGAATAAAAGGTTATTGGCATCTGCACTGCCTCATCAAGTTTGTCCTTATCGAATCAACATATATAGGTTGCTTTTATTACCAATCGCGACCTTACTATATAAAGCTTCTATCTGACAAAATGATGCTTTTGAGATAATGAGGACTGAAGTGGGTGTAACTGCGAGATAGCAAAGCAGATAGAACATTAATATTTTCAAAATATCTCAGTGAAAAATACCAGTTGAGAAACAGTTGTGTAACTGCATGATAACCTTGTGTAGATAGAACATTCTTACATACATGTTATCAATTCGGTCATGTCGTCAGATAGAACCTTTTTATAGTAAGGTCATGCAATGTCAAATTGTCTCTCCTTGTTTGTGTTAACAGCCAGACTACCTGGACAACTACACAGATTAAGACTCAAATTTTCAGTTCGTTCGTTTGTTTGTTGGTGTTTTCCGTTCTGTCAACAGCTAATGGTCATATCAGGACGGGTACTGACTTGTGACACTACACAGTCATGGCACCTTTATAATGCTGCGCCACTGTGACACCAGACCAGCAGTACCATGCCCCCAATATCCAACGCAGTCCCATTATCCGGATACTATGCTAACTAATCCTTGTCATATCCTATTAATGCCGAGCTCCATGCTAGCTAGCAACAACCATTAATTTGATAAGTCAATCTTTCGGTTCGAAAATCTCCAGCCACCAACCCCCCCCCCCCCTCATAGTGCAGAGTTAATGTCTATTCTGAACTTTGGCCTTTGAATTATTCACATCACCTTATGTCTGAAAGTAGCCCATCGATTCTTCAAATGAAGATGTCTCTGATTATCAGTTTAGTGCAACCTGACACCGTCTTCTCCCACTGAATGGGCAGGCACGGTGACCGAATGGGTAGAGCGCGGGCCTCGCATGCGGAAGATCCGGAGTTGGGTTCGCAGTTAAGACAAACCAATGATTTATAACATTAATAATTGTCACTTCATAGTCTGACACTTGGTATCAATAGGATAGCACCAGGACTGGTTAGTTCAGTATCAGGAAAATGTGACTGAGTTGGATAATCGGGTCATGGTGTCAGCCGCCTGACTTCCCAGTGGAGCAGCACTATATATAGTTGCCATGAGTGTGCACTGTCACAAGTCAGTAGCTGTCCTGATATGACCTTAGACGTTGCTAGGACATAGACTAACAACAAACAAACAAACCCACTGAATGAAATTATATATTCTCCAATAATAAGCAGGGTATTTGCTGCTTTGAATTATGTGTGTGCATAAAGCCTATTGCCGGGCCAATCCTAGTGCCTACAATGACCGATGGGGCGCTGTGCACGATCAGCAATGTAATGGTTCGCAGTCTCGGGTAATTCTCTGGCAGGCTGCCTGGCTAACGGGACACATCACGCCCCCAGTCGGCAGTAAAGTGTAAACACCACATTCCAGGGTTTTGTGTGTTGTTGTCTTTTACTACATTCGGTTCACCACTAGGGCAGACAGGATGGCCGAATGAGTTGAGCGTCCATCTCCCCTTGTTGGTAGATCGTGAGATTTGAACCCACGCGTTCGAACCATGGTCGAGTCAAACTAATGGCTTAAAATGTATACTTGTCGGTTCCGATCCAGGCACACAACATTATTAGGATATAGAAAGGACTGGTTGGCTCGGTGTCAGGATAATGTAACTGTGTGGGATATCAGGTCGTGGTGCTGGCGGCCCCATCTTTATATGACCTTACATGTTACCAGGACTTAAAACCACAACAAACACCAACCTAGCTGGTAGTTTGGTCGCCCAGTGGGTCAGCACTATAAAGTCACCATGAGTGCGCACTCTCACAAGTCGAGACCCGTCCTGATATGACCCTAGATGTTGCTAGGACGTAAAACTCCAACAAGCAATCAACTGGTACACCACCATCGGCCTCCGTTCTGTGTGAGTGGAGGGGCGGGGCAGGGAAGGGTTGGTGTAGGAGTGCGTGGATTCAGGTGGTGGATGGAGGAGTGGGCGGGAGTGTGGGTGTGTCGGGGTATCGTGTGTTTGTGTCGCTGTCTGTGTCTCTGTGTCGAACTCGGCAGTTGGACTCGACGTCGATCGGTGATGAGTCACCAATGCAAACACACAAACTCAATGATTCCCACTCACTAGTAACGAGATGGGTGCGGCCAAGTATTCCCTTTACACACACCTTACTGCTTGGAGGCACCCCTAACCCTTCCACATACCAGCAGCCATTACTAACGAAATGGTGATTATTCGGGTGAGAGGCGTGAGTGAGACAGTGCATTGAACATCTAACCAACCCAAGCTACATTTGTTCGGACTTAGTTTGTTGTATGTTCTGGCAACATCTAAGGTCATATCAGGACAGGTAGCAACTTGTGACAGTGTGCATTCCTAGTGCTATCCCCACTGGGGAAACAGACCACCAGCAACATGATCGTCTCTCATGTTCAGTACCATTATCCTGACACTCAGCTAACCAGTCCTTGTCCTATCCTATTCATCCGAACTAGGAAGTGACAATTTTGTATGTCATTGTTTTGACTCGACCCGGAATCAAATTCCCGATCTCGGGGGGCATGCGCTCTACCAATTAGGCCAGCGTGTCCTATCTCTGACTGATTATCTCGTGGAGAGTTTGCATAAGTAAATACTACATTTTGCATAACGGTATGCTTATGAGTCTCTGCCATATTGGTATTAATTAAATATATTAACTTGACATATATATATGTAACGGAGGAGGCTAGAATTAGAATGCAATGTTATACATAAGGGCGACATAATTTATTCTCAGTAATCTTGGTAACGTATGACAATAGCATAACATGGTCTTGGATGAAAACATCATCGATAGCATTAGTCAATGAACAATGCATTAAGCAATATGGTACACCAGACATATTGGCATCATAACATCAAAATGACATCTGGCTGGGCCAACTGCCCTACCGTAAAAAAAAAATTAAAAAAAAAAAATCGCACAGGTGTTGCTTGGGGTGCGGCTGGCAGGCAAGTGGCAAGTCCAGTGCACCTTGGCCCGGTGGTAGCGTGCGCAGACAGCAGCGCCGCCAGTCCCCTTGGCATCGAACCCGGGAACCACACTTGTGGTAATTAGCAGAGAAGTAGTATAGCCGGAGCCCTTCTGGCTTACATCCAGAGGGTCTGTATACGCGCTATATAGGAACAGTGATAAACCCTTTATCGCATGTAATAATGCCTGTAGGGTCACTAGATAATTGGTTTGGTTTTGAAAATTTGATATTTCATCGGACTATGCAGCTTTAAGCTTAAGAAAATGAAGAAACTAAGGACCATGAACACAATGTGAATGCAGTCAGGGAAAGTATTGGGATGGGCCAGGGTTGGTGTGGGAACTCCATCATGCACTGCTCCACCTCCTATGTGGGGCCTATTCTCCACTCGCTCGAAGGAATTTGGACATGTCGGATGTGTTTCCAGCCTTACCCTTACCATGTAGCTGGGCAGTAGTATTCACACCACCGCTACACCTCACGCCACACGCCGCACATTCTCGCACTCATGCCAGCATCAAAGTTCTGTGTCTCCTGTGTGGAGTCTCACCCAGGGGCTGTTGGGGATGACTGCAAGTGTACCCATCCCAGGAGCGAGGCGGACATGTCAGACCAATGCCAAACACATGCCTTCAGCAAGGAGTGGGACCAGAGTATGGCTTTCGACAGGTTGGAGGCGACTCAGAGTTTGTACCCGTTCCTGGAGGGGCCATCACTGGATGACCATAGCGGGAAGGAGCACAAGCTGAGGAGGAAAATAGCAGGAGCAACAGTGGGCAAGAGGTAGTGCATTCTCCAGAACCAGCTGGGAGAGATAGAGGCAGAGGTCGAAGCCCTGACCCTGCCAGGAAGCAGTAAGAAGGCTGCCCATGAGAAGAGTGGGACACACCACCACAGCCTACCACCACAGCGAGAGGAGTGGGACACGCCGGTGCAGCAGCAACCAGAGTGGAACCCACTGCCGCAGATCAAGATCACCCAACTTGGGGGAGTCAGCTTCGGAGGAGGAGGAGGAGGAGGAGATAGAGGCATGGACGGCCCATGCCTCCAAGCACCGCTTAAGACAGAGTAGGAAAAAGTCATCGCGTCTTCAACATCACTGCCATTCACGCAACAACAGCAGCAGCAGCAGGTCTAGAAGCTCCAGCAAGGAGAGGCAGGTCCACCGTAAGTAGAGTCTAACAAACTTTTCTGACAAAGAGCCGAAAGATATTAATTTAAACGACATCGTGCTGGCTGATTTGAAGTGGGTGGTAGCATCTCAGACTATGTCAGCGGGTGATAAGGATGGGGTCATGATCATGAAGGCCTTGGCCAATTCCTACCCCAATAAGGCCTATCAAGGTAATGATGAAGCTATTTGTTGCATTGACGTCAATAAGGGGAGGCACACCTTTGTCACGGAGAACATGGATGTGTCTATGGAGCAGTTTGTGGTGGAGAAGCATTCCCAGTACACCTCAGGCATGGGGGGGCCCCCGGCGCAGCGCAGGGTGATATGCAGCAAGGGCACCTGTGATGCCTGGAACAGTGCCTCCGGGTGTGGCAAGGGGGCCAGCTGTGAGGACCACAACAACTGCTGCTACTGCTGGGACCCATCACACTGGGGTCCAGACTGCAAGGATCTGGGCTCACAAGCATTCAAGCCACCTCGGTGATAGCAGCAAGTACCCAGCTCGACCAGGCTGGGCCATAGTGGCAGTCATCATATGGAGGGGGCTGCCGGCATTGAATTTGTTGGCTGCCTCATTCCATTGGCCCATCTGGCTGCTGAGGGGGTGGGCTCATGTACTTACATTGATATCCATGTTGAAGCCTGTTCTGATAAACTGTCAACTACCCCAAATGTATTGGTCGTGATAATATGGGCAGCCACACTGACCCCGCTGAAATTATGATTGCTTGTGTTGATGACTGCCATGATATGGCTGTTGTCCATGATAGTGGCAGTGGCAGGAATGTTTTTCATGATAAAACTGTTGGACACACTGATTGTATTGAGGCCGGGCTATGGCCATGGCATGCCCTTTTGTTGTGATAAAAATGTTGACAAAATTGAAAGTTTGGCTGGCTTGGTGTCGCATTGCGCCAAAGTAGGTAGGGGCGGCCACACTTTTGCAGGCCTCATTTACAACTTATGTGGATCAGTTAGGTGCTCCCACTACAAAATTTCCCTAGACCAGGAATTCAAAGTGGACCTTAGATGGTGGCTCGAGTTTGCAGCCACTTTGAACAGTTCCATGAACATCTGTCCCCACCACTCCCAGGCTATGTGTACTTACAGCGATGCCAGCGGCTTCGGTTTCATGGCCTTCCATGCTGGAGACTGGCTGGCGGGTGGGTGGAGGGGTGGTTCAGGGGTGGCGGTCTGCCCGACCTCGGTCACCACGCCAAAGCCCCCCTTTGATGACTGTATTGATAGTACTGGGGAGTTAGCCACAAAATTCACTTGAGTTCTGGCCTATCCTCTGTGCAACTAAATGCTGGGCCCATGGCTTGGAGGATAGGCATGTAGTGATGGTCACCGACAATATCACTGTCATGCATGCTTTAAATTCTGGCAGATCACAAAATGTGTACATACTGACTTGGTTTATATGAGTTGTTCTGGCTCGCAGTAAAATTCAATTTTGACATTTCATCTGTCTAGGTTAAAAGCAGTGACAACATGATATGCGACAGCCTCTCCTGCCATAATGAACATGATGCGAGAGCGCGTCTGGTCATGGCCATAGCCCAAGGCCACATGTGTTGTAGTGCTAGCCACATCTTCCATTAATAAATTCCATTATGAATATACACAAGACCGAGGAGTGTAATGAATTGGCACCTTCGACTAGGTTGTGCGCCAGCTCATGACTTAGGAAGGATTTATCCTTCTGCAAACATTATGGCCCTCACCGGTTGCCATGCGATTCATGGATAGTGTGCCTCTCCATGACATGGCTGGCTAAAACGATGTTCTGTGGTTTGATACAATCGTATCTCAGCTCACTTAACTTACACCTTAAATCATCTGACGGGCAAGCTATAGACTATGACAACTTCAACATATGCAGGTGCCTGGCGGGGGCCCACAAGTCCCTGGGTGATTCGCCACACCAGGTGGCCCCTATACTGCCAGCCCAGCTGGCCGTCATGCTGGCCCACCTCTCAAGCTCACCGGGCCACACTTCCTTTGCAGTTGCCACACTAACTTCATTCACCGACCTGCTCAGGAACACCCACATCACCTCCTTGGACTCTTCCCTTCTGTGGGAGGACTTCACCTCTCATTCCTTGGGCATGTCGTTCCAGGTGAACAAATCTAAAACCATTCAATTCGTGGAGAGGACACTGGACATCCCAATAGCCAGGGTCTCTCACCAGCTATTGTGTATGGTTAGGATGGTGGAACTCCACTTCGCCCAGGTGCAAGCACCCCCCTCCGACCAGGCCTTCTGCACCTGACTGCCCATGGAGTATCCCCAATACTCTGCAGTGCTAAACAGACTATGTTGCCTATCAGGCCTCAATGCTGCCCTCTTCTTGAGCCACTCTCTTAGGAGGGAGGGCCCACTTAGCTGCTCATGGCTGGCAGCTCGATCCAGGAGCTTAAGGTTATGGGCGACTGGGCCAGCAATTGTGTGTACCTGTCTTTGTGTGTGCCCCTGCAGGAGCGCATTGCCGATGATATTTGGGTAGCCACCCTCCTCACTTCGGTTGGCTCCCCTTCCTAGCCCTCACTCCTCGCTCATGGCCCTGCCGCTCAGTCATCCTTTTTGAGTTGCGTTTCTTTGCTTGGGTCCCAACTCATATTGCATACTTGTCTCTATCCCTATTATATATTATATTCTCTTCCTGTCATAGATAACATAAGAAATATTGGATAGTGATAAAGCCTTTATGGCACGTAATAATGCCTGTACTGTCTTGCACCCCCCCCCCCTGTCCGGGTGTGGGTGGGACCCCCATCATGAACCGCTCCACCTCCTGCGTGGGGCCTATCCAGTTGCTCAGAGGAATTTCTTTTTAATAAAGGATTTCGGGTCTAAGTTACTCCCAACTCATATCGCATACTTGTCTCTATCTCTATTATATATTATCTTCTCTTCATGTCATAGAGAAAGTAAGCCTTGTTTAAGGCGAGCTGGGAGTGTGTCTCGCTTCTGCTCGTTTCCCTGTTCCTGCTCCTACTCCTGTTCCAACTCCTACTCCTGTTCCTGCTGCCACTCCTGCTACTTGCTCCGACTCATCGTCCTACTCCAAATCCTTCCCCTGCTCCTTTTCCTGCTCCTCTTCCTGCTCCTGCTCCTACTCCTGCTCTTGCTACTTCTGTTTCTACTCCTAATCCTACTCTTGCTTCAACTCCTATTCCTACTCCAAATCCTGCCCCTGCTACTGCTCCTGCTCCTGTTAGTCCTAATCCTACTCCCACTCCTGTTAACACTCTTCTTCTTGCTCATACTCTTCTTCCTACCACTGTTCCTGCCACTGCTCCTGCTCCTTCTACTCCTACTCCTAATCCTACTTGTGATCCTGTTCCTGGCCCTGCCTCCTAATCTATCATCCCCTTGCTCCAGCCCCGACTACTGCTCCTACTCCTGTTCCTGCGTCTACTCTCGATCGTACTCCTGTTCCTGCTCCTGTTTCTGCACTTGCCTCCTACTCTAGCTTGGCCCAGCTACTTCCCCTCCTCCTGTTCCTCCTTTTCTTCCTGCTTCTAGTCAAGATCCTACCCTCAGTCTTATTACTGTTCCTATTCTAACTGTCCCCAGTTCCTGCTTTATACTTCTACGCCTACTCCTCTTCCTGCTCCTACTCTAGATTATTCTATTAAACCTATTCCTGTTCCTACTATAGCTTGCGCCTGTTCCTGCTCTATACTTGTACTCCTACTTCTCTTCCTGCTCCTATTCAATAACCTTCTCGTGCTCCTTCTGCTGATACACCTGCTCCCGCTCTTGCTCCTACCCCCACTCCTGCTCCTAATCCTCCTGCTCCTGCGCCTACTCATCTACCTGTTCCTGTCCCTGCTCCTTTCCCTTCTCCTCCTCTAGTTGCTCCTGTGCCTATCCAGCTGAACCCCATGTCCTGCTTCTGCCGGTATCCCTCAATGATGTGCCCAATTGGCGTGCCCTACTTGTCGATGCTGGCCGGGCACGTGCCGGGGTCACCTGCGCCCTGCACGGCCGCACTCACCCAACATAGCCCCCATAATACTATCTCTGCTCCAGACACGTGCGGCCCCACCTTGCACTTCCGAGGACAGTGAATTCACCGCTAAACACGCGCGCACAGGTCAATGCTTCCAGCTAGGGTTTACTCAGATTGGTTGATTGCTTGTTTCAGGTTTATGTCCTGGAAACATCTAAGACCATACGAGAAGAGGTACTGACTTGTGACAGTGCACACTCATGGCGACTGTATAGTATGGATATATATACCATTAGCTTTTCGCCGTTAATATTGCCCTCGCTGCTGACATGACATTATGCCATCATCAATCAATCACTCAACTTCACCCACTACTTTCTCACGTAGCAACCATCCAACACACACCACCCTGCACCTCACGTATGACCTCACCAACACTCTGACACGCGTTCTAATGTAGAAACCCTCGGACAGGTCCACCCAGAACCTCACCTAGCAGTTCATCCACAACATCAGTTGAAATCTACATTATTCAACGCTTTGAAATGTACATATTCCAATGCCTTGAAATGTACCAATTCAGAGCCGTTGAAATCTACACCTTCAATGCCTTGAAATCTACATTTCCAATGTCTTGAAATCTACATCTTCAATGCCTTGAAATCTACACATTCAATGCCTTGAAATATACACATTCAAGGCCTTGAAATCTACACCATCGAATATATCTGCATATCAGTGGACATTAATACCCGATGTACTCTGGGCATGGTTCTCTGCTGAGTCAAACATGACTGGCCAATTTCTATCCTCACCGTCGGCAGAATAAAGCAGGACAGCATCCGAAAAGCCAAAGCAACAATGGTTTGTCAATTAGTATTCCATGCCCCTTAGGAGAATAGGACTTGATCCAGCACAAAACTTCACCACGCGCTGATACCCACAGCACTAGTTCATTCGACTGCCACCAGTCAGAGAAAATACGCTATTAAAGTTGCACAGTCCAATGTCTTTAATTGTTGTCTTATTTTTTAAATACATATATCAAATTGACCATTATGATGTACTAATCATTAGTCCGGAGTAATTTTGATGAAAAATGGCTAGTTTTGAAGCAATTTGAGCTGAAAGAACCCAAAATACTTTTGACAAGCTTTCCAAAAGTCCTCTCGCTATGCTATTGACATCTCATGATGACCATGTGATGTCGAATGACCTAAATAAAAAATAGCTTGGTCACCTAGCAACTTCTACTGATGGCACCATTGCACCCGTATTTGTTTGTTGGTATGTGATGAGATGTGGGCTGCCCTACTGATGTAACTGATTGTAGGTTATGGGATTTGAACCCATGGGTACAAACCATGTTTCAGAGCTGCATGTTCTGATGAATCATAACTTTTTTGTCAAAATCAAACCACATACATACATTTCATCTCATATTTCCAACTCAGATGGGACAATGTTAGACTGACAATCTGAAGGTACCCCATTTTGTGTGTGTGAATATGTTTTTTGTACATCAGTTGATTAAGCTGGGGAATTTTGATCTTCCTATTTCCCCTGCTCCTTACCCAATCCTAGTAATGCCGAATACCAAGCTAGGTAGGGACAAGTATACTTTGTTAAGTCATTGGTTTGACTCAGCCAGGATTCAAACATGGGGGTTTGAATTCCATGACCTACCAAAATGGGAGGTGGGTGCTCTACTTATTCAGCCACTCTATCTGGCTTTATAGAGCTGCCTTAGTGGGAGACCAGACCAATGGCACCATGATTCAATTTCCCCCGCAGCCACATTATCATATATTTAATTTTAGTCATATAGCACAATTAATCAAATCGGGTATACATATCATTTTATTGATGTATTTGTGCATATGTATTGTTTTAAGAAGTAGATTTTAAAAAGTAGCCACCAAACCGGATTCAAAGGAACCAGAAGGGGTGGCCAAATGCATTGAGCAGCCACTTCCCATGTTGGTAGGACATGGGATTCAAATCCCTGGGTTCGAGCCCTGGTCAAGTCAATCCAATGACATACAAATGTATACTTGTCTCTACCTCACCTGGCATTCAGGATTATTAGGATAGGGCAAGGAGCAGTGAAATGAGGAAGACAAACTGTCCATGATTAATCCACTACTGTACCAAAACAACAAAGTGGGTACCTTCAGATTTTCAGTCTAACATTTTCCCATCTGAGTTAGAAAAATAGGATCAAATGTAAGTATGTGGTTTGGTTTGAAAAACTGTATATCAGCCCAGGCTATGGTGCCAGCAGTACTACCACTGGACATCCTGGAATCTGACCAGGTACTTGGAATGAAGGTCACGGTTAATGAGGCCACGATATTGACCTAATTGGTTGATGGCTTCCCTATGTGATGGTTTTCTCAAAGTAGGTGTCCATAGTAAATTCACTGATTATTCTATATATATTGTCCCAAATCACTAGTTAATGCACCAATATCTAAGCTGGAAATATATAATCAAATATAGATACATGTTTTGGTTTTGAAAAATAAATATTTCATCGGACCATGCAACTTTAAGTTGTCGGCTACCACAATCGGGTGAAGGCAAATGACTTCTTCCACCAGAACTGCAGACAAACATCATTGTCGGCATCCAGTCCACATCTTTTCAGGGGTGATGGGTTGTTTCTTCCCACCCATTTCCCTTTTTTTGTTTTTGTTTTTGTATAAATGTCGGTTCGGGTAAGCATAATGACAGCTGAGAAGCCCCAGTCTCACGCGCAATGTCCTCACCGTGAGTGGAAGGAACAACGGGTGCTATGTTGCCATGGTTACCTTCAGCAGATGAGAATGGACCGTGTTATCATCTGGAGGCCTTCACCTTAAGACGGTGCGTTGCGGGCGCTCGGGGCCTGGATGGCTTGGGACCGCGTCGATAACGCGGAGATTAGACTTAACGGTGGGATATCGTCCACGTGACCGGCCTTGACCCATTGCCATTTAAACAAACTGATATGGTCCGGGAGAGGGGGATGGGGGATATTTGCCAGCAAATCATGCGGCTACAATCACAAATTGCACCACGGTGAATGTTTGAAGAGTAAGCGAATAACAATAAAATATTCGGGTTCTACAATCGCAAATTGTGCCAGGGTGAATATTGGAACAGCAAGTGAATAATATTAATAATAATATATCCGCGCATATTAAATTGTTGATTTGTGTTGTACAATCGTTCCTGGGGGAAGTTTTTCAATCATGGACAAGTGGCATTGCGTATTTCACTGCTCCTTGTAGGGATTCGAACCCTGGGTTTGACTCGACCAGGATCCGAACCTACAAACTCATGGGTTCGGATCTCCCGGTCTCCCAAAACAGGAGACGGATGCTCTACTCATTAGGTCACCCCGTCTGGTGGGCAAACTACACATCGACATGATGGGAACGCCCACAAACCGATGTCTGTGTATACTACTCTCGCGCGACGACCGGCTCCAGCAACACTATATTTACAACGCAGACTACTACTCCACTTAGTCACACCAATTCCTCACCAGCCCCAACTCCACTCTACCCATTGTCTACCCCAGCCACCCACCCAACGCCACCACCAACGCGCTCTGTCGAGTGGGTGATGAACCTCACAGACCTTACCAGCCCACGTGACCACCTCACCCTTAAATATCCCTAGGCCGATCACGCCATGCCCTGCGCACATTATCCCTCCTCACCCCCCCCCCCCCGCCCAGGTCCCGGCGCCGTGCAAATAAAACAAATCAGGGCCGTCTTTATTATTCATGGCGAGCCGGGAGGACCATGTCGCGTTGTGAAATTTGTCTCAGAGGATAATGGAGTAAATTGGGTGTGTTTCCACTGAGTGTGGCATTCAGGTCAGCCACTCGGCCGCGATGAGATGCGGGCCCTTCGGTAGAGCCTTCGGGACGCCGAGTGGAGGCCTGGGGGAGCCGGGTGGAGGACTGGGGGTGCCGGGTGGAGGAATGGGGGCGCCGGGTGGAGGAATGGGTAGGTTACGGTTGGGCGCCGCGTGGGTGAAGGCTGGGTGCTGGGTCGGGGGAGGTCTCGGGCCCCGGTGTTGCAGTTTCCCAGGGACACCAGTTTCCCAGGGACACATCGCTTCTGCACACGTGTCAAAATCGAACAGCATCGTCACTAACCTTATACATTTAATATAATGTTTTTGCTAAACATGTTTTCTATATGTGTACCCAGCGATTTGTTTGTAGGTAGTGTCGTTTTAGAGATATTTCACTTGTTCTATATTGTCTGTATGAAGACTGCTCACGGCCATTGACATACGTCAGTTTTATTACAAATTAATAGAAATCCAGAACCCTAACCTTATCAATTTAATATAATCGTTTTGCTAAACATGTTTTCTATATGTGTTCCAAGCGGTTATTGTCTAGGTGGTGTAATTTGAGAGATATTTGACTTTTTCTGTATGAAGATTTGCTCACGGCCATTAACAATGCATTTCAATGGAAGTGTCCCTGGCAAACTGGTGTCCCTCGGAATCCGCATCACCTGTTCGGTTATGGTTGGGGTGCCGGTTGGGTAATGGCTGGGGTGCCGGGTGGGTGACTGCTGGGTGCCGGGTGAATGCAGGCTGGGGTACCGGATGGGTGCCAGTAAGAGGTTTGGGGCCGCCGGGTGAATGCCTTAGAACCCCGGGCCGGGGAAGGCTGGGTGCCGGGTGGAGGTCTGGGGGCCCCTCGTCGACTATGGCTAGGGTGACGGGTGGGTGAAAGCTTGGGTGCCGGGTGGGTGATGGCTGGTTGCCGGGTGGGTGAAGGCTGGGTGCCGGGTGGCTGAAGGCGGAGAGAGCTAATACGAGTGTTATCGTGAGAACCAAAATAGTTCACCAGCCGTACTATATAGAACTTGTTGTTAGTGTATCTAGAGTTATATACTCACCGAGCACAATACCACGAGCGAGCAAAGTTGATGATATCCGTGAAGCTAAATATGCCAACGCTTAGGTACACACCTACGGAATACAACTAATCTGTGTTCACGTCAACTCGGAGCACTGTCTTGCTTCTTGCAGCAGACTTGCACCAATACACAAAATTAAAATCGTGTACTTTAAAGCAAATTCGGATGTTTGGCTACCACTCTTCCATTAGAAACTGATGGTAGAGAGCGAGTAACAATACAACATTACACCATTTTGTGTAAAGTACACCATTTTTAAAGAAATGTAGTGTAGGCAGTTATGTTCTTACAATTCCCTCCAGGCCCTTAAAGCGATACTAAGTGCTGTATGATCTTTAACCAGCTCTATGGTTGTAATGGAAATGTGTTATCGGGAAATGTGTATTTATCAATTTGAGCCTTACAATTGCAGCACGATGAGTGTAGTGAGTTGTACATACCTTATCATGTGAAATGCATCATAGGTAAATAGGGCCGGGTGACTTCATTGCATCTGGATCGCTTGATAGCCTAGTGGTTAAGGCGCTCCTCTGACAATTTGAGAAATGTGGCTTGAGTCCCGGTGTGAACATGTTGTGTCTCTTATACCAAATGTATGATATTACAATGTTCCGTGTTACATAATAGTTGCTACCTGGCGTATAGTGGCTTTCGATGTTAGCATATATCAGCTGCTGTGAATGTATTTAGTCATAGTTACGATTAGCGTATACAAAGACAGTATGCCAATATATAACAAGGAAGTCAGTAACCACCTACATTTGGATTGTGATAGTGCGAGGTCATGCTCATTCCATAGTACAGGCCCTTTCATAGCATGATCCAATTTCCTACTCAGCCAACATGTCATATTACTGACCAAATCAGTCATTGTCCTATCCTAGTAGTGCCGAACGCCAGGTTAGTTATGGCCAAGTATACCTTTTGAATGGATTGATTGGTGGTTGCTTTACGCCGTGTCGGCAGCATAGGCCATATTCATGGCGAGAAATGTTTGTTTTTGTTCAAACCATCACTTTTACATGTAAAAACATGCAATCAATTGTGGGTCAATAGACACTCATGAATTTTGCGTAAGCACAATCAGATAGTACATTTTGAAATGCATTGGCTTGACTCCATCGGGATCTGAATTCTCGACCTTGCCGATTCGGCCATTCCGACCGGTCCAAATTCACAGCAGACATCCTCAGCTATGTTGCTTCTTTGTTTGATTTGTTGTTTATGCAGGGCACATTAAAATTTGAGTCTCAGACAATTTCAACTGATGTATATGTGCTAAATAATCAAGTAAACTTCCATATCCTGATTAAGCCTAAAAATTGTAAAACCAAAACACTCACCTTGATTGTATTCTACATACCTCACGTAGATACTGGTAGAGTTAGTAAGAATGTGTTTCTGCATAGAATAGTACATATATGCATTCAGTCAATTTAATAAACCTATTACTACCTAAGTCAATGATGTCAGAGTGTTGACATGCTTGCCAAAAATTGACTTAGCATGTTTGTGCTTCAAATATCTCCAAAGTTAGACATTCAAAATAAATGTTGCTGCAACCTAATGTATGGTAGATTAAAACAATCAATTCAATATATTTATCTCAGAAAAATGGCAGAAACTTCAAATCATCGGACTTTGCAACTTTAAGTGAATACAAATAATAATGGCGACCATATATACCCTTGTTATTATTTCCTATTTCGCCGAAGCTTTCAGGTTCCGGTGACCGACACTCGTGGCGCCGCCTGGTGTTGCTTCCTGTACGACCCAAAGGGGCCCAGTCCTACTAAAAGTAATTATATATGGGTTGTCTTATTTGTAAATATCTGTCTTCACAGATTTAATAGTGAATGATTATTCCACTGTCTCCAATTCTGTCAGTTTAAAAACCAGGCTACAATAACACCATTATATTCATTGGAAAAGGAGCGTTGTCCTGTTGGTGAGTGATACTACGACCCCATTGATGCCTTTATTTTGTTGTTGTACATTAGTTTTTTAATGGCCCTGTCGACATTTTTGAACATGTCCAAAACCTTGACGTAACTCGACGTAACACGACGTAATGTGACGTAGCTCGACGTCATTCTAACGTCATCCTGACGTCATCATGACGTAACCCAACGTAATGACGAAAAATGACCACGTTAGGCTCACGTTGGCTCGTTACGTCGTAGTGTGACAGGGGTATTAGCGGGGTAAATTTCAATCGCGGACGATTGGTTGTCATTATTCCACTGCTCCTTGCCCATTTCCTAAGAATACCGAGCGCCTGGCTAGGAATCAACAAATATCTATTTTTAAGTCATTGGTTTGACTGGACCAGGGTTCGAACCGACGACCCCACAGTCTACCATCACGGGAGACGGACGCTCTAACTAATTCGGCCATCCCGTATGTAAACATTTCAGATTTGTCATTTTATTCATCCACCATTTATTTCTCGACGAGGCGAATCATTCTTGGATGAGTGCGGACTTTATTTCCTATCACCTCATTAGCTGCAGACCTTGACAAAATAGTCACGTGACCAATGCTGCGGTCACGTGAATGAAGCAGGCACACCATGTGATCAGGCCAGGTCATGTGATCAGCGTAGGTCATGTGATCAGCGAGACTTTGGCTGGAGGATTAGCAGGAGCTGGCGTGACACGGAGGCTCGTCTGTGCGCATGCCTTTATCCTCCGGGCGAGTTTAACTAACCACACCTCGCATATATCAACCAAATGACAGGAATTTCACGCGAATGTCGATTATAACAGGGGCATATTCGGACATTGGCATTGTGCCATAATATGTCACTCTAGGTGTGCTTGTGGTGGCAGGGGTGTTTGTGGGACGGGGGCGGGGGGGGGGGGGAGGGGTGCGTGTTTGGACTGGTACTAGTGGTAGATAAGTCACGTACCCACTGCTGTGTCTCTCTGACACCCCGGTACCAGCGGGTGTCTTGATTACCACCCAGGGGGCGCTACTGGACTGAGCGCCTGCCAATCACGGGGCCGTTTTAATAGTGACCAGGCCGGCTTTTAAGCTCAGCCGACACCGCGTCTCGTCACACAAGGACGCAGCGCCGAGACGCCGTCCCCGCATGGGAGACGCTGAGGCGCGCATGCGCATGGGAGATGGGGCAGTGAGATGAGGCGGGGTGGGGCGTCAGATCCGAGTATGACGTTAACTCAATAAGCCGAGTGTACGACTCGATGGCCCTCGCTCTCTCTGTAGGTGTGGGTTGGAGGTTCGGGACTGGGAGTTGGGGGTTGCGGTTGGGGGTTGGGGGTTAGAAGTTGGGGGTTGAGAGTTGGGTGTTGGGAGTTGAGAGTTGGGAGTTGGGGGTTGGGGACTGGAAGTTGTAAGTTGTAAGTTCGGAATTGGGCGTTTGGGGTTGGTAGTTGGGGGCTAGGCGTTGGGGTTCCGGGGTTACGGTTGTGGAGGGGGTGGGGGGGGGGGGGGGGGGGGGGGGGGGGCTGACTCTACCCGGCAGCATGAGCAGGGCAAGGAGAACCTGACCCGACAGTTGACTTTTGACACAGAGGCCGCTGTCACAACCCCACAAGTCTAAGCCTCGCATACAACGAGAGCTTTCGTCGGTCCTAAATACATAATCATGTCCGTCAATGCAGGCATTCTTTCTGTGGGATCGTTGTCCCAAGCTTATCATGAAGATACTTGAATGCTATAGTACCGCCCAAGAATTCGATATATTCCTCCAGTTTCTGCGGCCCGAAGGGGCACTCCACCACGGCGCCTATGAATATAGTGAGAAGTATACGTTGCCCTAGCATTTATACTTATATTATGCGTTATGCATCACACATGCTAGGTAACAGACTAGGGCTCCCTCTCTTTCTGTAACCAGAAGACAGTTGAGAATAGAGGATCTGCTTTGGTAGCCTGTCTGATGATATCCTCATGAGGTGTCCAGTCCACTGGAGATTATTTTTGATCAGAAGATCTTCCATAGAGGGCAGATGCTGCCACCGGTAGAGTGTTGTATCTTACGGAGGATAACAATAATAAGAATAATAGGTAATATTACCTTGCAAATCTTTATACTCGCATAATACACTATACATCACATATACCCTTGATACATTGACACATAATAAGTGTAGGGCGAGGATATACATATATTATTAATACATTATAGGTAAAAGCGATCTATTCAAGAGCCACTAACTGTGAAACAACTTTTAAGGGATGGTTTCAATAAACAGCTCAGTCGCGATGATGGAATCTCTGTTCAATAACCAATTAGGCTTTTTGACGGGACAAGCCAAGCTAAGAATGAAGATATAGACACATAGACAGGTATATATAGACATGTATGTTGAGAGCGAGACTGAGTGGGATATGGATGCAGATACGGAGATGGAAGTGGAGATAGGGGTGGAGATGGAGGCAGAGACGGAGACAGAGGCGAAGAGTGAGGCAGAGCCGGAGGCAGAGATGAAGGTGGTGACAAAGGCAGAGACCGAGGCAAAGAGTGAGGCAGAGACGGAGGCGGAGACATAGGTGAAGAGTGAGGCGGAGACAGAGACCGAGGCGGAGACTGAGACAAAGGCAGGGACGGAGATGCAGAGTGAGGCGGAGACGGAGGCGGAGAGGGAGGCAGAGACGGAGGCAGAGACATAGGCAGAGACAGAGGCAGAGGCGGAGGCAGAGACGGAGGCAGAGATGGAAGCAGAGACGGAGCCATAGACAGAGGCAGGGATGGACGCGAAGAGTGAGGCAGATACAGAGGTGGAGACTGAGGCAGAGCCGGAGGCGGAGATGGAGGCGGAGACGGAGGCGGAGACAGAGGCGGAAACGGAGGCGGAGACAGATCGGGAGACAGAGGCGGAGACAGAGGTGGAGACAGAGGCGGAGACGGAGGTGGAGACAAAGGTGAAGAGTGAGGCAGAGAGGGGGGCAAAGGAGGAGATGGATGCAGAGGGAGAGATGGAGGCAGATGCGGCGGCGGGGACAGATACCGAGATGGAGACGGGGACGGAGACTGACACGGAGACGGAGATGGAGGCGTGTGTCTAGACCAATGCGGAAACGGTACGGGAGACGGAGGCGGACACCCACGCGGAAACGGAAGCGGACATGGAGTAAATAGGCAGACAGGGAAATGATGACAAAGATGCTGTTCAAGCTGAATATAAACATACCAAAAAGAAAGCAATCTAAATAAATACGAAGATAAATATAGAGGTACCTAGAAAATAAAGATAAATATAAATATTCGAATCACTGAAGGTTTATTTGACCCTTCATTAAAGAACATTTTGTGTGAATCTTTGGTATTACATTTACCAAGAAATAAACTGCCATACGAAGATCAATCTTGAAGACAGATTAAAGTCTGTCAACAAAGGCTGCTCTTCTTTCTTAGTCTGTGAAGCTATTCCATGAAGTGATACCAGGCACTAATTGGTTTAGTACTTCAACTATCCACCCCCCAACACAGCAAGTAAACAGTGGCTATTGAGGGTACTGGATAGTAAAGGCACAATGGGGATATCAATTGAACCCAGTCAAACGGACGTATAATACTATCTGAATGATGCCATGCAAATGTACCAATGCTGAAAGTAGATTCAGTGCTAATTGCAATAAGAAAGCTATATTAAACAAAGCCAATATGATTCGTGTAAATCAGGTGTCAGTACTGTTGAGACTTGACTTGGGATCTAGAGAATGGGGCTGATGGTTAGTATGTCCCTTCAAGGACTTAGGGGAGACGAAACCCACCTCGCTGTCAGAACTTCGCTGGAAGGGCGTGCGTACAATGGACTGTGGGAGACCTGGTTCAGACTCACTGAGCCTCCTGAGGCAGATACCTCTTTACAAGCAAATTACATGTGTCAATATTCTCCCATCTCCTAATGCCACGGGGGAGCATACTCCACAACGGGTTCCCTTGGTAAATGGTCCAGGCCCTTTGTTATTCTGTTTGAGACTGAGGTTATTTTAATCAATCTTACTCTCTTGGTGTAGCCATTTGGGAAACCTTACTGACAGTTGGGTTAGGATACACGAATTGTATTTAGCTAATAAGAACTAGTGTTAATTCTGGGGCACTAATCGGTAAGGCTCTTAGATAAGGTGACTGATAATATCCATATGAGATCATGTCACTACGCTCATAATAATCAGTCAGTGTTTGTTTGAAATATAAAGAGAAAAACTACTCTGAAGCAACATTTGCATATCAGGGGGTACTTCTATAATATATATATACGCATATTATCGTATTGGACTCATTGATATTGAGTGTTTTGATTTAGCAAATTGTTTCCTTTCATCGGATTATGCAGATATTTTCAGCTAATTACTCAGTTCTCCTGAAATACATATGTAATGGCCCACGGCCCCCCGACTCTCACTCACACAGTTACTCACGGAAGAACACCAAGATTCAATTAGAGTACTTGGTTTATTGAACCATCTGCTCTCCGCGGCATCAGTAGTTGTCTGACCCGCCCCCTGACTCGCCAGATCCCACATCGACTCTATAGGTGTGTATGGAGGGGAGGGGGGGGTCAGCCACCCGCAGTAGAGGGCAGCCCAGTTGGGGTCTACCCGGTGGCTACCCGGGCCACCACCTGGCACACTATAGTGGTACTGCACTGGTGTACGGCGTAGTCTCCGCTGCTACCATGTGGTAGTAGAGCTCATGTACAGACTACTACACTGCCCCCCTAGAGTCTCACCGGTTGCAGACTGCAAAGAGATGAGAATCAAGAAATGATAGAAGTCAACATGAGAACTAACTTGAAAGGGAGAGAAGCCTTACAAAGCTATGTATCCTTATGCGCAATGCCTAGACCTAAATCATCACGATACACGATCGAACTGCTACCCTCAAGAACACCCGCCCCGGAATCAGTATTAATCGATAGAGACCGTATAGCATCAAGAGGGAAGCCCACTTTCATTGCACTCCCCATAATGCCCTCACCAGTATTACCATCAACAGAGAGAACATTTTGCGCTGCATCAGAAGCCGCAACATTTTTCAATGCCGTAACTTTTTCACCTGAATGACTGCCCAACTGAGTGTCACGCCCCCCACCCTGCACTGCCACCGGTGTAAACAACGGTGCAATACCTGGCGGTGGAATGCCACTCAGCTACGCCAACTGCGTCCAATAGCTATCAACACTCGCAACGCCTTCAGCAGTCCCAGGCGACCCCATCGGTGCTAGCATGGGAATTGCTACGCCCCCGCGACCTACTGCCACCTGGTGGTGCTCCCCTATGATGCCAGCACCTGGATTCGGAATGAAAATTTCAACAAAATACCCAACAGGCAAATGTTGAGCGTGGTGTGGTGTACTCACCACAGAAGCATCCACGCCTCTTGACGGTCCCTCCACGTCGGGTCGCCTTGTACCATCAATTTGGTACCGGCACCCACAATGCAGTTGACCTGCCACCATCCCCTCCATAATAAAAATTATGAAGAGAACCTACCTTTGGAGTCCATGGCCCAGGTCCAAGACTCACCCCTTACACAGAAGGCGAGCTTGTCCCGGCACCAATGTAATGGGCCATTGCCCTCCGACTCGCACTAACACGGTTACTCACGGAAGAACACCAATATTCAATTAGAGTACGCTTCAACTTGGTTTATTGAACCATCTGCTCTCCGTGGCATCAGTAGTGGTCTGACCTGCCCCCTGACTCGCCGGATCCCACATTGACTCTATAGGTGTGTGGGGGGGGTGGGGGGGGCGTCAGCCACCCGCAGTAGAGGGCAGCCCAGTTGGGGTCTGCCCGGTGGCTACCCATGCCACCACCTGGCGCAGTATAGTGTTACTGCGCTGGTGTACGGCGTAGTCTCCACTGCTACCGCATGCTAGTAGAGCTACTACACATATATCACCGGTTTGAATAGCCGACTTTCAGAAATAAAGCCAAGTCCTGAAAATAATGTCAACAGCAACTCTATAACTGCATTGCATCACAATGCTGTCAAGGCTGATTATTGTATTTTATTGACCCTTGACCTGGCATGGAAACACATGTAGTTTGGCCTTGAGGGGATCTTGCCTCGCTAAATAAATGACCTGAATGTCAGTCTATGCAATATTTCACTACCTAATCTGGACGATTTATCCCTTTAAGAAATAAATGTCATCAGGGATCATATTGTCCTTCGGATCTCTAAATGTTTATGGCATTTCATCTTCGCAAAAAATAGAAATAAATACAAAATAACTGGGTCCCTGAATATATATAATCACAAACTACAAACAGGAATCAAGATAAGTTTAGGAGAACAGCCTGAGAAGTGCGCATCGGTGGCAAAGCCGGTGTTTCGAATGGTTCGCATATGATGCGATAGGTGGCGCCATTGTCATTCTCAAGTCGAACCAGATGTCGCTAGGGTCTGCCCTTTGCTCCACCTGAATTCCCCATAATTGAATAACGCAAGACAGGAATCATATATAGTGGCATTTATTCTTTCTCTTTTAGCTTGTTACAGTTAGATTTGTGATGGTATTTTGTTTAGAGTTCGAGGATTTCAGTTCAGGCACTATGTTATTAGTTGGGTGGGTGAGACAGCAAATCTGCGTTAAGGAAGCATGTCCGATCAGTTGAAAGTTCTGGTCAAAGTGTCTAGATTCGCTAACTGCATCGTAGCCGTTGCCGGGAATTTACAGTATGTGGCGTATCGATCGGTGGCCATTTATTCCTTCAAAAGGACAATGTAGATGGCGCCAGTAGTCACCTTACAATCTACTGCGGATATACAGTCTCACTCTCAATTACCCATGTTGCGCACATCATAGACAATGCCGAAGCAACAGGAACAATTAACAGAAGGAAAATATGATGTCAGGTGCAATTTTAATATTAGTCAATTTATATCAAATGACATTACACCTTAATACACTAAGCATAGCTGGAATTGTCAGATGATAGTATAATATAACTCACCAAGCATATGTGTAAGGGTCAAATGACACTAGAATTTAAATCCCCAAGCACAGCAGAACTTGTCAAATGACAGTACAATTTAACTCGCCAAAGATAGCTGAAATTGTCAAAAGAGAGTACAATTTAACTCCCCAAGTATAGCCGAAAGTGTCAGTTAATAATACAATTTAACTCACCAACCATAGTTGACATTTTCAAAAGAGAGTACCATTTAACTCCCCAAGTATATCCGAAAGTGTCAAAGGACAGTACACTTTAACTCACAAACGATAGCTGAAATTGTCAAAAGAGAGTACAATTTAACTCCCTTAGTATAGCCGAATGTGTCAAATGACAGTACAATTTAACTCACCGACCATAGCTGAAATTGTCAAACCACAGTACAATTTAAATTCCCAAGTATAGCCCAAAGTGTCAAATGACACTACAATTTCACTCACCAAGCATAGCTGAATTTCCCAAATGACAGTACAATTAAACTCATGAAGCATAGCTGAAACTTTAAAATGACAGTACAATTTAACTCACCATGCACATCCGAATTTGTCAAATTACAGTACAATTTAACTCACCAAGCATAACTGAAATGATCAAATGACAGTCCAATTTAACTCACCAAGCATTGCTGAAATTGCAGGATATTATAGAGACCAGTCCTGTTTTCTTAGAAACAGGAAAATGTATTTCTATGTTACATCATTAAAAAGGTATTGAGAGCAGGTTCATAAGTGAGAAGAGAAACCCAACTGACATAAGAGAAATAAATAACATGGATCAAGACACACATGCTAACGACGCAATCCTAAACTGAGCTCACATGTAAGGAACCATATGGGCAGGTGGGCGTAAATAACAGAATTGAACTTTGGGACTTAAGGCCCTGTCACACTATGACGTTTCTCATGGGCGCGCCGGCAACACGCAAAATATTTGCAACCCATCGACACACGTCCAACTCTTCGGCGCTTTGGGAGAAAGTTTGATGGGGCGCAGCGTGTTAGTGGCGTGTTTTTGGCGCGCAGCCAATGCGTTTCGACGTGCGGTGGAACAACCTGTGAACGTCCCGCCAGCGGGTTCCCAGCGTGCCATCGGCGTGTTGTCGGCGCGCTGTCGGCGCACTGTCGGTGTGGTGGTGTCGTGTTAGTACCATGTCAACGAGTACATACCCGCCAGCAACATGTTACGACGCACCCACAGCATGTCTACACCGCGCGGCCAACGCGTCCAGGCGCGCTGGCAACATGTCCAACGCACCGAGAAATGCTGGAACAACGCCAATATTGCACCGACTACCTGTCGATCGGACGTGCCAGACGCACCGATGGAACGGTCACATTTTGGGGAAAAAAAAGCCAACATTAACCGATGTTGATCAGCGTTCTGCCAGCGTTCCGCCGGCATGCCGCCAACGTGTGTCAACATGTTGCTAACGCGTCCGTAAGGCCCCCTCCAACCCATCGGCGCGCGTCGTTCCGCGCCAAAAGTTTTGTGCAAGCACAAAACAATCGGCGCGCCCCGATGTGCGCCGACGGCCACCGACGTGTGCATTCACACGTTGCTATCACGCAACGTGTACCGACGCGCCGGTAGCGCGCCGGTAATGCGCCGGTAAGGCGCCGGTAATGTACCGAACGTGTACCGACGTTTCGACCAAAAAGGCAACACGTCGACGTGCATTGGTGGGAAACGTTGTAGTGTGACAGGGCCTTTAGATAGGCTAATATTCAAGAACTGTTCTCAGAATAGCAGCCTTCCTGATATGACCTTAGATGTTGCTAGGACGTAAAACAACAACAAAGAAACAAACAGAATAGCAGAATTCTGGGTTTTACTTCCATTATAGATGCAGTTTTCTCCCGGTTTGCACCCATAGCCAGGAGGCCATACTAGCTATGCAATGTATCAACAGAAAAAATGTATCATTGGCGAACCTGCTCTGTATCTGGCGATCTAAGGTCATTCATTGCCTGTATATGTCTGTAATTTAAGGTATCGACCGACTTATTTGATCAGCGCAGATCATTTAAAAACCTACAATTATATCTGTAGTGGTATGCACTGACCTCACATAGACAATATCTTTCATATTTCAAGAGTTAGGAAAAAATCCCTTTAATGGCAGAAGTGGGTGTTCGAATCCCGCCCTGGATTCGATGTTCACTAGGTTGATTGCAACACCTTCAGGAGACTAGCGTCATTAAAGGAACACGTCATTCAGCGTTTGGTTGTGCTGACATAACTTTCTGGTTAACTATTTCAATTTGTCTTCATAGAACATCTGCTACATATGATGACACCTAAAATATGCCACTCCAATATCAGTTATGTTGCGCCCTCTATTATATTCATATTCATGTATGTTTTGCCACATTCGTTGAGGGTCGTGTTAAACGAATGACTAACAAAGTTGACACTTGTCGCTACCTAGCCTGACACCCAGAATTAATAGGATAGGGCAAGGACTGATCAGAACAGTGTCATGATAATGTTACTGTATGGGAAATCGGGTCATGGTACCGGCGGTCTGGTCTCCCAATGGGACAGCACTATAAAGCTGCTATGAATGAGGACTATCATAAACCGGTACCCATCTTGAAAATGATCGTAGATGCTGCCAAGACGTAAAACTACAACAGCCAACAATTCGTCGAGTAAAATGAGGACATTTCAATTGTTGCTATTAGTCTGCTTCATCCCTCGGTTTCTAGCCCCTGTTCTACCAATGCCTAAGCACCAGTGATACATATCAATATTTGACCGTTCATTTGACGCAGCAGGAGATCAAACGTACAACATGCCTCGCCAAAATTGTGCTGTACCCATTCGGCTATCCATTTCCCGCTAAATCCTCTACACACTCACTACCGTAGGTGCCTTTGTAGGTAGCTGAGCCCTCTACAAATTCATTTTCATCACCCCCAGTGTCGTGGGGGTGATGAAAATGGGAAATACTGTGCCTAGAGCGGGACTCGAACCCGCATCTCTTTGCATTCCGGGCCAGTGTGCTAACCATTACACCACCTAGGCTCCCTGATATCAACACACTCCCCACGCCTACCTGTCTATGTGGTTACTTGCCTGAGAGGTCAGTGCAGTCCACTACACTCGTCCCCTGGAATTGTAAGTCTTGTAATGCTTACAATTACATACATACAGGCAATGCACTAACACATACATACACAGGGTAGGTTCAACAACCATACAGCGCAAAGCTTGTACAGGATCCTGATCACGGCAACCAGTGTCATGGGAGTGATGAAAATGGGAAATATTGTGCCTAGAGCGGGACTCGAACCCACATCTCTTTGCATTCCGGGCCAGTGTGCTAACCATTACACCACCTAGGCCAACTGAAGCTTTGGTCAACATTCGAGAGAGACTCCCTGACCTAGGGCCACTGGCCAGTTCACGAACTGACTTAAGCACATCCTGACAAGACCTGCCTCCAGTGTGAGATAAAAACTCCACTAGGGAGATCAATAGTAGATAGCAGGAAAAGGTCAGTAGAGCAGTGCTCCTGAAGAATGGGCCACATTACTCGTCCTAGAACCAGGAAATTCTTCTTTTTTCTTCGGTTGATTTTCTTGTTATTTCTCACCGTGATATATACTACGACATGGCACGGTATTTCTTGCATTTATCTTTCTATTGACAGGCAAGAAGCGACCATTACATTATTGCTGTGATAATTATCTCTTTGGTAAAGAAACATTGATCTCACTTTGCGGAGTTTGAAGGTTTATTCATTTACAGTTATCAGGCCAGAGTAATAAAGAAAGAAAAAAGGTTCTCTTATTTAACAACATCTCTAGAGCACATTGATTTTCTTCATCGGCTATTGGACGTCAACCATATGGTCGTTCTTTGTGGAGAAAATCCTGCTGCCGCCACATAGGGTACCCTTTCCGATAAGCAGCAAGGGGTCTTTTATATGTACTCTCCCACAGACAGGACAGCACATATCACAGCCTCTGATGAACCAGTTTTGGACCACTGGTTGGAATGGAAAATAGCACAGACTGCAAATGGGTCCACTGACTAGGATCGATCAGATGGCCCACAGCTACCCAGCTGGACACGCTACTGCCTGAGCTACATCCCGCTCCCTAGAGTAATAAAGAAGTGGGGCACTCACAACTTCTGGGCCCATCCATATCTTCGCCCAGTGAAATATTTGACCTGCCTGTTCTATATATATATATATCAGATATAACAGATCAATAGAACCCACCTCGCTATGTACTCATTTTAAACTTACTTTCAATGTATAGGTTGTTGGTGTTTTCCATCATAGCGAGAATTTCAGATTCTTGATATCTCGATTATCTTCCAAATATTAACCACCATAGAATAGGAATATATGAATTGTTTAACTGTTTATGTTACAGGGTTTACGTAATATACATTTGACCAACACCAGAATATATGCAATGTTCATGCCTCTGGAAGTATGGGAAGCGTATAACGTTATCCTGCATTTCCAATTGTCCATGATTTGTTAAGTTATCTAATTAATTCGTTGATTAATTAGGGCAAGTTCAATTGCCAACACTTAATTTTGATCATTCAACTGCTTCTTTTCCGATCATAGTAATTCTACGCGTGAGGCTAACTAGTGATAACTATCAATTGTTAAGTTTGCAAAACCCAATAAAAGCATACAATTTTCCAATCAAACCTGGTGGTGTGTTATATTTAAGCATTTTACATGCTTTAACATTTGCCACACTTACAGAAGTTAAGCAGTAATATGAATAGTTATTTCCATCCGTCATGAGCCTAAGTTTATTTCGCGTAGTAGTTATCATGCTGTACACAGTACCATTTCTAATACACACAAATATAATTTAATGTATTCCATCATAAAAGGAAAAATACTACAGATGCCATATGATTCGTATTTGAGGCAACAGATAACCAACAAATATCATTCTTTTGAACATTTCATTTGTGGAAACAATTTGTTACTCCCTGTAGTATTAAGTATTACCATATATACTATATTGTTGAATAGCTAATTACATTTATATAAAAATATAAGTAAATTTAAATAAAAATAAAACGTTGATTGATTGATAGATTGGTTGTTTCTTTACGTCGTGTCGACAGCATAGGCCACATTAATAAAAGAAAGGAGATAATAATGATCACCCCCAGATATTTATCAAAAACAAATTACTGAAACTCAAAAGCATATGGCTATCCACATTTAATACGCAGTATCTCAGTGTCAGTGCAATGGCCATGCATCTGTAGGCATTTCATTCACCCGTAGCTATCTAGATAGGGTGCATTAGTAAGAATTGGAGATATATTGATGTGTTAATGCGTTATCCATCAGGGTACATCAGACACAACAAGCTAAGGTTGCATGGATTGCTGTGCAACATGTACTATTATTATCGGTAAACTTGGCACATAAAAGAGAAGCCATCCCTTATAAGTCGATGCCCCCAATCCCGATAGTAGCATTTCCACGTTTGTGGATGTAGCTGACGTTCATATAAAATGGATGCATGTGATACACAGTCATCGGCACGCACGCCTCCGCCACCTGACACAGAGCGTACCCGACGGTTTGCGCCTGGCCTGACTTCATTGAGGGCCACTCCGAATGCACTTAGCGGCGTTATAGTCGCCTAATCGGGGACTGTCATACAATCCACGGTGTCCCGCGCTTCGTGACGCAATCGCGTCCAGAGTGGCTGTCATAACGTGGAGACACCCCCCCTGCACCCGCCCCCCCCCCCCCAGCCCGACCGTCGTCTGCTCATCTCGAGCTGGTTGCCGTGTGTGTGGATGGTTTGCCTTTGATGCACTACTACTATATATGTGGCATAACGCTGCGAATGCTGCGCCGATGTTTTGCGATGCGCAGGCGCCGCGCACTGGGGGCGGCGCATTTGATTGGCGTCGCCTGTCGCACTCATTAAGACACCGGTAGTGTCCCATAAAGTTGACCTTAACCTCCATCCAGACATGATGTAGGTCTTATGGGGCTGTCACATTACGACGTTTCTGGCCAACGCGCGTCAACGTGTGTGATTTTTTGGCGCAACATCGGGATACGTCAGGAAGCATTACGCGCGTGTTAGGCGCGCGTTGGTATTCGTTCATCTACGGCGACGGTCGATGAGGCCCGGCGACACGCGTCATCGGATCGGCGAACTTTTGTGCTTGCACAAGACTTTTGACGACCGAGAAAGCATGACAACGTGCCGGTGCCAACATTATGGAGACATCAGAAGCACGTCGAGACCGCTGGAATAACATTATGCGAACGATAACATTATGCGAAGTTTGACGTGTCTCGACGATTAAAGTGATTTTGCGCATTGGCGGCGCTTCGGCAAGAAGCATTGTAATGTGACAGGGGTATTACACATCGGCCCGGCCTGGGGTTCATGCCCGCCTTGTCATCACTTCTGCATTGCACGCAGCTGAACTGAAGTGGCAAGTGGGCATGGGCACATAAATGGCGGGAACAGATGGAAGGGTCGGGGGTGGGAGCCTACGGCATTGGATGTATGTTCAGTGGGCATAGTAAACGGGTTTTGTGAGGGATGTGAATAATGTCCATTGGGAGGAGATGGTGGCACTATGATGCATATGTATTAGTTGTTTATGGATCGGTTAATACCTGAATAAGTGTACAGTACTGAGGAAGGCTTCCCAAATATATAACACACCACAAACTACCTAGATGACTTGTGCACCCTAACACACACCTATGACGAAGGGGTCACAGCCCAGGCCGACGTTGTGGCCTTGCATAGACTACTCGGCTTCTTTTTAAGTTAAGAAAAACTCACTTCCCTGAGCCCTATATGCAGGTTTTTAGGTATTTTGATACATTCACAAAAAATTGAATCTAAGCCTCCCAGAAGACAAATTTGCTAGACTGCTAACATGTATTGCAGCCTTTATGGCCACAAGAACGCCACCCGTCTTGAGGTAGAATAATTGGCAAGCCTCGTGTTATATTGTGCCAAAGTTGTTAGAGGAGGACACACTTTGGCGGGCCACATCTAAGACCTCTGTGGCCCGGTCAAGTGCTCCTACTACAAGTTACCCTTAAACCAGGAGTTCAAGGCCGACCCGGAATGGTGGCTAAAGTTTGCTTCCACCCTCGCCAATCCCAGGCGCTCTGCACAGACAGGGACGTGAGCTGCTTCAGTTTTGCAGCCTTTCATGCGAGCGACTGGCTGGCAGGCCAATGGGGTGGCACAACGGGTGCCGGCCTGAGCCGGGAACAATTAGGCCACCATGCCCGCGATGCCTTTAGTAACTGTGTTGAGAGTGAGGGGGAGCTGGTGCACATTAACATGCTTGAGTTCTGGCTGATACTAAGCGCGACAAACCGCTGGGCCCACAGCTAGGCTGACCAAAACATGGTAATGGTTACGGACAACAAATGCGTCATGCACACCCTTAATTCAAGCAGATCCAAAAACAAGCAAATAATGCAATGGCTGTACGATACCTTTTGGCTGGCGGTGAAGTTTAACTTTGACATCTCGTCAGTTTATGTTAAGAATGAGGATAATACCATATGCGATAGCCTATCCCATCTCAATGAGCCCAATGCTAAGCCACGCCTCGCAAAAGCTGTAGGCCCAAGTTACATATACTGCAGCCACCTCTCTGACTAGCTGCTTATAGCTGTATATTTGTTGCAGTTGCAGTATTGCGCTCACTCAAAGCGGCCTGTGACAAACTGATCGGCCAGCACATGGTCCCCTTTACTAGGACTCCTGACTGTGCAAATACCGGACTTTCTGCGAGTTCTACCGCTACCAGAATATGCTGTGCGACTCTTGGCAGGTGTAACTATACATCATCTGGCTGGCTAAATCAATGCGTTGCACCTCTATACGCTCCTATCTGAGCTCACTCAGCCTACACCTTAAGTATACGGGGGGTGTGGAGCTAGATTACAACAACTTTAACATCCGACCTGCTGAGGAAAGCCCACATCACAAACTTGGATGCGGCACTCCTCCCGGGGGACTTCACTGTCCCCCCCTGGGCCATGTCGTTCCGGGTCAGGAAGTCGAAGACGCTACAATTTAACGAAAGAACACTGGAGATGCCAATCTCCAGGGTGTCTCACCCGCTGCTCAGCCCTGTTGCATCAGTGGAGCTCCATTTTGCCGAGCCCCCGGCGGCTCCTCACGGTCAAGCCTTCCGGACACCCACCCCCTGGGGATCCATCCCACTCGAGCACGCTAGCTACTCGGCAGTGCTGAAGCGACTATGTCACATGTCGGGCTTCAATCTTCTCAAGCCACTCCCTGAGGCGGAGGGTGCTACCTACCTCCTCATGGCCGGGAGCTATATTCAAGAAATCAAGACCCAGGGGGACTGGACAAGCGACTGTGTGTACCTATATCTCAAAGTCCTGTTGAAGGAACAAATTACTGACGATCTCAGGGTAGCCAACCTGCCGGCCGCAGTTCGCTCACCAGCCTGAGTCTCACCTGCCCATGCCAGGCTTCTTTCATTTGTGTCTATGTGTCGGGTTTTCTTTGGGTCTTTTTTACCGCCAACTCATACCGCACTCTTGTCTTATTGTCTTACCACTCCTGTTACTCTACATATCTTAACGGTATAATTATTGGATAGCAATGAACCCCTTTATCACGGGTAATAAGCTCTTTAGTGGCCCCTTACCCCCCTTCTCATGGGGTGGGGGCTGCGGGGGGTGGGTGCCCAGCATGCACCTTGCCCCCCCCCCCCCTCGTCTGGGGAGCTGATTTTGCACTCAGTCGGAAGCACTTTAAAAAGAAAAAGGAGTTGGGGTCTTTTTACCGCCAACTCATACCGCACTCTTGTCTTACTGTCTCACCATTCCTTTTCTCCTGTTACTCTACATATCTTAATGGTAGAATTATTATATATTTATATATAGGGATATATGATCTGTTTCCAATGGGATGCCTAGCTGAAATGATAACATACCTCATGCATTAGGTGTTCATAACTGGTAAGCCAGAATTCACAGACGTATAGTAGAGAATGGTATGATTGCAATGATGTATTCCTTTCATTGGTTGCCTGGGTGGCCGGTTTTGATGACAGTGGGCAGTTCGCAAATCAGGAGGGGGAACGGTGATCTCCTCACTTCTGTAATGACAATGGTGATAATGTTGCTCTTATGGTGGCCTATAATTTGTATTATGCCTATGATATATCGACTGCAACTCTAACCACCTTTTTTCATAGTACTGTTGCAATTCCGGAGGGGGAGCAGTGTTCTTCTAACGTCTATTATGACAATGATGATGATGTTGTTCATGTGGTGGCCCATACGTTGTATTGTCCAAATGATATATGTACTGTAACTGTGCCAACTGTTGATAAAAATGTTGCCACCCCTAGGCCAGAGGCGCTGAGGGTCAATCAAGTGACATCTGCCAGGAGACGGTTCGGGGGCAGGGGGGCGGGGGGGGGGGGGGGCGCAAGCCAACCCATATATATATATATATATATATATATATATATATACATATATATATAAGAGAATAGCTTTCATATATGTAGCTACGTGGCTGCGTACCATCTAATGTATTTGTTTGTGTAAATAATAAATGACCCAGAAATAAAATCCGACCAAAAAAGATGAGTACCAAACTAAGGCCCTAATTATATGTATCAGTATACATCCCTATTATATGATTCGTTTCTATTGGGATGCTTAACTGGAACCTTTACGGGAAGTTGCATAGTTAGATGGTTGGGACTTGTCACCATATATTTTAGAGAAATATATCAGGTTGATCGTTTGGATCTTGGTCCCGATCTTTCTTTCTAAAGCCCAGGGGCCGTATGCATGGAGCGGTGTTAGCGAGCCAAAACGCGTATAGGGCGGGATTTCTGGTTTAGCGCAGAAAAGTTGGTATGCATGGAGCAGTGTTAGGGCTAACACCGATCGTTTAAACTCGGAAATTCTAACTCTGCTAATAGCAGATTTACAGCGGTGTTAGTGTTAGGTTAGTGTCAGGATGGAACCCAAATCTACTCAATGCTATCATATTTAACAGAATTACATACGCAATAAGACAAATTTGATCAATTTAACCCTAAATTCAAAGCGTTATTAAGGCTACCGCCGTATTGGCGGCGATATTAATATTAATATTTTCGAATCGACGAACGTAAAGTAAACAAATCGCCGCCGCCGCCAGTATGGAAAGCGACGTCAATGTGGGAGCGGCGGCGATTTATTTACTTTACGTTCGTCGATTCGAAAATATTAATATTAATATCGCCGCCAATACGGCGGTAACCTTAATAACGCTTCGGAATTAGGGTTAAATTGATAAAAGTTCTCTTGTTGCGTATGTAATTCTGTTAAATATGATAGGATTTAATATATTTGAGCCTAATATATGGCTACAAACGCAGAGGGGTTTCCCAAATGTATAAATAGATTCACGTTTAGCTAACTCAACCCATGTATGCCTCCATGCATACCGCGTGACATAGTTCTCGACGCCGCAGATACCGGAGATAGGTACCCAGAGTTAGAGGGATAACACCACACGCCGCTAGCACCGCTCCATGCATACGGGCCCAGTTCACACTGGTTGCAACCACTTTGCGGCAACCTTAGACCAAGTAACTTACAGTTACCACTGACCTCCCTGTGACCATTATTAGGATAGGGCAATGACTGGATGTCCAGTGTCATGATAATGTGATTGAGTGGGATGTCAGCTAATGGTACTGGTGGCATGGTCTCCTAATGGAGCAGCACTATAAAGTCGCCATGACTGTGCATTATCACAAGCTGGTACTCGTCCTGATATGACCAGTGATGGTCCCAGCACATAGCACTCCAAGAACTATCCAACAACCAATTGGCTCCTTCCTGATTGGACACTGGGCGCGGTGGCTGAATCGGTAGAGCGCGGACCTCGCATTTGGGAGATCAGGAGTTCAGTTCCTGGTTGCGTCAAACCAATGACTTAGGAAATTGGTATTTGTCACTTCCTACCCAGGCACTCGTCATTATTAGGATTGGGCAAGGACTAGTTAGTTCATTGTCAGGATAATGTGATTGAGTGGGATATCAGGGCATGGTGCCAGCGGCCTGATCTCCCAGTGGGGCAGCACTATAAAGTCGTCATCAGTGCGCCATGTCCCAAGTCGCTACCCGTCCTTATATGTTGATAAGACGTAAAACAACAACGAGCAACAATAACCAACAACCAACCAACCAATCCTGATTGGCTACTGCCTATCCTACCAGTCCGCCTGTCACCAACACTCTCCTCTACCAGACAACGCCTCTCTCTCAACCAGAGCAAATTTACCGCCTTAATCCCATGTACTTTAACCATCCTGTTGCCATCAAACTTGGTAGAGCTCTCGCAGTTATTTCCTGTGCCTTTTCAAATAAACTCTCTTTACCAGCACTCCCACCTCCTTGTTCCTATCGCACAATCGATTAGTTTGTAGATTCAGCTGGCAGCAGACAAGATGTAGTATTCGTGTACGGAAGCCATTTTAACGGCAATCATCATACGTAGCAATTCAATGCAGCGCTCGACATACACCAAGCAACATTGGCGACTCTCGGCTACCGGATTTGCCAATTTGATAACAGTCTGAGTAGGTAGATCTTTGTAATGTACAACTTGTAAATGAATAGATGTAGTCTTGGTGGACAGATACCATCTTGGCAGCAATCACCACACGGAGCAATTCAAAACAATGCCCGCCATACACCAACCAACATTGGCGACTCTCAGCTCCCAGATCTCCCAGATCTCCCAACTATATAAGAGTGTGAGTAGTTAGATCTCCCTAAAATATACATTACAAATAAGGACACATAGTCTTCGTGAACGGACGCCATTTTAACGCAATCATCACACGGAGCAATTCAATGCAATGCTCACCTTACAACAAGCAACATTGGCGAATCTCGGTTACCAGAGCTCCCAAGTAAATAAGATCGTGAGTAGGTAGATCTCCCTAATTTACTAAGTGTAAATAAATAAATGTAGTCTTCGTGGACGGACGCCATTTTAACGACAATTATCAGAGTTAGCGATTCAATGCAATGCTAGCCATACACAAACCAACATTGGCGAATATCGGTTACCAGAGTTGCCAAGTCGACAAGAGCGTGAATAGGTAGATCTCCCTAATATACAAATTGTAAATACAGATCAGGACTAGCTAGAAGTTTCTGGGTATTAAATGCTTTGGTCAGCTTTGGGTAGAACTATTCATCGACTGTTGTGGATACCCCACATCCAAAATTGCAAAGTATCGTTAAGTCGTTAAGATGACATGAATATAGTCTTCGTGGACAGAATTTATTTGAACCACAATAATCAGACGGAGCAAGTCAATGCAATGCTCGCCATATACCAAGCAACATTGGGTACTCTCGGTTACCTGATCTGCCACGTAGATACTATTGTCAGTAGGTAGATCTCCCTAATACACAACTAGAAAATTGGGAGAAATATCTTAGCCAAAGCGAGAAGGGTGTGAGAGGGGACGTTAGCCTCTCCCTCAAGGATGGTCTGGCGGGAAATGTTGAATGAAGTGATACAAAATGGTGCATTCTCGTGTATTTTGACCACACGAATATGCATAATTGTAAACAAACAAGCTAAAATGATTCCTTCGTGGAAGATTACGAAAATAAAGAGGGACATCAGAAGATTCGGAATAATTTACTATATTTTAGGGAAATCTCATGCGAAATAGGGATACTTTGCAAGTATGGACGTGGGTTATCCACGACAGTTAATGAATAGTTCTACCCAAAGCTGACTATATCATTTAATACCCAGAAACTTCTAGCTAATTCCCCGAGATCGATCGCCGCTGGAGCTCTCAGTGGCGATTTCCAGGATGGATGTCGGCGGATGTCCGCCGGGCATAGCAGCGGTGGTAGTGGTGGTTGTCGGTTATGGCATCGATTGATTTGGATCTAATCACACCGTTGTGTGCGGAAGGCAAACACCCGGCTCCGGTGTGCCGGGCCCGTGTTACGTGACCGGGCCGAGAGGCCTGCAGGTCCGGCCGGACTCGTTGGCTGTCGGACGGACAGTCACACCTAGACGCCATGCATAATGCACGTCCCGGTGTCAGGCGCTGAATTGAGACATCAGCCACAGGTGCTAAGCATTATATACATACGTATGGATATCAGGTAATGGTGCTGGTGGCCTGGTCTCCTAATGGGGCAGCGCTATAGAATCACCATGAGTGTGCATTGTCACAATGTGGTACCCGCCCTATATATATTTACCAGTTGGAATGGCTGAATGATTTGAACATCCGTCTCCCGTTTGGATAGATCGGGGGATTCGAACTCCTGGGTTCGACCCCTGGTCGAGTCAAACCAATGACTTAAAAGTTTATACTTGTCGCTTCCAGGCCAATAACCCATGGGTTCGAACCCTGGTCACGTCAAAACAATTTCATACAAATGTATGCTTGTGGGTTCCTAGCCAGGAACCGATGTGTTCGAACCCAGGGCCTGTATGCAGGAGTCAGTGTTAGCGGGGTTTGGTGTTACAGCCTGTTACCATTTAGCTAGCACCAACGTCGGGAACTGTGTCAAGTTGTATGCAGGAGCACGTAACACTTTCATTATAGCTAAACGTGAAGTTATTTATAGATTTGGGAAATCCCTCGAGTCAACAATATGAATAACGCTGCCAATGCGGCGGCGGGTTCGAATTTAGGGTTAAATTGATCAAATTTCACTATTGCGTATTTAATTCTGTCAAATATGATAGCATTGAATAGATTTGGGCCTAATAAATTGCTGCCGGCCACCGCATCGACGTCGCTTTCCATACTGGCGGATGAAAGCAACGTCGATTCGGCGGCGATTTTTTTACTTTACGTTCATCGATTCAAAAATATAAATATTAGGAAATATCGCCGCCGTTGCAGCGGCAGCGTTAATCTCGCTTCGATTTTAGGGTTAATTTAATAAAATTTACTATTTCAATATGTAACTTTGTTAAATATGACACGATTGAATAGATTTGATACCTTACACTGCTGTAAACTAGCTAAATTTCTGGTTTACCTTAACATAGTTTAAGCTTCTGGTGTTAGGCCTATCACTGACTCATGCATACCATTTTTCACTGCTAAACGGGAATTCCCGCCAAACACCGTTTTGCCATGCTAACACTGACTCCTGCATACGGGCCCTGGTCGAGTCAAAGCGATGACTTAAACATTGGTACTTGTCGCTTCCTAGCCAGGCACTCAGCATTATTAGGATAGGGCAAGGACTGGTTGGCTCAGCATGAGGATAATGTGACTGAGCGGGATATAAGATCCTGGGGGAGGACGATATGGTATCTCAGTGGGGCAGCACTATAAAGTTGCCATGAGCACGCCCTGTCACAAGTTGGTACCCACCCTGATATGACCTTAGATGTTGTCAGGACTTAAAACTCCACCAAACGCCAACTTATATATATGTATATGCAAGTCCAATATATATACCTATTGGTTTGGGTGTTAACTACGTTAGTAGTTAATCAAGATTATTTACTGATTGTATTTGGTTTATGAAATCACCCAGGGATATTAGTGCTATTGCAATATTCATATTTAATATCAGCCACTAGACGACTCCCTCCAGTAACCGGACACCTGTCGGCAGTGGTAAGAACTACTGTTGTGGGTGTTTGTGGATAACTACTGCCTTGACTAGTACAATACAAACAGGAAAATGGCATAGACATACTCAATCTAAGAGCAGATTTCTAGTAACAATGCGCGTAATTTCCACGTGCCAACTTGTTCACATAGGATTTGAAGTTCATCTTTAGATGTAAAAACATCTTGATTTGAATCAGGAGTAGGTATTTATTTTTTAGGCTGGTACGGCTTTTCATAATTCGTCATGTCTATGTTATATCTGAGGGCTCATAATAAGCGCGTATAATGGTCATTATGCAGCAGTGATTGTGTACAAATATGTCAGACCTGTTACAGGTTTTTGCAATTATACCTATATACTTGCAGGTATATATGTACTGGACACATCTAGTTTTCCAACTAGATATGTCTTAATTCGCTATTCTAGTTACTGCCTGTCTTTCCATTAACTCCCAAGAACCAATGAGACCAGGATACATTTCATGTGCGGTTTCTCTTCAATTTATGAAGTTGTATTCACTGAATCCCAACTGCACACTTTGGAATCAGATACCATCGATTAGTCGTCATATACAAACTTTGTAAGCGCATCTGATATTGACCCACATATTTAATTTAAAGCACTGCGCACGATCGACAGAAAAAGGGTTTTAAGCCCTTACTAGTCTATTCAACTCCTCAGGAATAATCATACCAACATGACCGCCACTGTCTGACTATGATGATTTATTTTCCAGTAGTTCCTTCCAGCCTAATTTGAGAGAAAATATGCATCCCATTTATCGTCCTCAAGAGGCCAGCTCGGCCAATTCGAAGTTTTAATCTGGAACTGGTTGACTCAAATCCTTCTGTTCTCACAAAATTCGATACCCACATAAGCATACTTTAGCATATTTGTGTATGGCATACCTGGCCCACTTCATGTGGACTAAATTAGCTTCATTCCTCTAATGTCCTCAGCCATGTAATCCTTTTGTCAAACATTATCGTCATTCAGAAGATATATGCTGCAAGGTTTTAAGCATTCTCTCACATTGATGTCAGAAAATATAACCAAAAATCGGATCATAAACTTTAATGTTTACTACAACTTATTCGCCATTGCACTCTCTATTCCAGTTTGTTTGTTGTTGTTTTACGTCCTAGCAACATCTAAGGTAATATCAGGACGGGTCCCGACTTGTGAAGGTGCGCACTCATGGCGATTTTATAGTGCTGCCCCACTGGGAGACCAAGCCGCCAGCACCATGACCTGATATCCCACTCAGTCACATTTTCCTGACACTGAGCCAGCCAGCCCTTGCCCTATCCATTATAAATCCGAGCGCCTATCTAGGAAGCGACAAGTATACATTTTTAAGTCATTCGCTTGACTCGACCAGGGTTCGAATCCACGATGCCATGGTCTTCCAACACGGGGGACGGACGCTCTACCTCATTCAGCCGCCCCGTCTGGTCTCTGTATTCCATTCCCTGTCCACAATCATTCATGGCTAACGCCATTTCATCCTCATCAGGATGTATACCTTGGTCCAGTAATCTTCCAGAGTAGGGTACATCAGGGTTAAACTGGTTACAGAGAGGAGCCCAGGTTGCTAAAAGGCAGGCATTATGGTCTTGGATGGAGGCAACCCTTAATGGGAGACCTATGGATAGGAGTCTGGTTTGGGAGGAGTGAAGTGTGCACTACTCCTGCACATATTTACCACAAACTATTTTATTTCAGCAGTAATACCTTAAATATATTTAGAAATAACAGCGCAAAGACAGTTCAAGATACTGTCATCTGAAGATAAGCAATCAACCAGGTTTAGTGCCCCATACATGTAATTTAGCTGTTTCCATCTTCCTGTCTTTGTGGCCTTCACCATCACATGAGCATTCTAACGTGAGAAATATCACCCATTCTCTTTATATAACACATTTCCCTTCAGTTCAGGCCCTTAAGGCCCTGTCACACTACGACGTTTCTCACCAACGCGCTTCGACGCGTGCCGACGGGTCTGGTTTTTGTTCAAAACGTCGGTACACGTCCGGTACGTTGCCGGCGCGTTGCCGGCGCGTTACCGGCGCGTTACCGGTGCGTCGGTACATAGCAACGTGTGAATGGAAACGTCGGCGCGCGTGGGTGCGCGGCGCGGCGCGTCGAGGTTTTGTGCATGCACAAAACTTTGGACGCGCGGCGACGCACGCCAACGGGTTGGAGGGCGCGTTACGGACGCGTTAGCAACACGTCGACACGTGTTGGCGGCGCGCCGGCGGAATGCTGGCAGGACGTTGATCAATGTTGGTTAACGTTGGCTCTTTTTCCCCCAAAATGGGAGCGTTCCGTCGGCGCGTCGGGAACGTCCCATCGACATGTTGTGGGCATGCCATTGGGGTTGCTCCAGCGTTTCTCAGCGCGTTGGACGTGTTGCCGGCGCACCTGGATGCGTTGGCCGCGCGCTGTGGACGCGCTGTGGACGCGCTGCGGGCGCGTCCTAACGTGTTGCTGGCGGGTATGTACGGGTTGACGCAATACTAACACGATACCAACGCGCTCCCTCCACGCTGTAAACGCGCCGATAGCGCGCCACCAGGGCGCCGACAACGCGCCAATAACACGCTACTAACGCACGCCAATAACGCGCCAATAACGCGCCAATAACGCGCCTCCAACACGCCACTAACACGCTGCGCCGTGTCAAACTTTCTCCCAAAGCGCCGAAAAGTTCGACGTTTCTCGACGGGTTGCAAATATTTTGCGCGTTGCCGGCACGCCGGCAGAAGCGTCGTAATGTGACAGGGCCTTACAATTTATATTTACATCACTTCGAGCGATGCAAAGAAAGTGAATATTTTCCATAGAGCGGGATTCTACCCCGCCACTCGGAGGCTAGTGTCCTGACCATTAAATCATTTGTCTACCCTAATACCATCACTATCCTGTCTTCATAACACCTTGCATCTGAGAACAGTGGAGATTACTACAGTCAGCCTATATGAAATGTCAAGGCTATTAACGTGTGTATTTCCATAAGTTGCTTACTGTTAGTGATTACACACATACAGACAATACATTTCCATATACAAGCGCAATGTATGCTCACCAATCAGACTATTTATTGTACCTTCATTCACTTCCCCTAGCCAAGGCACACAGTGTTGTTGCGATGACAGAAAGAAAGATATCATCGGTCCTCCAGCAGAATTCGAACCAACTCTTTCAGGGTTATTGATAATGATTATACTATCTAGTCGCCATGAACAAATAAACCAGGCAGCCCATCCCTGTTTTATTTTTGATTTTTAGCCCTGGTCACATGCATGTTAGTGGACATAGTTGAACGTAGTGGAGGCTAACATAGTTGAACGTAGTTCAACGCAGTTGAGCGTAGTTGAACTTAGTTGAACGTAGTTGAACGTAGTTGAACGTAGTTGAACGTAGTTGAACGTAGTTGAACGTAGTTGAACGTAGTTGAACGTAGTTGAACTAGTTGAATGTAGTTGAATGTAGTTGCACGCAGTTGAACATAGTTGAACGTAGCTGAACATACAATCACCCATAATTCTCCATGATGTTAACTTGGTAATAATGTGGGTGGGCCATTAGTTCTAATTTAATCTTTGCACACATTCAATATAGCGTTATGTTAGAGGGTAACATACTGTGGCAAAGTATATGTATGCTTAATGTACTCTAGCATACTCTAGCCTACTCTAGCATACTCTAGCATACTCTAGCATACTTTAGCATACTTGGATGTAGTTGAACATAGTTGATCGTATTGGAGGCTAACTTATGTTGAAAGTAGTTGAACATAGTTGAACATATTTGAACGTAGTTGACAGTACATGCAACCATGACGTAACATATTTATCTGTACCAAAACCTGCCATACCTTAATGTTGTTCACTGTAGTTTAATGCCCCGGCCACATACACGTTAGTGAACATAGTTGAACGTAGGTGAACGTGTGGAGGCTAATGTGGGTCAAATGCGGTGTAAGTATGTTAAACTCTGTTGAAATACATTAAGGTACGGCAGGTTTTGGTACGGATAAGTATGCTACGGTACGGATAAATACATTACAGTATGGATAATAATGTTACGGTAAGGATGCCCGTACGTTCAATTGCGTTCAACTACGTTCAACTAGGTTAGCCTCCACTACGTTCTCCCACGTCCACTAACGACCCTCGCTAACATCCTCGAAGCTCTCAACATTGTCACCAGCATTGACTTCCCACCCACCCTCCACGACCCTGCACCCACGCAACACCAACCAGTCACTGTCTTTGACGCATACGTTGCAGTGTCTTCATGCACGACGCAAATCTTACCGGCCTCTGCCGACCACCCCTGTGATTGCCCTCCACCGCCAGCTCCACCTCAAATAACCCTAGCCCAGACAGAACAGTTGATAACTGACCACAACATCACCCCAAACCCAGCTCCGATCGGCGTGACATGCGCAGAGCCGCCCGCGCCCTGTAGTCGCTCGTCCCTCCTCACTCACGTTCTCCACCCGTCGCTTCAGCGCTCCCTCACTCCCTCCCTCACTGGCCTGCACCACACTGCCACCTGGTGGAGGTCGGCGGCAGCGCGCTGCGGGCGGGCGGGAGGTGCATAGCGACACACGGCCGGTGGCGCTGCTCAGTCGTAGCGGCGCTGCGGACGGCGCTCAGCTCGCAAAGCGGACTGGCGAACCAACCCCTCCTAGCCCAGGAACACCGAGGCCAGAGTCAACGATAGCCACGGCTGTTAGTCACAGCCCGCCTACACCGCCTACCGCCCCGGGGGAACCGATGCAAATTCCGGTGGACAATCTACCTCCCTAATGGCCGCACTCAGACAGACACGCGGCCCCACCTTACCCAGGAGCGCGACGGCATCCTGCGCGCAACATGCGGCGCGCGCATTCTCCGCTCAATGCATACGGACGCCACAGCGCTAGCGGGCCGGGAGATCGCTCCTCCTCCACAACGGCGGAAGACCGCGCCTCCTCCACGGCGGGGAAGCTGCTGGTGACGGGCGGAGACAGGCGACGGCCGGAGGAGACTTACGGGCGGCGCGGCGCGTCCAGGTGGTGTGGTGACCCTGAAGTAGAGTAAGTATCCAGCGTTGATATTCTCTCCTGTGTCCCTTGTCGGGAAATATACATATACGAGAGCTGGTTGGGCTGTTATCGGGATGCGGCTCCAGTTTGTAAGTACAAGCCGCAGTTTTGCCGGCAGGAGCCTTTGACCAACGTGCAACCTGAAAGGCGTGACAATCTGACAAAACGCGGAACTGGGCGTCACGGCGCGACACTGCGCGACACGGCGCAACACTGCGCGACACAAGGCGGCGCCCTTCGGTTCCTGTTACGAAGTTGAAGTAATGCGCCGAATACCCACGTTATGCACACCTTTGTAATTTAGCTCCACCAATATCTGAGCGATTACAAGGCTTTTCAATTGAGGTTGCCATTTGCATGACCTTTCGGGAACTGTCCATTCTCCGTGCAGAAGGCGCGGCTTGTTATATAATTAGACGCGCATACGTCACCTAATAATGAAACTGGGGATCAGTCAGGCCCTGTTGAAGGAACAGTGCGGGGAATCCTGGCAGAACTATCAGAAGAATCCCTGCTTGTAGGCAGTGGTCGATACGGACTATCTATATGTATATTATCACAATTATTGGTGATTACTTTTCGGAGAAGTGGCTTTTCCTCATTTTGGAATAATCTTACCACATGATGTGCATGTGAGTTCTCGTAGTGTTGACTGCTGGTGAGTCGATGCTACGCGTTGGTGCGGGTCCCTGCGCATAGAGTTTAACTCCATGTAGGCGAGGACCTCCGCGACCAGAACTACACCACAGTCTACACCCCGATACTTGGAGACCAGTAGAACCAGGCCCCGCGCGGAGTAGCCTCCTGGTTGTCCCGCCCGAGCAAAGGGACTCCCAAAGTCTGTCTCAACTCCCCACTCCCATTCCGCCCGGCTACCACCTGGGGGAAGGCCGCTTCCTCACGGGGTGATCACACCCGAGGCCGCCGCCGCTACCGACCTAGGAGGAGGAGTGCCCGGCCTTACGGGGGAGGCCGTGTGGCCTGGAGGCCCCCTGGAGTTGTCCTCCTCCAGCGGCCACGGAACGAGCACCCGGGGGTTCCCCGGAGGCAGCCCCGGGAGGACAGTGCGTAGGAGAGACGGAGCAACTCGGTGCTGTACCTTCTCGAGGAACACCCATATCCAGCATCCCAACACTTAGAGGTAGGTCAGCAGGTGGTCTACTCCAAGTTACGCTCAGCTTACGTTAGGCTACGTTACGCTAGATTGCGCAACATTCCGCTACGCTACACTATATTACGCCAATCTATAGTACTTTGTTAGTACTTTACGCTGCTCGAGGTTAGACTACGTTACGCTAAATTGCGCCTAGGTATGCTTAGTTAGGCCTAGTTACGCCTAGATACGCCAAGGTATGCCTAGAGAAACCACACTACAACACGGTACATCACATTGCGCCATGCTATGCCACATTACACCACGATATGCTATGCTATGTTACATTACACTATTTTATGTTAAAGCGCATTATGTCATTTTACTGCATTAGGCTATGTTATGATACATTGCATCAGTTTACCTTAAATCATGTTATATCATATTACACTACATTATGCCGCGTTAGGCTATGCTATGTTGCATTACACTATTTTACAGTAAACCGTGGAATGCCATTTTACCGCTTGGGCTATGTTATGATGCATTACGCCATTTTACCTTAAATCATGATATGTCATGTTACACCACCCGACACCACATTAGACTATGATATGTTGCATTACACTATTTTACCGTAAACCATGGAATGCCATTTTACCACTTTGGGCTATGTTGTGATATATTACGCCATTTTACCTTAAATCAGTGTTAGACCACATTACACTGCGTTAGGCTATGCTATGTTGCATTACACAATTTTCATTGAACCATATGAAATGCTATGGCAACTTACCCCACCTTACAATATGGCAAGGTACGCTAGGTATCGTATTGGTGGCATACATGCAATGGATACAGCCCAACATGCCCTAAACTAATGGGGCTGTCACACTATGACGTTTCTCCCGGCGACCGGTCAGCGTTGAAAGTACTATCTTGCGCATCGAGAAACGTTAAAGATTTAGGGGAAATATGGGGACATTGGATGTTGACGCAGCGTGTTAGTAGCGCGCGGCCAACGTTGTGGTAACGTATATCGGCGCACTGTGTCTGTGTTTCTGTCTGTGTATCTGTGTGTGTCTCTGTGTGTGTCTCTGTGTGTGGCTCTGTATGTGTCTCTGTATGTGTATATGTGTATGTGTATCTGTGTGTGTCTCTGTGTGTGTATATGTGTGTGTATATGTATGTGTCTCTGTATGTGTATATGTGTATGTGTCTCTGTCTGTGTCTATGTGTGTGTCTATGTGTGCGTTTATGTATGTGTTTCTGTATGGGTCTCTGTGTATGTGCCTATGTGTGTGTCTCTGTGTGTATATATGTGTGTGTCTCTGTATGTGTCTATGTATGTGTCTCTGTGTATGTGTCTCTGTCTGTGTATATGTGTGTGTATCTGCGTGTGTCTCTGTATGTGTTTCTGTATTTGTATCTGTGTATGTGGCTCTGTAGGTGTCTCTGTGTGTGTCTGTGTGTGTGTCTCTGTATGTGTATATGTATGTGTCTCTGTGTATGTGTCTCTGTCGGTGTCTCTCTCTGTGTATGTCTCTGTCTGTGTATCTGTGTCTGTCTGTGTCTCTGTCTGTATATGTCTGTGTCTCTGTGTCTGTGTCTCTGTATGGGTCTATGTATGTCTCTCTGTCTGTGTATATGTGTGTGTCTATATGTGTGTCTCTGTATGTGTCTCTGTATGTGTATCTGTGTATGTGTCTCTGTATGTGTCTCTGTATGTGGCTCTGTCTGTGTCTGTGTGTCTGTGTCTCTGTATGTGTCTCTGTATGTGTCTCTGTCTGTGTATATGTGTATGTGTCTGTGTCTGTGTGTATGTGTCTGGGTCTCTGTCTGGGTTTCTGTATGTCTCTCTGTATGTGTCTCTGTATGTGTCTATGTGTATGTGTCTGGGTCTATGTCTGGGTTTCTGTGTGTGTCTATGTGTGTGTCTATGTATGTGTCTCTGTATGTGTCTCGGTCTGTGTCTCTGTCTCTGTTTCTCTCTCTCTCTGAGACACAGATACATAGACACACATAGACACACACATATACACAGAGATGCAGAGACACACACCAAGACACAGAGACACACACATAGACTAAGACACACAGTGACACACACACATACACATAGACACACACATACACAGAGACACCCACATACTCAGAGACACACATACAGACTCAGACACACAGATACACAGATACACACATACACAGAGACACACACAGATACACATACCTAGACACATACATATACACATACAGAAACAAATACAAATACACATGCATAGACACATACAGAGACACACGCACATACACAGACATAGACACATACAGAGACACAGACAGAGACACATACAGAGACAGACACAGATACACATACAGAGATACAGACAGCGACACATACAGAGACATACACAGAGACACATACATACACATAGACACAGGCAGAGACACATACATAGACACATACAGATACACATACAGAGACACAGACATAGACACACACATATACATACACAGAGACACAAAGACACATACATATACATACAAAGAGACACATGCATAGGCACATACAGAGACAGACACAGAGACACAGACAGAGACACATACAGAGACACATACAGAGACATAGGCAGATACACATACAGACACATATACACAGACAGAGACACAAACAGAGACACATACAGAGACACAGACATAGACACACACAGAGACACATACAGAGACACCCAAAGACACACACAGAGACACACACACATCAACATGTGAGCAACGACCCTCCCGTGCACGTGCCGCCTTCCTAGCGTTCCCATAACGTTATTCCGGCGCGTCCAACGCAGCGCGACGCGCGCCTAACGTCCTCCTAGCATTCTTACCCATTTACTCCCGCACGTTGCCGGTCGCTGGTGGTTTTTGACATGTTCAAAACACTCAGCGACCAATAACGCGCGCCAACGTTGTCCGCCGACCGTCAACATCCAAGATAGTGTACCGACGTGTACCGACACGCCATAACGCGCCACCAGCGCTTCTCGATATTTCACCAAATATCGCCCAAAAACACCACACGTTGACGGGTCGCCGGCGAGAAGCGTCGTAGTGTGACAGCCCCATAAGCTGTTGGTCTGACGTCTAGCTGAACCTTACCGTGCTTTATTTAGAATGAAGAAAGCGGCGCCTCCTTTAGTCTTAGTCATAGAAAGCTGCAGTTTGACAAATAGCGTGCAGAAGGTCAGATTACAGGCTTTCTAGAAGAGCTGTGTCTTTGGCGAGTCTGTGTGGTCGCCAGAACATCAAACTCAGTCCAAATCCAATATCAGACTCAGCATCTGAATAACACATCAAAGTCCAGCCTGGTCAACCAGCGACGGTTCTGGTAACTGAAGTCATATTAATGACGTATGCATCATATTAAAGAGGGAAATTACATTTGGTTAGTAAAACTATCCTAGGCTCGCTACAATGGTGCCAATGTTAATTATTTTCGCAGATCCTAGCATATTTTAGTTGATTCATCAAAAGAAGAGTTCAGGTGCAAACCCACGTAAACGCCAATGCAAAAATGGAGATAAACATTGGAATGAGACCTTCAACAAGTTTATATTTTATATTCCTACCATGTTGTTCATTGCTCCATAACCATGTGATCATATGAAAAGTGGAACTAATGAGCTTTAACATAATGTTTAGGTAAACATCGTTTATTTAAGCTCAATTTCTGGATTGGCGTTTACGGACGGGTAACGGATGGGTAATGGACCGGAACGGATGAGGAACGGACGGGGAACAGACGGGGAATGGACGGTAACGGATAATAACCGCATAGGTCAGTCCGGCACAATCCATTAAAAGTGGTGTGCATGCTCAAAACTTGTAACAGATATCAATGGATATCAACGGATATGCAATGGATATGCAACGGACACAAACCGGACTTTGCCGGATATCAACGGACTTTGTTCGGTTTCTTTCCGTTTCCCCAATCCGGTGATGTGTGACAGAGCCTTAAAAGATAACATTTTTATCACAGAACATACCTGGAGTTTATGTTTTATGAGCAGTTTATTAAGCAAACATAATAAAGTGACTTATATAAGTGCACCGCCCCCCCCCCCCCCACAACAGATCGCATGGTTTGTATGACTATGATGTTGGTTGGTGATTGCTGGAATTTTACATCCCAGCAACATCTAAGGTCATATCAGGGCAGATACCGACTTGTGACAGTATGCACTCATGCCAACTTTATAGTGCTGCCCCATTGGTAAAACAGGCTGCCAGTATCATGACCCAATACCCCCCTCAGTCACTGACACTGAGCTAACCAATACCTGGCTTCTCCTAATAATGCTGATTCCCAAGCTAGGAAGTGACAAGTATCAATTTTGTAAGTATATTGGTTTGACTCGACTGGGAGTCAAACTCCCGTTCTCCGGAACAGGAACAGGAAGCCTGCGCTCTACCGATTCTACCACTGCCAACAATCATCACCTTCCACCCACTCCCTCCCAACTTTGTCTCCGTAGCACTCCATTTCTACCACTGCCTCCAAGCATTGCCTCTCGCACACTCCCTCCCAACGTTATACCCCTGTCACACTACGACGTAACGAACCAACGTGAGGCTAACATGGTCATTTTTCGTCATGACGTTGGGTTACGTTATGATGACGTCAGAATGACGTTAGAATGTCGTCGAACTACGTCACATTACGTCGTGTTACGTCGAGTTACGTCAAGGTTTTGGACATGTTCAAAACTTTCGATGTAGGTCGAACGTAAGGGTTTACCTTCGCCGTACGTTCTGTTCACGTTCAGTGAACGTCAATGACGTTAAACGGACGTTATTCCAACGCTGCTCACTACGTTCAACTACGTTCCACTACGTTGACCCACATTAACCCGAGTGCAAATGCCTACGAGGCTTAATGGGAACGTCAGGAGAACGTCAGGAGAACGTCAGGAGAACGTGCATTCAACGTACGTTCAACGTCTCATTACGTAGCTAGCGTCACGTAACGTTCTCCTGCGATGGAATAACGTTCATAACGTTCCGTGAGCGTAGTGACATTGTCCTCTCTCGTTGAATGACGCTATCACTACGCTTTACCGCCATTACTCTCTCGTCCACTACGCTGCATCCACGTTCAACTTCTGCCCAAATTTGCATACCATGCTGAGAAGTTCAACGTTCTTCACGTTCTCCCTATGCCGACGTCGTTCCGTTGTAGTGTGACAGCCCCATAACCTCTGTCCCATTGACTCTATCTACTACTAGATCCAATATTTGCCTCCCAAGATCCTGCCCCCCCACTGCCTCCGTCCCATTGCCTTCATCACTGCCTCAATGTATTGCCTCCCGCTCATTCACTCCCACATTTACCTCCGTCCCACTTCCATTCTACACTGCCCCCAATCTATGCCTCCCACCTACCCCTTTATTTCCCACCACTGCCTCCAAATATCACCTCCCACTCACTCCCTCCCAACTTTGACTTCGTCCCACTTACATTCTAGCACTGCATTTGTCCTATTGCCTACACCACTGTATCCAATCATTGCGCCCCACCCACTGCCTCTCACCACTCTAACCGTGTACCACCTCATCCTTGCTATTTACTCTAACATTGTCTCCATTCATTGCCACTCATCCCTGTCGCTGTGTACCAGTGACTCCATGCCATTGACTCTACAATTGCCTTCAAGCATTGCCTTTCACCAACCGCCTCCCACCACTGCCTCTTTTCCATTGCCTTCACCACTGCATCACATCAACACCTCCCACCGACTCCGTCACATCATTCCAACCAACCTACCATCACACCATCACACCATCACACCATCACACCATCACACAATCACACCATCACACCATCACACCATCACCCATTCTCTCCCATCTCCTGCAGCACTGCCTCCAAGCACAGCCTCCAACTACTGCCTGCGCTTTACTCCCTTCTACAACATTGCTTAGCTGTGCATTTGCGTCGCTTGTAATGATTTGTCTCCTCGTAAAATCGCAATGCACTTCCCAGGTATCCTTCTCAGCCAGCGCCGTCGCCACCCTTCCTTGCATGCTCTACGTCAAATCACCATGTCCCAGACCACAGCACCGCTATATCTACAAATCCTACTTACTCCTACATCAAAACACCACTTCCCGTTTCACTTCCATTCCACTATCATTCGTGCATCTAACACTAACTACGTCCCTAATAACTGCATTAACTCACACCTCCATGTCCTGTCGTTGACACAGTTCACACTTCGGCTCATACCCCATCGACTGCCGCCCGGCAGCATCACACCCAACGCGGCCCTACACAACGTAGTGCTAATTTCACACTTCAACACTTCAATTCACCGCACATCCCCTCCCCCTCCTTCCACCCGGAGACCCTCTCCCTGCCTCTCGAATACTCCCTCCATCATACATTAACCCTCTCTCTCTACCTTCCCGTCCCCAACCATTCCATTTCCACCAAGCAAGTGTCAACATTATTCCTCATCCCTTCTCCACCTTTCTAACATGCTACTTTCTACCTAGACACGGACACTTTAGTCCACCCCTCCACGATCTATCAACACTCTCTCTGCACCTTCCCATCCCCATAAATATCGAGCCAGTGCCAACAGTATTCTGCATCCCTTCTCCGCCGTTCTAACAGGTTACTTTCCCGCCTAGGCACCGACAGTATACTCAATCCCCCGTTCGTTTTTTGTGGTTTATAAAAAAAAGTCGCTGACAAACAGTGATAAAGGCATTAAAAGTCCGTGGATTACAAGTCAATCGATGGGTGTTGTGACGGGCACCGTGGGGTTAGCCCGGGAGCCGGGAGACGCGGGGACTGGCAGCCGGAGGCCGGAGACATCGACGAGACAGATGCACCCTCCAGAAAATGTCCATACTCACAGGGTCGTGCACTGTACCCACCATATAGAAAACTGTACCCACAGAGGAGGATAGTGTATCCGCACAGCCGCTAGAAAATGTACCCATAGAACCATGGGATGCACTCTTACAGTTATTACCTGTGTCCACAAACAATCTTGGAATGTAACTGCATTGCGTAATATACAAGTGGACACTTCAAGCTCTTTACTGCAACTGCCTTTATTGATTATTAGTCAGTCTTTATCCCAGCTACTGGTCACATGATCACAATATCAGATGGCTGGCCAATTAACATGCACTGCATACATTTCATAACTTCAAATGACCTCATACCCCAAGCTTACAAAGTGACAATGTAAACTGGGTATCCCTACTAACACTAGCACCGGGAGTAGGTATATACCAAAATGTTGCAAATGTGGCAGCAAAATAAAATGCCACACAAAAACTAACATAATCACTAAGAGCTAAGATGACAAGGCGACTACTAAACTGAGACTATTGCTGTTCAGCGATGAAAAGAAAGCTGCAATGCCACGTGCTTGTTATGGACAGAATAAATAAACCATCACAACAAAACAAAACTGCACCACGCATCCATGATCAGGACCCATATATCAGTGAACCTCGCACATATTGATGCAGATGCACCTCACTAGGTGGTGCGGTAGAGTAGCAGTCAGGGGATGGTGGAGTGCAGTCGGTTAGTGGGCGCGTGACCATTTACATGTAAAGCAATCTGGAAGTGGGAGAGATAGCCTGTACTCGGGTTGCTTTATTCCGCACAATTCCAACATTCTTCTCACAGGAAGTCATGTGTGGACCCAAACAGCCAAGTGGAGAGTTAGAGAACTATACTTCCTTTCACTTCCATTTCAATATGTATGACTGTGTAATGATCGAAAGGTGCTCACTTACGGAAGACATTAGAGGGGAGGGATTGGCGAGGTACTAGTGTAACGTGAGCGTACACATATGACTCACGTCATTTACATAACGATGCGAAACGTCTACCTAACGCTTGTTCATAAAACGGTTCACATATAAAGTTTTGAACAGGTAAAACCTCGATGGTGCGATACTCTAACTTTTATGACGTCACATACGTAACAGGCACAATATGAAAAATCATCACGTAGGCTCAGTTCTCGTTATTGTGACAGGGGTATAAGAGAACTATACTTCCTTTCACTTCCATTTCAATATGTATGACTGTGTAATGATCGAAAGGTGCTCACTTACGGAAGACATATAGAAGGGAAAGATTGGAGAGGAACTAGTCTCATTGCGACAGTACACATATGTCGCACATGATATACATATTGATGCAGGATGGTGCACATACAGCTTATTTATAAAACAGTACACATATAATGTGTACAATATGTAAATTAATATCGGATGGTGCAGATACTGCTTATTTTTAAAACGGTACACACATAACAGGCACAATATGTAAATTGATATCGGATGGTGCAGATACTGCTTATTTTAAAAACAGTACAGAAGTATCTCATACAATATGTATATTGATGCGGGCTGGTGCAGATACTGCTTGTTTTTAACACAGTACACACATACCACACACAATATGTATATTGATGCAGGCTGGTGCAGATATTGCTTATTTATAAAACAGTACACCCATATATCATACAATATGTACATTGATACGGGCTAATGCAGATACTGCTTATTTTTAAAACAGTACACACATACCACACACAATATGTATATTGATGCAGGCTGGTGCAGATGCTGCTTATTTTTAAAACAGTACACACATATATCATACAATATGTATATTGATGTGGGCTGGTGCAGATACTGCTTCTTTTTAACACAGTACACACATACTGCACACAATATACCCATAAGCCACACAATATGTAAATTGATATCGGGGTGCATATACTGCTTATATGTCCATATTGTTATTGACTGCTGTAGTCACCGCTTATTTTGACAACCGTCCACTCATAACGGGCACACTATATATATGTGACATATAAGAATTATCTGAGTATAAAGGCGCAAAAGGGAATGTTCAGTATATTATCACCGGTTTTGTGTGTACTACTTTAAGGGTGACCCCTTTTCATAGTTGGCCCAGATGGCGCCATCACCCGGGTCCCCCAACCCTCCAACTCATTCTTTTTTTTTGTTTCTTTGTTGTGACAAGTTATTTATTCTGTCCATAACATATACGGTCCTGTGGGGGTGCTTGTTTTCAACATTGGGCAGCTGTGATTCTGTTTTGGTCTGGTTCCGCACTCAGGACTGTTTAGCTGGTCTTGCTCGGGCCAAACGGTTGGAGCTTTGGGTGTTAGTAGTTTCTATATTAGGTTTTTGTATTTTTACCTTAGCCTACTATGTACATCTACCAAGATGACATACAGGCCTGCGGGAGAGTATCCCATCCCTTTTGTGGTTTGTTACAGCATCCTTCACCCATGCCCTGTCCTTAGATAGTGCACCAGTGTGCTAGAACATGCCCATACCTTTCAGGACTGTGGCTAGGTGGGATGGTTGTGTTGTATGCTTAGTCATTTTGTGTTTCAGGGTGAATCCGATGCTTGACCATGGCCTGCCCTGTTCTGCTTTTGTTTGTGCCATTACATCTACCCAGACGGACAGCGCCATATGGTGATACTCATTCAGATTTCCTTAGTACTTAGGAGGGCTAGTTTCCATAGTTGTAATATCTACCAACTTTTCTGGCCTGTGTTTTGCTTTTTGTGCCAGAACACAGCAAGCAGTGGCTGTGCCCATGGGCAGGTGAAATATTGTTCCTTCAGTAGGTGGTTGTGTACTGCCTTGTTTTTTTAACGATCTTTTCTAGTGTTCCAGGCTCCCGATTGCCCATTGTTGTGTGGGTTGATTATTCTAGGCATGTGCTGCCATGGCCAGTAAACTCCTCTCATAAATTTGTGTGTTACATATTGCTGTCAGTAGCACTGGGGCTGCCATGTGCCTGGTGTCCCTACAGGGGGTTACTCTGTAGCCTGGTTGTGTGGTGTAATGGTGTGCTAGTATTTTGAGGTGTGTTTCCCTTCTACTGGTTAATAGTGTTGTGTTGCATTTTTGTGTGTAATTCTATTGTGGGATACCTTTTATTCACCTGAAAGCATATTTTGAAGGCTCTGTTTTGCAGCACCTGTAGTTTCTTTAATAAACAATATATTCGCAGACTGGATTATTGATATTGGCTGATGCACTCATCGCTTAATATTATGACAGTACACACAAAAACACACACAGTGTATGTAAATATATATATATATATATATATCTGTGATGTATACAAGTTATGCGAGTATAAAGTTACGTAAGGGAAGATTCCCTTTAGGTTCTGTGAGATGGTTGAATGGATATAGATGGAGAGATGGAGGGAGGGAGGGAATGCAGGGCAGAAGGATGACAATGCTGGCACGGGGCGGGCGTAGTGTACGCGGCACAGCTGTATGCCCAGTGACCGATAACCGTGGGATCAGAGTGGGTAGGCACACAACACAGGTGGAATGCGCATGCGCACAGTACAGCCGGGTCTCAGAGGGGACTGAACTGAGGGCAACCGGTCTCACGGATGTTTCATTGCCACACCTGGCGAAGTATGTCATTTACTACATTTACCAAGTCAGCACTCAACTGTCGCAACATAATAAAGTTACATACCATTGCATAGTCTGATGATTTTGACTTACCATCATTTTTCTGAGATAAATATCTTAAATTGATTATTGCAATCTACCCTACAATAGGTTGAAGTAATTATTTCGAATGGCTAACTTTTGAGATATTTGAAGTGCAAGGATGCAGCATTTAATTCTGGCAAGGAAGCCAACACGCTGACACCATATAAAGAGTTCAGGCGCAAAACACCGTAAACACCAGTCCAAAATATTAATTCAAATTAAAGAATTGTACCTAATAATAATTTTAATTCTCACTAATTCTACTTTTCTTGTGATGACATGATTATCGAGCAATTAACAAACAAGTAGGAATGTAAAAAAAATTAAAGTTTCGGTGTGTTTGATTCCAATGCTTATCCACATGTTTTGGTTGGCATTTACTGGGTTTTGTGCCTGAACTCTTCATATGCATATGCATTAAGAGCTTGTATTTAAGTGACTCAGTTGTCCCTGTTATATCCAACAAATCCTCAATATCTGCATGAGTGTCTAAGTTTGATATTTAGAATAAAGTCTAAGTGGATGTTTTGGTTTTGAAAATGTGATGCTTCATCAGACAAGGACACTTGAAGCCGACGGAAAAATGGTAATTTTTGTCTTGATCCCACAATCTACCAAAACGGGAGACGGACGCTCAACTCATTTGGCCATTCTGTCTGGTCCATGTGCCGAAACGCATTGCCTTGCACTCTCCTACTTACTATACCGGGATCATGCATGTGTGTATGTGTGTCTATATGTAGCCCATGCGTGTCCGTGTCCGTGTCCGTGTCCGTTTCCGTGTCCGTGTCCGTATCCGTGTCCGTGTATGTGTCCGTGTCCGTGTCCATATCCATGTCCGTGTCCATGTCCGTGTCCGTGTCCGTATCCGTGTCCGTGTCCGTGTCCGTGTCCGTGTCCGTGTCCGTGTCCGTACACGTGTCCGTGCACGTGTCCGTGTCCGTATCCGCGCACGTACCAGTGCACGTGCACGCACACGTGCACGTATCGGTATGCGCTAACTGGACACGTGCGGAAGTCTCCGGGTGAAGTGGGGAGGAGGATCGTGATGATGGCAGCGCGTTGGCCAGGAGTAGTAGTGTGGCACTGATGACGTCACTACATTAGATGCGCTCCACCTGTTTTGGAAAGCCCCATAAAACACACACACGGCGACATCTGGCGGAGTATTACTAACGCGCTAACCACACATGGAACGCGATGCTGCCCCCTGGTAGGAGGAGTTATATGAGAACTACTGGTTGAGGCCCAGTCATAGTTCACCTTTGTGAAGGCTACCGATCCCCCAAACACACCTACCCCTGATCATCGGCGCTTCCTCAGGGGTGATTTGCTATGGATGCCATTGGCCGTGTTGTTATTTGGCAATTTATCTGCCTCGCCCCTGCCTGGCACCCAGAACTTGAGTGGGCAGAATGTGGCTAGGGGTACGGTTGTGGGGGTGGTGTGGGCTGGGTCTAGGGGTGTGGGGGTGGGTGGGCTAGGTCTAGGGGTAGGGGTGGGTGGACTGGGTCTAGGGGTAGGGGGGTGCGGGTGGGTTGGGAACTGGGTGTAAAGCTGGGTGTAGGACAGGATATGGGGTGGTAGTGGTTTTGGTGGATAGCTTGGTGTGGCGTTGATGTGTGATTGTGTTGGGTGTGTGTGTTGGGTGGAGGCATATGTGTGGCTTAGGTTGTGGGAGGGTGGCCAGGCGCCGCAGGATGGTGGTGGTGTTGTGTGCAGAGTGGATGCATGGCTGTTATTACGCCAGTGTGCGTCTGACTGGGTGTTGCATGGAGACGATGTACATGTTGGGTTTGCTATGAGTGTTTGGAGTGGAGTTCTTGTGTGTGTTTACAGCGAATTTAGTGTGGGATTTAAACTAGATGACTGGGTTTATCTGTTGTACTACTTGGACTTGTTCCTGGTCTGATATTCGACATCCTTGAATCGGGATACATCTTAGTCGATTTCTAATTGACTTGCCTGTAAGGGCAAGTCAATGCGGTGATTTCTATGAATGCTGCCTGTGTGGCTTTGTGATTACTGAGATTGCCAACCTTTTCCTCCACAGTGCTTGCTGTTAAGGGTAATCTCATCATTCGATATTGCTTCGATGAATGTTTATTTGCTTTCTAAAATCCAACTTTAACTGTATGCATGTGTCAGAAACATATATAATGTGAGGATTGATTGGATGCCTATAGCCATCCTCTACTGTAGTAATACTGGTCGTAATTTGTAATAGAATGGTGGTTCTGGATGCGGACATCCGATGGTGGGTGGCATTTGAAGCAGGCTCATAGGGGCAGGAGTTATTGGTGCAATGACTGTGGGTGTAAGAGTGATGGGATCAGGAAGGGTGGGTGCAGGAAGGGTGGGGGTATGAGGGATGGGTGCATGCGAGATGGGTGCAAGAGGGATGGGTGCAGGAGGGATGTCTGCGGTAATGATGGGTGCGGGAGGGCTGGTGAAGGAGGGATGGGTGCAGGATGGATGGCTGCACGAAGAGTGGGTGTAGGAGGGATGGCTGCACGAAGGATGGGTGCAGGAGGGATAGCTCCACAAAGGATGGGTGCAGGAGGGATGACTGCAGGAGGGATGGGTGCAGGAGGGATGGTTTCACGAAGGATGGGTGTAGGAGGGATGACTGCACGAAGGATGGGTGCAGGAGGGATAGCTCCACAAAGGATGGATGCAGGAGGGATGGTTGCAGGAAGGAGGGGTGCAGGAGGGATGGGTGCAGGAAGGATGGATGCAGGAGGCATGGAAGCAGGAGGCATGGGTGCAGGAAGGATGGGTGCAGGAGGGATGGGTGCAGGAAGGATGGATGCAGGAGGCATGGATGCAGGCGGGATGGGTGCAGGAGGGATGGATGCAGGAGACATGGATGCAGGAGGGATGGGTGCAGGAAGGATGCATGCAGGAGACATGGATGCAGGAGGGATGGGTGCAGGAGGGATGGATGCAGGAGGGATGTTTGCAGAAGGGATGTGTCCAAGACTGGAGGTCGTAGGAGGAATGGGTGTAGGAGGAATGGGTGAAGTAGGGATGTGGACAAGAGGGGTAGGTTCCGCAAGGGCTGAATGATGTGAAGGATTGGGTACAGGTGGCCAGGTACTGTTACCTGATGGGGTATACCCACCTTTCAGGTACGGTTTCATGAGGGACAGGTGGCGTCCAGAGAAAAGGTTTGTTTGTTGTTGTTTTACATCTTAGCAACATCTAAGGTCATATCAGGACAGGTACCGAGTTCTGACAGTGCGCACCCATGACGACTTTATAGTGCTGCCCCACTAGGATACCAGGTCACCAGCAACATGACCTGATATCCAACTCAGTCACATTATCCTGACACTGAGCCAACCAGTCCTTGTCCTATCCTAATAAGGCCAAGCGCCTGGCTAGGAAGCAACATGTATCAATTTTTAAGTCATTGGTTTGACTCGACCAGGGTTCAAACCCACAATCCCACAATCTACCAACACTAGAGAAGGACACTCTTACTCATTCGGCCATCCCGTCTGGTCAGAGAAAAGGAGATGTAAGGTTGGATATGAGGTTGTCGGCACCCAGCTAAAGCTGTTTGATGGGGTATAAAGGCCGAGGTAAGGCTGTTTTATGGAACTCAGCACACAGGTAAATCTCATGACATAGGGAAAACTGTATGAGAGACAGTAGGCGGCCAGGAAGAAAGAGGTATGCTACCAGGTATGGTTTTTGATTGGAGATCAGCACCAAGGTAAGTACCATAGGTAAAGTTGTGTGGGAGATAGTAGGCCCCCAGATTAAAGCTTAAGATCCTCCTAGGTAAGACTGGTTGATGGGAGATCAGTACACAGGTAAGTATCATAGGTAAGATTGTGTGAGAGACAGTATGTCCCCAGATTAAAGGAGACACACTCCCATGTGAGGTTCTTTGGTGGAGTATAAATGCAAAGACAAGGCTGTATTTTGGAGATCAGCACCTAATTAAGGTTGTCTGGGGGGGGGAAAAGCGGCCATATACGAATATGGGAGGGGGTATATGTTTATAGGTAAGGCTGTCTTATGGATGATATGCGACGAGGAAAAGGGATATATGCTCCCAAGTATTTAGTCATGGAGTAGTAGACATGTTCCTAGAAAAGAATTTAGGCTCCAAGATAGTGGTGCTCAGCGGCTCAGTTCAGGCTGTCTGATGGAGTATTGGTGTCTAGTTATGGTTGTCTGGCGATGCATAGGTGCCCAGGTAATGGGTCAGAGATGATAGGTACCCGGCAAAGGAGATTTAGGCATCCAGGTGATGAGAGATGGCTCCATGCGAACATAGATTCATATGCACCTACATTTAGCTGTCATCTGACACCAACACCACCTATCTGTCTTTATGGGGAGAAAGCATAGTGAAGCCAAGTCAGGGAGGAAGTTAGGGGAGCGGGGTGCATACAACACGAGTGAAACTTGTGTCAGTGGGGTTATATTTATCATTACGTTCATTGATTTAAGCTGCATAGTCCGATGAAAACATCACATTTTCTAAACCAAAACAATTATCTAAATTTGATCCTACATATCTAACTTAGCTATTGGTGCACTTATTAAGCATTGCTTGCCACACAATGTCAATTTAATAGAACCTGTTACTACAGAAGCCTATATTGTCAGTCAGAGTAAGAATCTAAGTAATAAGTCAACTTACAGGTAAGTCCAGTTTAACTGTAATATTATAACGATCAACTTGATATATTTATCTCAGATAATGACAGAAACTCAAAATCATCAGAATATGCAACTTTAAGCTGAGGAAGTTTGAATTGCGGATGATTGGCCTTCCTACTTCCAGTTCAGATGTGTACCATCTTATACCAAATCATAGGTTAGTACTGACAAGTATACATCTTTATGTCATCGCTTTCACTTTCCTAGTGTGCAAATCCGTAGGTTCGAACCTACCAACCTGATAACACGGCGAAGCGAGCACCCAATTCATTCGACCGCCCCATCTGATGGAAATAACTATGGTGACTGTAGTTCTTCTTTTGTTTCACTGATATATGTAGCTATTTTATATCCATCATGCTATATAAACTATATTAGTGTATATCCATATTCCATATATGTATCATGCCATATAAACTAGATGAGTGTATATACACATGCCAGAAATAGCAGTACCTTGGAGCTGAACACAACAACAATAATGATTCCGGTTAATATACATTTTAACAAAGAAAGCTGTAGAGGGATTGTTGAAGGCAGTGGTCACATTGAAAGAGTGACACTAGTTGTGGGTGCGACAGAAGGGCACCGAGAGGGGGATAGGTGTGGTCCATTGAGTGCTTTGCAACTGGCACGGTTGACTGGGTGTGGTGGGGTGGTGGAGGAGGGGGTGGTAAGTGGTATGGCTGATTGCACCGATGTGGGGACTTGGTGGTGAAGGGCGCGAACCCAGCAATGGTGGAAGTGCGGGTAGGGGGACAATGGTTGTGACAAGCAGCCATTTCATCTGTAGACATCAGACTTAGCCCTTCAGAATCCCAACACTCCGCACACACCCCGCCACCGGCCAATCGATGGAGGGTGGCCGCCGACAGGGATTTGTGGATTACTGCGCATATAACATAAGTCCAAGCTAAAGAATGAAAACCCCCCATCTCATAAGTCCAGCTACTGGCCTGCACACATGCCAGTCTGGCTACCTGGCTGCGTACATATCCTCCTGCACATCTGCTCCCCTGTCCACCTGCCAACCTGCCCACCTGCCCAGCTGCTCACCTCCCACCTCCCCACCTTCTCACCCGCATTGCGCACTGGGCATTATGGGATAATGACCGGGTGTGAGGGGATGATCGTTTAGAAGCTGGCGCTGCCTCCAAACCCCGCCATGGGGCGCCACCAGTCAATAACACCCACATATATATAGCCTGCCTCCCCACACTCCTAGCTACGCAACTAGACATCCAATACCTTTCACTGAAAATGTTCCCTACCTGTTGGGTAACGGCACCTCTCTATTAATTGCTTTTAACTACCGCTGTCCAGTAAGTACATCTTAGTCCACTGGCCCACTAACTGCTTTTACCTGCTCATGTATGCTAATTATTTATAGGAGCACGTGTGCACTAACTACTGTTCACTTGCTCTTCCATACCAATTGAATATAGCTGCACTTGTCCATCAACTGCTGTCAGCTGTTCTTGCATACGAATTCCTTGGACCCGCACATGTCCCGTAACTGCTGCTGGCTGCTCATTTATACTACTCACGTATAACTGCACTTTCTGATAGCTGCTCTTGTTTACTTACTACTTATAGGTACACTTGTCCACCAACTACGGTTAACTGCTCTTCTATACTAAGTCTTATATCTGCACTTGTTCACCACCTTCTCTTAGCTGCTTTTCTATACTAATTACTTATTTCTGCACTTGTCCACTACTGCTTTTAGCTGCTCTTCTATGTTAATTACTTATTTCTGCACTTGTCCACTAACTGTGTTTAGCTGCTCTTCTATGCTAGGTACTTATACCCGCTGGTGCGCACCACCTGCTCTTAGTTGCTTTTTTTCTATGATAATTGCTTATTTCTGCACTCGTCCACTAACTGCTTTTAATCTGCCTTTCTACACTATTGATTTATATCTACATTCGTCCAGTAGCTGCATACGACTGCTCTTCTATACTTATTACTTATTTCTACACTTGTCCGGTAGCTGCTTCCCATTGCACCTGTATAGTAAACGCCTTAAACTGCACCTCATCATTAGTTCTGTTTACCTGCACCTGTCGTCTTACTTCTCTCAACTGCACCTGTCCACTCCCGGCACGTCACTGCACCTGTATACTCCTATCACTTGGTACTGCTCCTGTACTGTAAGTGCTTTCAACTTTACCTATCTAGTAACATCCCTCAACTGCATCTGTTAACTAGCTGCCTTTTAACTGCATCTTTCCACTTACTTCTATCAAGGAAAGCCCCCCCCCCCCAACATACAAACACCATTACCCTGGAGATATCTAACATCCAAGTGGTATTTACAGGTAACTGCTATCAGTTTCTAAGGGACATCCAATGTCTAAGTGCTTAGTCATTGTCTGCGATCTTTAATAATACTCCTAATATCAGATAGACATATCTGTAAATATATATATACTTTGAGACCATCATGCGATCTACCGATCCATTCATGTTGTCATATAGTGATAGAATACCCCTCCGTCTAGAGGTATATATGCCTGTGTTATCGTGCCTCAGCACGACATGCCACTGAAAGCCTGCCTAACACTCCCCAACAAATCGACTTGGAATCAACTGAGTGATTTCAGATTGCGTGAGATATGTTGAAATGCACTTAATCAATGCTAGCAACATCCGAAACAGAGCAATAGCGAAAAGTGGAAAGCGAAGTCGCACCTCAGGAAAGATTACCTTATTGTAGTTTGCTAAGTGGATCTCAGATGAGCATGATTCACACTGAGTGCAACGATATCGATGCCAGGTCGCATGCTATATGTAATATGCTAGTCGGAGAATGTTATCTGCAGATAGTTCTGTCATGATAACAGTTATTGTAGATAGGCAGGGAACAATTATTGTAAATATCCACCTGACAGGTCATTCAGAAAACAGCTATTATATATATGATGAGTTCAGGCGCAATCTCAACTGCAAAACCTATTTCACTTCCCGACATATCAGCGATTAAAATATCGACATTTGTCCGTTTATGAATTCCAATTAGATATCCACCCTGACAACGCGTTAAAAAGCACACTATCGCTACCACTCAAATCGCAACGCTAACATTGTAAGGGTTATTTTGATACTCTTGAAGTTCATCACGCATTTCATGGAAATGAACTAAGTGTATAATCAAACGGGCTGCCTTTATTTAAATGGGCCTCTGGTTAAGTGTTCCGAGGCCCTATGTCAGGTTGCTTGGCTCCTTCACTCCCAACTTCAGTAGCTCATGTCTCCTTAATTCATCCAGTCCAACTCACCTGCTCCGACCCGGCACCTACCACCTCCTCATCCCATCTGCTTCCTTCCACCCTCAGAATCCCAGCCTCCTGCTGCTAACCACCTCTTCCCACCCAACTCCTGCCACCCACCTGTCACACTACCCACATCCCTCAACTGTACCTTTCCACCCACATTATCCCAGACTCCTCCCCCCCCCACCCACCACCTCTATCCTCCACCTCCCAGCCGCATCCTCGCACCCACCACTTCTCTCCCACCGACTCCTACTTGTCTCTCTACATCCATCTCACAGAGACATGTTATCAACCACTTAATTCCATTCACCTCCTCCCACCCACCTCCTCCCACCGATGACCTCCCACCCACATAATCATCCCATCTATACCGGACGCGGTGGCCGAATCGCGTGCGGAAGGTCTGGAGTTCAGTTCCCGGTCGAGTCAAACCAATGAATTTAAAAGTGATACTTGTCGTTTCCAATCATGGCACTCAACACTAATAGTAATATGATAGGGCAAGAACTGGTTACCTCAGTGTCCGGATTATGTGACTGAGTGGGATAGCGGGTCGTGGTACCACCGGCCTGGTAAACCACTGGGGCAACACTATAAAGTTGAAATGAGTGCGCACTGTCACAAGTTAGCACCCGACGTGATATGACATTAGATGTTGCCTAGGCGTAACATTCCAAACACCGAACCAATCAACCCATCTCCTACTCTACTTCCTCTCACCCTAAACACCCACCCACCTCCTCCCACCCACCGCATTCCACCCACCATACCCCACCCACCACCTCCCACCAACCACCTCCCACCCACCCCCTCCCACCAACCACATCCCACCAACCACCTCCCACCCACCCCTCCCACCAACCGCCTCCCAGCCACCACCTCCCACCAACCACCTCCCACCCACCACCTCCCACCAACCACCTCCCACCCACCCCCGCCCACCAACCCCACACCACCACCTCCACCAACCCCTCCCACCCACCACCCACCACCCTCCCACCACACCACCTCCCAACCCAACCCCCACCACCAACCGCTCCCACCCACACCCCACCCACCAATCCCACCACAACCTCACCAACCACCTCCCACCAACCACCTCCCACCCACCACCTCCACCACTACACCACCTCCACCAACCACCTCCCACCAACCACACCCACACCAACCTCCACCGCCTACCACCACCACTCCCCACCCACCCCCCACCATCCACCAACCATCACCAACCACCAACCACCTCCACCACACCACCCACCAACCACATCCACCCACCTCCTCCGACCCACCGCATCCACCCACCACACCCACCCTTCACCCCCCCCAACACCAACCACCTCCCACCCACCTCCTCCACCACCGCACCCACCCACCACACCCCACCACACATGCCCCCAACACACCCCTCCTCACACCCACCGCACACCCACCGCACCCCACCCCCACACCCCATCCATCAACTATCCCCAACCACCAACCACCTCCACACACCACCTCCCACCAACCGTATCCCACCCACAACACCCCACCCATCTGCCCCCCAACCACCAACCACCTCCACCACCACCACCCACCAACCACATCTCACCCACCCTACCCCAGCCATCACTTGCCCCCAACCCCCAAACCTCCCCAAGCATATCCCCCCCACCACCTCCCAGCAACACCTCCGCAACCATCTCCCACCCACCACATCCCAACCCACACCAGCAACCACCTCCCATCCACCCCCTCCCACCAACTTCCTCAAGCCTCTTCTCCTACCTACCTTCTCTCGCCCTAATCCCGCCACCCACCTCCTCCCACCCACCCCCTCCCTCCAACATCATGATCCCATCTTCTTCTACCTACCTCCTCTCACCTTAATCCCCCAACCCGCCCTCCACCTTTCTGCTCCACCCACACCTCGCCTAACCCCCGAACGATCCATCCCAACCTCCAACCCCCCCCTGTTATCGCCCCCCTCCATATCCTCTCTGCACAGTGGCGCCACTCTCTCCGTTATCTCAGCCTATTCCGCCACACAACCTCCGCCATCAGTAATGATTACCTGTGGTATAATAGCGCCAGGCCCCGCCGAGAGCCAGCCTCAGCCCGCCCAATGAGAAGATGACCCGGGGGTATCACTGCTGCATACATACACACCTGCCTGCACACACCCACACTACACAGCGGCTCCACCTAGCGGAGTGACCAGTGCCTGTCTCACCGCGTGGTGCGCCGCTTCCAAGCCAGGGGCCCAAGAGTGCCCACATGATTTCCAATGGGAATTGAACTCCTTTGTGATTTATCCCGCTCCGTATGTGTACAAATGGATATTAATAGAGCGCAACAGTTGGCAGACGCGACTACAGAGAGGTGTATTAGTTAGGTTATTCCCCACCAGGGACAATACCTTAATCGTTAAGTAATAGGCTAGACAGAAAGGGAAAAAAAAAACACTATCAGCCATTAAATACTTACACACTGAGAGGTGATGTACGGGGCATATACTCTTCGTTACCACACAAGATGATGCAACACTTATTTATTCAACTCATTTCAAATTCCATAATTGGATGGGTGCGAGTTGCTGCTGTATATATGAGATAAGTATACTTTATTGCTCATTATAATATATTGCTTCTTTCCTTTGAATAAGTGTTCTTTTAAATGGGTAATGTTGGGTATATTTGAAATCCAACATTTTAATGTATTTTAGGTATGCATAACAACATGTCGGATATGATCTGCGTTTACTTCAGTAGACCACCAATTAACAATACGTCTTCTTTTTTCTTTCTTGAAGATTTATACTGCCTATTATGGATAAGTCTGAATAGACTTGTTTTCACCATTAGGCAGTTTGTCGATAGAAAACCAGAGCCTACACTTTTACTGACCCAAGGGGTTGTTAACCTCCCACACCACAAATACATGGGATGAGAGCAACTGGCCTTTGGTGATGCTGTAAGTTATACACAAAGGTGGAAATCAAACTTTGCAGTGGTGGGATCACAGGAAATCAAAGCCGCAACCTTCAGATTAGGAGTCCGACCTAGAGAAAAGTCAGAAACTCTAACCACTCCGCCACAGAGAACACCACACTGAGTGGATACATATATTTAAATTTACAAAAGTTTCAGAATGTAAGGTCTTTATTGGATTATGCACATCTCAGGATATCTTCACATATGTTTTGTACTATATTGTATATATCATGTGGATGTGGCAAATTTGTAATGTGTTATACATAGACCATCTGGCAATATATAGCCTGGTGATATCAATTATATTACAAACCACACACTCCTCTCACTCAGTCTTTAATCATTACATTTCCACGAGAGCCTCTGTTACTTGCATCAGAGTATCGCACCTGTGAAATTGGCGCAACATATGTCGGCTCAATAAGGCTCAATATGTTATTCCCCAAACCCATTATAACATGATCCGTTGAGCTACCACATAATAGGGCCATAGTAATTTGGTGTTGATAACATAAATTATATTTGAGATTGATCTTCAATTATATATTAAAAGAACGTATTAATGTTTATACGGAAATTTTGCATCGCTGTCACTTAAGGTAGTATAAGGAGTATAATATATTATGCGTATATAAATGCTGGAGTTAATGTGCTTTATTATTTATTGTTCTAATAATAATTTATTATTTCCTATATTGTGCAATCAATACCTTCCTTACGAGCCCGGGACTGCCCTGCAGTGGGGCCAAAACGGCGGGTTCGGCCGCCGGGCTGCCATATTGGTCATTCTTCTGCCAGCTTTCAAACTTTAACCAGTAGGCATATAATTGCTAGCCAGACAGCAATAAAGACGTGTCCATCCCATCTCCGCCTTGTCTCCTCCTTTTGATGTAGGCACATTTATATGTGATATATACCGTAATATGCTAATACAAAGGATTGTGAGGAAATTCTTGTTTTATATTGCACCCAATAGTATATAGTATGCCTCGTCGATATGACACAGGACACGTGGCACTGTCATCGACCCTCCCCATCCCACATTCAGTCGCGCCCATACGGGATATCAGGAGTTTGATTCACGGCCGAGTCAAAGCAATGACTTACAAAATTGATCCCTGTCACATCTTATCTTGGCGCTCAGAATTAATAGGATAGGGCCACACCTGTTTAGCTCAGTGTCAGGTTAATATGACGGAGTGGGATATCAGTCATGGTGCTAGCGGCCTGTTTTCCCAGTGGGACAGCACTATACCATCGCCATGAGCGTGTCTGACACAAGTCCTCACATAACCTTATATGTCACCAGGACAGAAAACTCCAACAACCAACCAAATCTCATGATAGGTGAATAGGACGTTTACTTCTTCATCAGTCGTCCACCCAAGGATAACTGATTAAAACTGCCTCAGGCAATTCATGGCTGATACCCCATGACTGGCACTGAAAACAATCCTAAACACAACATCACCGGGCAGTTACTCGCAGGCAACATCACCTGGAGATGTGTTTACTCACAACTCACCCGCTATTATTTCCACTTCCGCCTTTGTTTCAAAATATTTCTCCTATCTGTTGATTCTATCCCTATCGGAGAAAAGCGGGTGTTACCTTACGGCGTTTGTTTGAGAGAGAGGCAATTCTTTTAGATTTGAATTAACAGGGTGGAAAACCAAACAACATTCTTTTTTTTCAAAGCGAGGCTGTCGCCGTCACGCCCCCCCCCCATCCCTGGCTGAACCTTCAGGCGATGCCGGGTGGATCCCGTTCATTAACACAATTAGTACTTTACTCACAGTTACAATGGGGTGTTGATCTGAGCAACAACGACAACATTAACAACATCCCCAACCCCAATCCACCAGCGATGCTTGCTGTCTCCATGGCTACAGCAAAGTACCCTGAACCTGCATAACTACACACACCACCAGGACCACTCACTCCCAATAATGCTGTACCCTGTACTCGCTACAAAGTCAGCATCTCATTCCTATTTCGCCCCCGGTTTGTAATCCAAGTTGAAGAATTATAACAACAGTGGAAAGGCTTTGGTTATTTACTGGTAAACCTCACCCTGCTCCCTCCGGCCGGCTGTGGAAGAGTGGCCGTGGGATGAAATATTCATAGCCGTTTACTGTGGTTTCAGGCCGGGCTTAGCGGCCAGCTACAACTCATATAGATAACATCGCATATCCGATGGGATCTCAGTGAGTAATTAGTCCCCAGTGAATTAGATACAACACATGTATGCGTAATGGGTTTGTGCACGGAGACAATAGGGTTTACTTTGAGGATTGAAACAACAAGTCTAGCCATGATGTTCAGTGTAAACGATCCACTTACTTATGTATCAGTAGTACTATTAACTCCTCATCAACATGCGGAACATGGTACATGCACAACTATATGATGCGTATCTTGTTATGGGTATATTATGTCATGGGTATATTATGGGTATGCAGGTATTGCAATAGCTCAGGGAATTTGACTCCCCTACCCTGTGGTACAGGTTCTTGACAGAACCGAAGGCTAGGGGAGCAAACCCTAAACAGAAAACCATGTCACTGTCGCAGCATCAAGGGTTGTTGATGTATGGAACTCCCAACCAGCCACTGCAGGACAAATAGTGTGGTGCCTGTCTGGACATGTTCTTGCCAGTGTGAGATGTCTATTTGTTCCTCGAGAGAGTGCTGCTGGTAACTTGGAAAAGCCAGCAGCACTTCAACACTTTTGCAGGCAGCTTTCATGAAATGTTACAGAAAGAGAGGGTGCCCTCATCTACGGTTCAAGGATATCATCGAGAGAAACCTGAAGCTGAGAGACATTAAGACCAACTCATGGACATCACTCTCACAGCAGACAGCTAAATGGAGAGCGACAGTCAAGTAATGAAAGCAGTTTTTGTTGCATCGCAACCGACAGCATGATGATGATGATGATGTCTATGTATCTTGTGAAACTTAGCGCCTTCTAAAGTTGTTTGCTTTACTACATGTATATTGCTAAAATAAATCCACGGAACGGCAAGGCTACCACACCCTTTGAAGCGACCGGACGCGGTGGCCGAATCGGTAGAGCGCAGGCCTCCTGTGCGGGAACTCGGGAGTTCAATTCCCGGTTGATTCAAGCCAATGACTTACTCATCCTCATATGACCTTAGATGTTGCCAGGACGTAAAATTGCAATAATCAACCAAAGCTCTAATGGCAATGACAACATCTAAATTAGTTGGGAACGGCTCAATGTGCATAATAATCTGCGGAAAAGGCCCTATAGACGATTTCCACAACCAATCTCCCCAATGATTGGCAGTGATGTGGGTAGTAGTTCAGTGCGCATGCTTCGCGGAATAGGGCCTACTACTAGAAAACATGGTGTAATTGTTTGTTTGTTTGTTGTTGTTTTACGTCCTAGCAACATCTAAGGTCATATCAGGACGGGGGGTGTAATTGTGTAGTATGTGCTGTCGGCGGGGGAAGGGGGTGGGGGCCGGGGTTTCTGGTGGATTTGCTTGGCAACATGAGTGACAGAAGGGAGCCTGGTAAGTAACTGTCGGGCGCAATGTATTTCGGTGCCTGGTGAGTTTCGGCGCGTTCGGTCTGGGCTTGTATATATGAAGAGTTCAGGCACAAAGTCCTGTCAACACCATTCCCCAAAAGTAATTAATATAAAAAAAAATTATCTAAAGGTAATTTAATTCTAACTAATTCCACTTTTCTCGAGATCAAATGATTATGGAGCAATGACCAAAAAATGGGAGTGTAAACAAAACTATTTTTTGCAGATTTGATACCAATATTTCTCTCAACCCATGGATTGGCGTTTATGGGGTTTTGTGCCTGAACTCTTCATATATATATATATATATATGTACATCATATTATATACATATATATATATATATATATATATATATATATTTGGGTATGTGTTGTGTGATTAAGTGCTTACGCACTATTCCTTGCATTAGTGTCCGGTTAGCACCAGTGAAAAAACGAAGGCAAGCCATGACATACAAATGAATTGACAGTGCTTGTAATCTTAGCTCTGAACAGGTAAGTGGTGCCTTTATTAATAATAAGTCCCCTTTGTGGCGAATAAAGTGTCGATATTGGGTATGGCAAACGTCCAGTTGATGTACTATTCAGCGATATCCTGAATATATCCATATGTCTGTCTACATGTGACTGGCAGATTTAACAAACATGTACAAGTATTATCCACCAAAGAAAATAGGTCAAATAAAGAATTAATACCTGATACTTTGCTAATGTGACGTAACCATGAAGACAACATGGATAGAACAATTATTGAGATGTATTTGGGTCGTCGATTTTATTTCATCACAATATTAATTTCTAAAGTAGTGTGGTTTGATATTTACTCATAATTAATATGTTAGGCACTTATGAAAACAAGTTTCCCAACCAATTGTAGTGGTCTGCACTGACCTCTCAGGCAAGTAACCACATAGACAGGTAGGCGTGGGGAGTGTGTTGATATCAGGGAGCCTAGGTGGTGTAATGGTTAGCACACTGGCCCGGAATGCAAAGAGATGTGGGTTCGAGTCCCGCTCTAGGCGCAGTATTTCCCATTTTCATCACCCCCACGACACTGCTTGCCATGATCAGGATCCTGTACAAGCTTTGCGCTGTATAGTTGTTGAACCTACCCTGTGTATGTGTGTGTTAGTGCATTGCCTGTATGTATGTAATTGTAAGCATTACAAGACTTACAATTCCAGGGGGACGAGTGTAGTGGTCTGCACTGACCTCTCAGGCAAGTAACCACATAGACAGATAGGCGTGGGGAGTGTGTTGATATCAGGGAGCCTAGGTGGTGTAATGGTTAGCACACTGGCCCGGAATGCAAAGAGATGTGGGTTCGAGTCCCGCTCTAGGCGCAATATTTCCCATTTTCATCACCCCCACGACACAATTATACTGTATATGTTCATTTATCGGATTAGATGCTTAGAAAGAAGTTTAGTTTCTCAAAAACCTCTGGGAATATGTGCTCTCCAGTCATTAAACGAAAACTGATTGTTCTAGTCATGTGATAAATATATACACATACAATCACATTGCGACAACGAATATTGATTTTTGTAATGCATCTTATTTTATTTGAATAGTTTCTTAAATTATCTCCGATTTCACTCTATGAAAACCTCATACATACAGACATATATATGGGTCAGGATCACGAAAAGAGTCCAATTGGTAGAAGTTGTCGGCGTCGAGCATGGATGTCGGCGTTGATCAGTATAATTATAATTTAGCATTGACATAGGTGTTGGAAAGTCTTTAAATTTATCCTGAATGTAAAGGTCGAGAAAATACAACAACCCAATTTGTTTCTAGGATAAGATAATATAAAACAAAGAAATGCATGACACTTTAAGAATTGCAACACGGACATCTGTTAAAGTTGTCGGCATCGATCATTGGATGTCGGCGTCGATCGGTATAATTATGATTTAGCATTGACAGAGGTGTTGGAAAATCTTAAAAGTTATCCTGAATGTAAAGGTCGAGAAAATAAAACAACCTGATTTGTTTCTAGGATAGTTTAATATGAACCAAAGAAATGCACTACACTTTTAAGAATTGCGACGCCGACATCTTCACTTGACCACCGATTGGCCCGTTGTCTACTCTGTCTATAATGGACATCCATAGGACTGCCATTGTAGAGAGAACCTATTGACCGACTAGGACGGTCCTTTATACTTGACTAACTGACGGAATGGATTGACACCAATGTTTTTTTCTGTTATACTTGACTGACTAGGACGGTCCTTTATACTTGACTGACTAGGACGGCATTGTCTTGGAAGTCAGCAATCAGTGCTGCTTTGTATTTCAGGAAACTGGAGTCCGGAGTTCTTCCAATCTTGAAGCGCACTGCCAGTTGACAAATTGTGAGGCCCACTGACTGAGTAGCCTCTATCAGCTTCACTTTCTCATTGAGGATCAGATGGTGTCGTGATGGACAGAGAATCTTGATCAAATAGGTGAAACAATGGTTCATTGTCCGTTAGACACAGAGGCAATGATATTACATTAAAGGGGTGCAGTGATGGGACCAGCACATTTAGCCGTTATTGACATTGATTCGTTATTGACAGAGGCCGTTATTGACAGAGTAGACTGTATATAGATATAGATGTGAAGATGACGATTGATTTGAATTAATACTCGCTATAGCATTGCATGCATTATGTGCATTATACATACATGTGGGCATACTGAGGCAATGTAATAGAACATGTTACTGCTAAAGCTTAGGGTTTCAGAGTTGTGACATGCATGCCAAAACAAATTAGAAATGATTCCACTTCAAATATCTAAAAAATTAGACATTTAAAATAAAAGTTACTTCAATATAAAGTAATTCGCTACACTCGGCTGTAATGGAGAGAAAGATGAGCCAAGATAGAAAACAGAAGGAGAAACTGGTTTAAATAATATATTTAATAGAAAACAAATCAGACCTTGGCAGGTGGATCAACATGTATCAGGCAGTGACAGGGCCAGGAATCATACGCTGACTGGGATGTGCAACCAGGCAGTTCAGTCCTATTACAGGTGGTAGTACATTCAGGTAGATTCAAGTCATGGATCAGCGCTCACCCCCCGAGAAAGAGCGTGAGTGTGTCGGGAAACGATGTGTATGTTAGCAGTGTCAAGAGCAGAGTAAGTGAAAGTAGGCAAGGCAATTCAGCAGGAAAGGTAAACAGACAGCAGCCTTGTGAGCAAATTACCCATGTTAGCCTCGGTCCAACATGCACAATTTACATTATAACAATCACATCAATATATCCACCTCAGAAAAATGGGAGAAATTTAAAACCATCGGACTATGCAACATTAAGCTCACTGTGTGTTGTATTTCTACTATAATTGATCCTCTGAAAGTGATACATGTCTTTAAGATCAATGCAATCAAATGCGACAGCAATCTACTCATCTCCCCAGCTGTCCTTCCGCCTGTCAGGTATTGTCTTCTGGCATATCATAACCCGATGTTTTGTGAGTTACGTCCATTTATTTAGATACATCTACCAGGGCGACCATTGAAATGTATCTTCTTTTAGGGTATCGTAACTTCCACTTAAGATCCATAAATTGTTTGACGGTTGGAGTGAAAGCAATCAAAATGAGTGGAACGGACACACCGGATCGTGCATAACACAACTGTATGTATTTCAGTGCGCACACTTATGCTATTGCACACACAAATACCAGTGTAGAAGTATGCCAGTGCACATATCTGTCAGTACACAAATCTGTCAGTTCACATAGTTGTCAGTGCAAACAAATGTATCTGCACACAAATGTAATGTCACAACATTTCGGGAATGTCGGCAGCATTTAAAAAAACCATCAGTGATATTATTTATGCATATATTCATTAGTAGACATGTTAATTGTGTACAATTCATCCTCCTACTTTTGCTGCTCCTTACATTGATACTTCCAGTGCGCGATTGACACTATTCGCAGCACTGGTAACGGTGGGGGGGTTGGTTGTGCCACCTGTCACCTGTCTCACCGTGAAAAGGGGGTCCCCATAAATTAGTACACAAAATATGTGAATTATAATTGATTATAATAATATAAATAACGAAGCATATACCAATATTTAATTATATTTACTATTACTGTTGTACGATATTATATGTATTAGGAATCGCGCACCAACGCCCAGTCCGGGTGCGCGAATCGGGCGCCAACTGTATAGCGGTATAATCTGTCTCACTCCTGTTATAATGAATCTTTCCTTATGAACCCTTATACTCGCATAACGTTCATACATCACATGTACAATGCCCATATCATAATCCAGGACAGAATATATACAAATATGTCCTTCATTACATAATTATTCCAGAATGAGCCTGCTCACACAGGTTTTCCTCACTCCTGCCGGCATGAATCGTATACTAGTCTTCATACCAACAATCTATATATTATGACGAGTGACAATCATGTCCTATGACGAGTGACAATCAGGTGAATGTTTTCTGACAAGACTCGGTATTGATCAGTCTTTGACAGGGCTGTTTCTTTGGTTGGGGTTTTACATCGTGGCAACATGGAAGGTCACAACAGGGCGGGCATCAACTTGTGACAGTGTGTACTATTGACCACGTTATAGTGCTGTCCGACAGAGCAACCAGGCTTCTGGCACCATGTCCCGATTTCTCACTCAGTCATATTTTCCTGACGCTGAGCTAACCAGTCCTTGGCATATACCAGTAATGCCGAGACCCCGATGTTTGTTTGTTGTTTTACATCCTATCCTAATAATGCCGAGCGCCTGGCCAGGAAGTCACAAGTATCAATTTTTAAGTCATTGGTTTGACTCGACCAGGGTTCGAACACACAATCCCATGTTCTACCAACACGGGAGACGGACGCTCTAACTCATTCGGCCATCTCGTCTGGTCCCGAGACCCCAAATAGCCAATGTCAAACCTTACTCTTTCTGATGTGGGTCGTTAAACAAACCAAGTAATGTGCAGTGTATGGCCATACTTTGTGACCTTACTATAAAAAGGTCCTATCTGACAAAATGGTCCTTTTGAGATAATGAGGACTGAAGCTGTGTAACTGCATGATAGCAAAGCAGATAGAACAATATTAGTTTTAATATATCTCAGTGAAAACTACCAGTTGAGAAACAGCTGTGTAACTGTATGATAGCCTTTTGTAGAGAGAACATTTTGACATCCATGACACCAATTCGGTCACTTTGTCAGATAGCAAGTTTTAATAGTAAGGTCACAAGATAGCAACATGTATTAATTGTATCAAACATTGGTTTGACTCAGCCGGATTCGAACGCTTGATCATCCACATGGGAAGACTATGCTCGTATCGATTCGACCACCATATCCGGTATAGATTATTTCCGGTAGATATTATGACTATGTATTTTGATCGTATTATTTGAGAAAAACTAAATTTGCTATCGCACCCTCCTCATGTTACAAGACCTTTTATGTTCGGTAGATTAAAACAGTGAACATACTTTGATCTTAGATATCTATTTATTTGGCATCTAATAAATACTCCAGAATCACACCAACCATCATTTATGCAGCGTTAAGAATCGATGAGATTACAAAGGAGTCACAAAGCTATGCTCACTTTAATGTCTCCTTCATGAATTCTATATTAGTAGCTTTCCGAACCAATTTACAAAGTACTCCTATCCAATATTCCTCAATTACCCATACTGACATCATCTGGGCTGTTAGCATTACTCCCCACCAACATCATCCCACCGGACCCGTTGCCGACAAACCCACCCCAGCCACTCAGTTCTCACACCATCAGACTATGGCAGCACACCAGCACACGATCCATCAACACCAACTTCTACTCACCACACTCTGCTCTCCCTTAAGCTGGCATTCCATGCACACAAACAGAAAATTGTGTATTCAGAAACATATGCAGCAAGTTCAACTTTAGCATGGTGCTACGACTATGCAAAGACAACTGGTCAGGAAACCTGATTTCTGATTATTTCTCCACGATTCCTCAGCAGTGCTAATCCCTTGTCAAAGTGCGAACTCATGGCAATTTATTGTGCTATCCAAATGGGAGACCAGGCTGCCAGCCAACTCTATATCCTACCCAGTGATATTATCCTGGCACTGATCTAGCCAGTCCTTGTCATATTATATTACTGCAGACGACCATGCTATGTAGCAGCAGTTATCAATTGTATTAGTCAATGGTTTGACGCGGCTAGAATTCGAACTACTTTCACATGGTAAGTCCGCACTATTACCAATTCGGCCACCGCATCTAGTAAGCATTGTAAGGAGCTGATAGAGAAACAAAATGACTGTTTATCCACTAAGTATAGTAAGTAGTACCCTATAATTTAATACCGCTGTCACACTACGATGTAATGAGCCAATGTGAGCCTGACGTGACCACTTTTCATCATTATGTTGCCGTACGTTTGGTTACGTTATGATGACGTCAGAATGACGTTAGACTGACATCGAGCTAAGTCACGTTACGTCGTCTTATGTTGGCACGCGTCAAGGTTTTGAACCTGTTCAAAACTTTCGACATGACGCACAGGTAAGGGTTTACGTTCGCCATACGTTCTGTACACGTTTGGCGACCGTCAATGCCGTTAAACGGATGTTAGTCAAACGTTCCTCACTATGTTCCACTACGTTCCACTACGTTCCACTACGTTCCACTACGTTCCACTACGTTCCACTACGTTCCACTACGTTCCACTACGTTCCACTACGTTCCACTATGGTCCACTACGGTCCACTACGTTCCACTACGTTCCACTACGTTCCACTACGGTCCACTACGTTCCACTCGGTGACCCACATTAAAGCTAGTGGAAACGCCCATGCGGCATAATGGGAACGTCAGGAGAACGTCAGGAGAATGTCAGGAGAATGTACGTTCAGCGTTTCGCCAATGTTTAATGACGTAAGTAACATAAGGTAACATAAAGCAACATAGTTCTGGCGATGGAATAACGTTCATAACGTTCCGTGAGCATCAGTAGGTTGTCCTCTCTCATTAAATGATGCGATCACTGCGCTTTACCATCGTTACGCGCTCGTCAACTACGCTGCATCCACGTTCAACTTGTGCCCAAATTTGCATACTACGCCGAGAACTTCGACGTTTTTCACGTTCTCCCTACGCTGACGTTGTTGCGTCATAGTGTGACAGGGCCATTACATTTCAATCACAAACAACGGTCTCCCTCGGTCCAATGGGTCCTGCACTGGTAATGACGACACCCAGACCATGCAGCGACAAGTATAAGCATTTACGTAATTGCTTTGACACAGCATTAATATACAATAACCCGCAACATGGGAGCAGGTGGGCACTCAACGCATTCGGTCACTCCCATCTGGGTATCGCTTCATACTATAATCGCAGTATGATTGTTACACAATGTCTCTTTTCATCAGTCCATTGATTGGCCTATCCTGGTAATGGTGACACCCAGGACATGTAGTGACAAGTATACAAATTAAACTCATTGCTTTGACCCTGCATTCAAATACAACATAGGAGGCAGGCGGGCGCTCAACGCATTTGGCCACCCCATGTGGTTATCGGTTCGAATTGTAAAGTAAGGCCAAATCAAAGAACGAAATTGATGATCGTCTCCTCCCGTGCCTGAACAGTCGCCCGCCACTGAATTTTTTTTAATGTGTTTATCTCTTTAAAAACTGTTAAGGAATGCGCCGAGCTAGGAGCAATTCAACTTTTGTATCAATTTGTATATCATAGGTTAGATTCGACCAGGGTTCGAACCCAACAGTTCGAATCCCAACGACCTACCAGAACATGTGACGGATACTCAAATCATCCGAGCACCGCATCTGGTTGCATATTAAATCTACGTCAAGAATTTAAAAAAATAAAATAAAACCCGCCCGCCAGACCCGGATTTTTATTTCAAAAGGACGATGAACAATTGTTTAAATTTATTTGGCATAATCGTTGTGTGATCGTTATACAACGCGCCCCACGCCGTTTCCACGATAACACCACCGGCCTTGGCATCGTGTTGTCGCGCCTGGCTCCCGCTGTGAGCGAATAATGGAGGCCAATGTCTGCCAGGTATGTCTGCAGCAGCCATCAGCAGTTACAACCTGATTGTCGGACACATCGACTATCGATGTGAACATGGCCGACTTATAAATAAGTAAGTCTGAAAGCAATGCTCGTCAACTGCCGATATATGTGTTTCATTATTCAAACTACCCTCACCGTCGAAGGAGAAGCGTCTGATTTACTAACAAATATTGCCAAATTAGAGGGCACGAATAATTAGCTTCATTGATTTATCTCGTTGTTTGTATGTTTGTTGTTGGTGTACATGTACTTGCGTTAATTGTGAGATGTAATTCTGTCCTATTAGCTGCAGAAATTTGGTGCTTTTGGGTGGATGATTGTTGGGGTTTTACACCCTGGCAACATTAAAGGTCATATCCGGACAGGTACCGGTGTGTGACTGTGCACATTGATAGGGACTTGATAGTGCTGCTGCACTGGGAGATCAGGTCGCTGTCCCCATGACCCGATATCCCCCAAGGTCATATTATCCTGATATTCTCCGAAGCTGCCCCAATCCTCTCCTATTATTGCCAAGCACCAGGCTATTTAGCGACCAGTAATATGTTTACAAGTCATCGATTTGATTTGGCTCAGGTTTGAACTCCCGACCTTCCGCACGAGGAGGCATGACTTTAGCACATGATCATTGCAAAGAGACACAAACCTAAATGGGACCCTAGCAATAATTGAGTTAAGTATCAGATGTCATTCTAGAATAGATAGATCAATATGTGTATTCGTAGCTGCACAGATTTTACGCCTCTAGAGGACACTTATAAACATATTACTGGTTGTTACATAGCCTGGTGTTTGGCAATAATAGGCTTAGGACAATATCAGGGTAATATGACTATAAGATATGTAAGTATCCGAACGCCCCCCACAACACGACGTGACGTCATGACTATCGAACCAATAAAGTTAGTTACATTACAGAATCCATTGTGTCGATACATCTTTACATGGTGTCAGATGTTAAAGAAGACCTATGGCGCTTCACGGGTTGAAACCTCCAGGATATCTGAACCTGGACGAGAAGATGGCCGTCAATTGGCGATGGTGGATGGAGGCATATGAAATATATGCTGTGGCCGCAGGTATATCGACGAAGACGGAACGGATTCAATGCTGCATATTCCTCCATGTTGCAGGGGTAGAGGCGCAGAAGGTGCATCATACGTTTGCACTAGACTGAACAGACAAAGACAAAATTGCTCCCTTGATCGACGCGTTTACTAGGTACTGTGAAGGGAAGACAAATATAACAGTCGTTCGATATGAATTCAATTCTTTTAATCAAGGTGAACAGAATATGGATTCTTTTATTAGAGAGCTGAAACACAGAATACAATACTGCTGTTATGAACAATTGGAAGCTTCTTTACTGTGCGATAGGATCGTATGCGGTGTGACAGATGATACCTTGAGGAACAGGTTGTTAGAGATGCCTGATCTCAAATTGGAGGAATGCATACAACTATGTCGATTAAGTGAAATCAAATCGACACAAGTCAAGCAGATGGAATCACATCAGGTCGACGCTGTAAATACGGGATACAAACGGGGACAACAGTCGTCGGGAGGAACGTCTCCTTGGTTACGGCGGCCCAGCGGTCGAGGTCAAATGCAACAAGCAAGTCGAGGCGCGGGTAACAAGTGTAGTCAATGTGGCTATGCTCACGTGACAGGAACATGTCCGGCTCGAGGGAAGGAATGTCTAGGATGTCGAAAAATTGGACATTTCGTAAGGATGTGCCGGATGCAACAAGCTCCAGGGAGGAATGCGGCTATCTACGAGATTGACGTGAAGGATGACGTCATAGATAACCAGGAGGAGGACAGTTCCGAGTATAATGTGAATGGAGACCTATTTGTGGGCACACTAGGTGCTAGTGACAGTAAAGACAAAGATTTGTGGTACACTAGTTTTTGTGTCGATGGCCTGAATATCCATTTTAAATTGGATACAGGATCAGAGGCGAATATTTTACCCTTAAAGATGTACACTAAGATAAGTACAGCGTGTTTGATTCCATCGGTGTGTCACGTAGTGACATATGGTGGACACAGGATACGACCCCATGGGGAGGTATCCCTTAATGTCGGGGGTCACACAATTAAATTTCAAGTAACGGATGCCGGGTGCGCAATACTGGGAAAGCAGTCGTGTGTCCAATTAGGCTTGTTGGCACGCTTGGATGTCATCGACGCGATCGACGAAGATACTGTCGCAAAGAAATTGGTTTCAGGGTTTAGGGCTAATCAAAGTTAACGCTAAGATTCACATTGATAATAATGTATGCCCTGTAATCGACCCTCCACATCGAGTGCCTTTAGCCATTGTGAATGACGTGAAAGTGGAATTAAAAAGAATGTTAGACTTAGGAGTCATATTACAACAGGACGAGCCTACCCCTTGGGTTAATTCTGTGACAATAGTCCGTAAAGCTGGAAAATTAAGGATCTGTCTAGACCCTACTAAGTTAAATAAAGCTATACTAAGGGATCCATACCCAGGAAGAACTGTAGAAGAGGTAGTAGCAACGTTACATGGTGCCAAATATTGTTCAGTGCTCGACGCAAACAGCGGGTACTGGCAAATCGAACTAGACGAGGGTAGTTCTAAGTTATGCACATTCAACACCCCGTGGGGCAGGTTCAGGTTCACTCGACTCCCTTTTGGGATCAAAACAGCCGGGGACATCTTCATCCAGGAGATGAATGGCATTCTGATGGATCTCCCTGGGGTACATGTCATCACGGATGATATTTTAGTGCACGGGGCAACAATTGATGAATATAACTTAAGACTGGAGGCTGTTCTGAAGCGAGCTGATCAAGTAAACCTGAAACTGAACCCGAAAAAGTCGAAAATATGTAAGACAGTTGTTAACTATGTAGGACATGTTATAACGTCGGACGGCTTAAAACCTAATATAGATAGAATACAGGCAATTGTCGACATGCCAAGCCCTTCAGACAAACCTGCATTACAACGTTTCTTAGGGATGATGGGTTATGTACACACATTCATCCCCAACATGGCGCATATAACAAGTTCATTAAGACACGTCTTGAAAAAGATGTGGCTTGGCATTGGGAAGCAGATCAAGCATTAGCTTTCGAGACTGCAGAATTACAATATTGAGGTACAATACTTGAAGGATACTGAATTATTCTTTGCAGATACCCTGTCGCGAGCCCACATGTCGAGTGTAAACCCTGACGACCTTTACGATCGGGATTTATCCATAGCCTCCATTGGGATTGATCCGGACGTGGTCCAAGCCGTTAAGCGGGAAACAATGTTGGATTCGGCATTACAAAGAGTTGTTGAATTATCACTACATGGATGGCCTATGGAGGGAAAAGCCCTCGACTCAGATGTTCAGATGTTTTTTAGATTTAAGGATGACATAACTGTGTTCGACGGGATTCTATTGAAAGGCTCACAAATAATTATCCCTAAATCCATGCGATCAGATATGTTAACAAAATTACATGAGGCTCACTTAGGTATCATAAAAAGCAAACAATTGGCGAGGGACACAGTGTTCTGGCCGGGTTTAATGGGAGCGTTAGAGGACAACGTGTCACGGTGTACTGTTTGTCAAGAGTGTCGAAAAATGCCAGCTAAAGAACCATTAATTAGCCATGTTATAACCGATATACCATATAATAAAATCGGAGTTGATTTGTTTCATGTTGGAGATAAGGATTACATGATAATTGTTGATTATTACTCTAAGTTCCCAGAAGTAATTGAATTGGCAGAAACGACCAGTGGAGCTGTTATTTTGGCCCTAAAACAAACATTAAGTAGGTACAGCATTCCAAGGCATGTAGTGTCAGACAACGGGCCCCAATTTGCGAGCAGGGAATTTCGTGAATTTGCTGTACATTATGGATTTGAATCAATATTTACTAATCCCATGAACGCACAAAGCAATGGACAGAGTGAACATGCCGTCCAAACGTTCAAACACATGATAAAAAAATGTAAGAAGGATGGGACTGATATTAGAATAGCGATGCTTAACTATCGAAACACAACATTAGAAGGGATGGGGGCTCCCCAGCTCAAATGTTGATGTCGAGACGTTTAAGGTCTTGTATCCCAGTATTAGATGACAATCTCAAAGCTATGATAGAACCATCGAAATCCAAACAATTAACACATAGACAAATCACCCAAAAGATGTATTTTGACAAACGTGCAGGTCGAGAACAGTCATTGTTACAAGTAGGGGACAAAATAAGATACAGAAATTATAATAATGAGTGGGAAGTAGGTCATGTCGTAGAAACAGATGAAATGCGGAAAAGGGATTATAGGATACGTAATAACAAGGCAAACATATTGAGAAGAAATAGGCGATTTCTTTTCAAATGTCCGCAAGCACAGGTGAAAGAACAAACAAAAACAAAGGGGCAGATAACACCCACAATACACTCACCTTACACTACGCGATATGGTAGGGTCAGCATGCCTCCAAAACGTTTTGAGACAAAGGCCACGTGATATAGAGTACACTAGGTTAAACAATGATTTGTCACGCCAATACAACTGTAAGAAGTGACATGTACGCGTACAGGAATAGTATGACATGACGCTTCATCTAGTAGGTCAAATGAAGAAGGTGAACAATATTGTTAAATTAAGAATAGGCGGTTATTAGTGGCGCTCGTACATGTTCGTTCATCTGGACGAACGTATAGTAAAACACAAAACATCGGTCACAATAATTGTATGTGTTGATATGTATTCATTGAAACAGACTTTATACAGACATGGTTGCACCTTCCCACAACAAATAAGTCATTCATACTCTGAAACCATTGAAACGGATGGGCGAGATGAACATCATTGTTAGAGAACAGCGTATGACATAGCACATAAGGATATAACAAATAAGTCAGTTGGTAAATACAGGTACGTATAAGAAAATGTTAACCGATAACTATAAAGTCATGGCAAGGTTTCACACCATGAGTATATCATATAATCACAATGAACCATTACCTGATTAATCATTACTTGTTGCTAAGAGGGGAAGATGTAAGATATGTAAGTATCCGAACGCCCCCCACAACACGGCGTGACATCATGACTGTCGAACCAATAAAGTTAGTTACATTACAGAATCCATTGTGTCTATACATCTTTACAATGACCTTTGGTGATATTGGGTCATGGGTGACAGTGGACTGATCTCCCAGTGTGGCAGTCTATAAAGTCCCTATGAATGTGCACAATCACACACCGGTACCTGTCTGATATGAATGGTTGCAAACCGAATACCTCCAACTATATGCGGATGATACAGTCATATACGCGCAGGGGACCACAGAAGAGGAGGTAATAACTAAAGTAAATAAGCTCCTACTAAAAGTAGACGAGTGGTGTGAGTCCAACAAAATAACCATCAACACAAGCAAATCAAACACAGTTCTCTTCTTGCATAAACAAATGCCAGAAAGAAAACTACACTGTGAGCTGGGAAACCAAACATTAGTAAATGTAGACCATTACAAATACCTAGGCCTTGAGTTGGACAGCCAACTGAACTAAACCTATGTAGAAACAAAATTATCCAAAAGGTAAACCACAAACTGTGGCTATTTGCAAAGCTATGACACCAGAAATGTCAATAACAATCTTCAAAGGCATGGTGCTCCCCTATTTTGACTATGGAGATGTAAAGTACATGGCTGTGAAAAAAGAACTTCTGAAAAAACTGCAAATACTGCAGAACAGAGTCCGAAAGATCTGCCTCAGACTAGACAGCTGCATCCCACCTATGAAATACACAAAAGAACCAAAAGAATAGGAGAATACTTCATTTGAAAACATTACCATATAGCTATAGTCAAACAATAAACTCCTAACAAAACCAGAAAGGGTTACTAGAGCAAATAATGGGCCACTAATAAAGCAGACCAGAAGCCAAATAAAAGCTCACGAGAGAAGGACGCTGGAAATGTATCCCAAGATGTGGAATTCCCAAATGGTAAAGTAACAACAAATTCCTGACCTAAAAACATAGAAACAATATCTGTGCAAAATAAGGCTAGGAAAACCTCACTAAGCTGTACTGCAAAGGGACATGTGATATGTCATGGCCCCCAGCGGAATGCCCAATGGAAGGTAACCATGCCAAAAGTAGCCAGATAGCACACCACACAGCTACATACAAACCTATGATATCTAAATAGGAGTAGGCTAGTCTAGTAGTAAGAGTAGACAAAAATAAGGCACATATATGCCAAGAAAAAAAACTAAAAACTAAAAACTAAAAACTAACATAGGCTGCTAACCATACCAACAAACTATCTATTTGCTACTGAAATGCAGGCAAACAAATAACTTATCAGCAGCTACTGTTTGATAAGATAACACAACACTACAGCTGGCCACCATTACATATAAGACCATGGCTTATATGTAATGGACAGTATAAATACAGCCTCAACAAAAAAATATAATTTGTTTTTAAATGTTCATCCTCGGCTACTGTACGTCAAAGATATGGTTATTCTGACATATTTCTTGCTTGCCACCACATAGGCTACTCTTTCTAATAAGAAGTGAAGGGTCTTTTATAGGCACTGTCCCACAGACAGGCCCACACATAACCCAGCCTTTAATGAACCAGTTGTGGACTGCTGGTTGGAATGGGAAATAACCCAAACTAGAAATGGGTCCACTGAGCAGGATCGATCGGATGACTGACACCCTCACAGGTGGACACGCTACCGCCTGAGCTACATCCCGCTCCCCTAATATGCCACAAAGTAATATTATCCATATACCATGCTACCCATTCTTAATGCTGAGAACGAGGCCAGGTAGGAACAAGTATCAATTCTATAAGCTCTCGTTATGACTCAGCTGGGTGTTCGAAATCCCGACCTTCCTCATGGGAAGCACAGTTTTATCACATGATCCATGCAAAAGGACACACATCTGGATGGAACCCTAGCTACACTTGAGTTAATTGTGAGACATCATCCTGGGATATATATACATTTAACCGATGATGTGTATAGGTTAAAGCTAGGGTCTGCATCAATCCCTGGTCCAATATTGTGTTGAATTGTCATATATTCACAGTCTCGGACTATATTCAGGGACAGTGTATATATCTATGTTCTCGACAAATGGAACGCTAAAGGCAAGAGAATTGAGGACCTTGTGGACGCTCATGCTCTGTGTGTATTGAACGATGGTTCATACACATATTTGCATCCCGGCTACGGAACATACTCGGCCATCGATCTCAGCATTGTAGAACCAGAACTGGTGCTGGACTTTTCGTGGAGGGTCTGGGATGACCTCTGCAGGAGCGACCACTTCCCAATTATTCTTAATTGCGGGGAGGCATCTCCCATAGAGCGAGAGAGGAGCTGGCGGCTTTGTTAAGCCGACTGGCCCACCTTCCAGACTCTATGTCGTCAGGAGTTCACTCCAGACATCAGTGACATCGATGCCTTCACTAAGATGCTGAGATGGATGGCGGAGAAAACTGTTCCGAAGACCTCGGCAACTCCCAAGAGTTTGACGCCTCCATGGTTAGATGACGGCTGTAGGAGGGCTATTAAGGAATGAAAGAAAGCTCAGCGTAAATTCCACAGGAGACCGACTGCTGAAAATCTGGCGCTCTTTTGAATTCTGCGCGCTCGCGCTCGCAGAAGAATCAAAGAAGCGCGGAGGCAGTGTTGGAAACAATTTGTTTCTAGCATCACCATGCACACGCCGTTGGGCAAAGTATGGACAATGATCAGGAGAATCAAACGAAGGGGAGGTGATTCTTCTGTAGTCCAGTACTTGAAACACAACGGCACCATTCTCACATCACTCGACGAAATAAGTGAAGAATTGGCTTGCACCTTTGCTGGAAACTTGTCTTTGGTGAACTGCCTCCCGGGCTTTCGGGTGGTCAAGGAACACCAAGAGCGAAAGCTCTTGGACTTTTCTTCCGATGGCGAGGAGCACTACAACTCCCCATTCAGTATGGGTGAGTTGAGGTGTTCTTTGGAAAGCTTGCATGACACAGCAGTTGGACCTGATGGAATTCATTATCAATTTTTGAAACATCTCCCTGAACATGCACTGAGACTGTTGCTTCAACTCTTCAACAACATCTGAGAGCCAGGAGTCATACCCGCCTCTTGGCGGGAGGCGACAGTACTACCGATTCCCAAACCTGGTAAAGACCAGAGTGAAGCCCACAACTATCGTCCCATAGCCCTTACAAGCTGCATCTGTAAAACCATGGAGCGCATGGTAAACACCCGCCTCGTCTGGCTACTGGAGTCAGGACACCACCTGTCCAACCTTCAATGTGGCTTCAGACGGGGCCGCAGCACCCTCGACCATTTGGTGTGCATGGAGACCTTCATAAGAGATGCTTTCCTTAAGAAGGAGCATGTTGTGGCTGTCTTTTTCGACCTCGAAAAAGCCTATGACACAACGTGGCAGCATGGCATCATGGAGGATCTTCATGCGATTGGCTTTCGTGGCCACTTGCCAATTTTCATCAGGAACTTTCTAGCCTTCAGGCATTTCCGCGTCCGTGTCAAGACTACCTATTCCCGCCTACACTCACAGGAACTAGGAGTACCTCAAGGCAGCATACTGGCCGTGACCCTTTTCAGGGTCAAGGTCAATGGTATTGCTGCTGCTGTAAAGCGGGGGGTCTCCTGTAGTCTTTTCGTGGACGACTTTGTTTTATATTACAGCGGTGCTAACATGAATGTCATAGAGAGACAGCTACAACCAAGCATAAATGGGATCCATCGATGGTCAGTTCCGAATGGTTTCAAATTGTCCAAGACCAAAACAGTCTGCATGCACTTCTGCCTGCTGCGTAGAATGCATGCGGAACCGGAGCTGACCCTTGGGTGGGGAACCCATTAAAGTCGTTGAGAAAACCAAATTTCTGCGGCTCATTCTCGACGCAAAACTGTCTTTTGTGCCACATATAAAGTACCTGAAAACAAGATGCCTGAAAGCGCTGGATATTCTGAAGGTGCTGTCCGGCTCAGAGTGGGGAGCAGACAGAGATGTTCTGCTCTCCGTGTACCAAACCTTGGTTCGGTCACGAGTGGATTACGGCAGCATCGTATACGGTTCCGCAAGGAAATCATATATTGGGCTGCTAGACACGATCACCACCAGGGACTGCGCATGGCCCTTGGGGCCTTCCGCACCTCACCAGTTCAGAGCCTTTATGCCGAAGCAAATGAACCATCACTTAACAACAGGAGAATCAAACTGGTCATGCAATATGTAGTCAAGATAAAAACTAATGCATTGAATCCTGCACACAATTGTCTGTTCGAGCAACATGACAAATCCAGGTATGAAGCGAGGCCGAATTACATCCGGCCACTATAGCTCCAAATGAAACCTCATTTGGAGGCCTTGGGCGTGGATTTGGAGGTGTTGGAGGATGCCAAAGTCCCAGAACATCCCCCGTGGTCCTTGAGAAAGCCATCGGTTATCCTCCGACTCACGGAACTGAGGAAGTCTGGGACACATCCACTCGAGTACCAAGGACTGCATGCAGAGATTCAAGGCCAGTTTTCAGACCACCTCTCCATATACACTGATGGTTTGAAAGACCAAAGCCGGGTAGCTGCTGCGGCAGTCTGCCAACGGGAAAAGTTTGGTGTACGTTTGCCCGATCAGAGCTAGATTTTCACTGCAGAAGCCCGAGCACTCCTTCTCGCTTTGGAGTGTATCGAGGTATCCAACCACACTAACTATGTTATATACAGTGATTCGTTCTCTTGCCCCCTGGCTGTTGCTGGGCTGAAAACGAATCACCCTATTCTAGCAACGGTCATTTATAAAATGAACCAACTGACAATGGATGGGTATGACATCCACCTGTGCTGGGTGCCTGGCCATGCTGGCATACAACGAAACAAACGAGCTGATCGGGCTGCGAAGAAGGCCATGAACTGTGATCTTGAACCATGTCTGATCCCTCACTCTGATCTGAAACCACTAATAACCAACGGTTCTACACTGCAGACAGTATGCATGACCTTTTTACTAAGGTAAAACAGGAAAACATTTTAGCCTTTTTGAGGGCAGCTGGACTGTACCACCTCATATAGTTTACTAAATAGATTCTATCAATTATTAATAAAACTTATATTTTTCTATGGGAATTTGTTTCCCTTGACCACAAATATATGATTGTGAGCTTTCTAATTTAATGAGTGTCTATTGACACATAGTGTCTATTGACACAAAGGAAGAAGGGAAGGCGGGGTTGGAAGTAAGGCGTTTATTTACGCCTCAAACAAACAGAGCATACAGAGGGAGAGGCTCAGGAGGAGCAGGTAAAGAACTCATAAGGAGCAATGTAAGGTAAATCAAACAATGGAGAAAGGTAGAAGGGGCTCATGAGGAGCAGTGTAATGAGGAGCAATGTAAGGAACTCATAAGGAGCAATGTAAGGTAAATCAATAAATGGAGATAAGGTAGAAAGGGCTCATGAGGAGCAAAGTACAGGTGAATGAAGGTTATAGTTGAGTGTCAGTAGATGAGGGAGGGGGTGCCGAGGAGCCCTCCACCCTGCTGGAAGAGAGAGTATAGGAAGAAGATGGGTGGGTGGAGAAAAAGGGTAGAGAGCTGGAAGGCGGCAGGAGGGCGAGTGCCTGAGGGAGGCCGGCGGGCGACCTTATAAGGGGAGGGAGGGCGGCAGCGGGTGAGGTGTGAATGCTGCCGGCCCGGGGGAGGGCGAGAGGTGGCGAGCAGCGGGCGTCGGGTGAGGCGCGAGTGCTGCGCGGCAGGGGGGGCGGGGGGAGGAGGCGGCGGGCGGGCGTCGGCCGAGGTGGGAAAGCATCGCGACAGCGCGGGGTGGGGGAGGGTCTCTTCCTCTCCTCGCATCAAACGTAATGCTACGCATTACGACCAATTGATCGTCTGCTTTTACATGTAAAAGCGATGGTTTGAACAAAAAACAAACATTTCTCGCCGTGAATATGACCTATGCTGCCGACACGGTGTAAAGCAACCACCAATCAATCAATCAATCAATCTCTGCTATATTCCGGACTCATGCATGGTCCCATTTCAATATAGTGCTTCCATCTGGTGGAATCCATCCTTACCGTTACATTGTAAATCATATCGGTGTTGGTATCTAATGGCAGTTACATGACTCAAAATGGATGCCAATCTGGTTGAAGTGGCCAAAGTTAGTGAACACCATCAAAAGTAATATGAAATGTGTATATTTAGGCACAAAGTAACATGTTATTCACAACCCATTCAAGGCAACGATTACTGGAGTACGATGATGCGTGTTCCAGTGCCGATTAACTGAGGACTAGTGATCAGAATGCCTTTAAAACTTAACCGCCGTTTGCTATGTATAAGGAGTATAATTTATTATGCGTATATAAATCCCGGAATTAAATGGTTTTATTATTAATATTATCGATCGATTAATAATTAATTATCCTGCATTTGGGGCTTGTTATGGATATCTTGATATTGCCCAACCAATGCCCTTCCCCTGCGAGCCCGGGACTGCCCTAGGTGGCGGCAAAACGGTGGGTTCGGCAGTCGGGCCGCCATACTTGTTCATTGTTGGCCAAGATTTCAAACTTTGTAACCGGTAGGCATATAATTGCTAGCCCAGACAGCAATAAGGACTTGTCCATCCCATCACTGCTACGCTTTCCTCCTTGTTTGAATGTAGGTAATTTATATATATATATATATATATATATAATCCTATTAGCCGCAGACATTTGGTGCTGTCAATCCACAAGCGTAACTGGGAATTGTTGGTGCTTTGTTACTAACACTAGTGCTGGAACTTGGGATAAGCGACCCAGAGTACAGCGCTGTGTCTGCCTCGTTTTGGAGAATGTCCAGTTAACCTGCTACGATGTGGGATTGATTCTGGCCCTGGTATCGCCAGCACTCAACACAAATGTAGACAAGCCTGGCGACAAAAGTATTGTTTGTTGGCTCGAAGTTGAGAAAGCCAAGGTTGCTTCTTTTCTTTCTTTTTTAAAAATATTTTGTTAAACGGTGTTTCAGATACAATTTGATATTCATACACCAGTTATCCTGTCAGTTACTATGTCGTTGTGATAGCTTTACCCATGATCACGATTTTAACGATACTTCATTCCCTTTGAACACCAACACTCTGACACCATCGGCTTCTGCAGTAAGTGATTATATTAAATGGCCTCATTGTGAGTCTTCATCGGACTAAGCAGCTTTAACTTAAAAGAGGACATGGTGTGCTCATTTTCAACATTCATGTTAAGTGTTACTTGTCCAAATTATCTAGCCAGAGATCGTTGACTGTCAACTTAGTTGCTTGATTGATTAACTTGTAATCGTGTAATGCCGTGTCGGCAACAATGGCGCGAGGAGGTGTGGGGGGGGGGGCGGTAAAAGTAGTAGTATCTATTCGGGCAGTCTACATTTCAAGGTACTAGCTGAAGGCGAGTGACCATACTGGCAGATAGAACTTGTGTAAGTTGTTGATTGGTTGTTGGAATTTTACATCCCGGCAACATCCAAGGTCATATGAGTACAGGTACAGACTTGTGACAGTGTGCACTCATGGTGAGTTTATAGTACTGCCCCACTGGGAGACCAGCAATCTAGCACCATGACCTGATATCCCAGTCAGGTCCACTGAGCATCATCGGCTATTGGACGTCAAAGATATGCGACACTGAAACAGCCATTCCTTGCCCTATCCAAATAATGCCTAACACCTGGATAGGAAACCACATGTATTAAGCCTTTGGTTTGGCTCGACCAGGGTTCGAACCGGTGGGTTCGAATCCCACAGTTACCAACACGAGAGACGGACACTCAGCTCATTCAGCCATCCCGTCTGGTCACGTGTCTAAGTAGAAAGTAGTACCGGTCAAATGGCATGAGTTCCATTAGGAGAGGAGAGAAGGAATGTTTGGTGTCAGTGGCGCCCCCACTGGGTGACCACGTCGGTACTGGGTCAGTTCTTAAACGTGACCCAAGTTAAACAGAAAACCGGAAGTCGCAGAGCTCTAGCTGCGTCTACATCAACGCTCGGCCCACATCGCTGTAGAGGAGCTCGGCATAATCGTCGGCAAACTGTTAGCACTCCTCACCCGCCGACAAACTGTTCCAGGGATGTGGCGCGAAAGTCACGAGCCGAAAGCGGCCACGTGGTTACACAAAATAAACACACGGCATTTTCGTCCCGCGCGCAGGCGCCGTCAGCGGCCTGCTGATAGGTGTCTGCGCATGTCTAGGCACTTACATCTGGTTGGGGGGCGGTGGGGACGGGTGTGGGGGGGGGGGCGCTTTCACTACCGACCCACTGACCAGGTGAGAAGTACATTTTCTTATGTTCAAGAGTTTTTATTTATTCTTAGGGAACATATCTTATGTATGCACCAGCACATATGCCCTGAACCCACGAATCACTAAACTAAAATAAACTCAAATTAAAATCAAAACTCGCGTTAATCAAGCAACCACTATCCTAAAGACAACAAATATGGTAGAAGAAATTAAATGCAAACTGGGAAGGGGCACACACTTTGCCCACCTAAACTGCCAGAGCGCATCCAACAAAATAGAGGTAATACAAATGCATCTGAAAAAAGACAATCTAGATGTCTTAACACTATCAGGGACTTGGTTCACTGACAAACACCACAATAACTACCTAAATATAAACGGATATAGGCTTGTACGTAATGATAGACAGCAAAATAACACTCTAAGCCGAACAAAAAAGGGTGGAGGTGTTGCCCTTTACTGCAAAGACACCAACATTCCAGATCATGAAGCACTAATAACAGCTAACTTATCAAATGAACATATCGAACTACTATGGTGCCTAATAAGAAATGAAAAGCAAGCATATATAGCCATAGCAAGCGTCTACAGACCTCCATCAGGGCAAATTGAACTCATAATTGAAGCCCTAGAAAAGAGCATAAACACCATACAAAAACTGACAAAGGCAGACATCTTCATACTAGGAGACTTTAATGTAAATTACAACAGCAATGATAAAAACAAACTAATGGTGCAAACCACAATCAAAATCTTAGACATACAACAGCTCATCACTGAAAAAACAAGGCTAATTAAAAATAGCACAACAATTGACCTAATACTAACCAACTCAAACCACACCACTAAATGGGGCACCAGGAGCTGGGGTATAAATGATCATGAGCTAATATATGTAACAAGGAAAAAGCTAAAAAGCACAAATCACTATGAATATAAGATGGGCAGGTCCCTAAAAACCTACTCAGAAGATGCATTAAAAAATCATCTGCACCAAAACATAAACAACATCACACAAAACAGAGATGATGTTAATATCTATTGGGGCAACATTGTCACATAAATAAGAAAATCAGCTGATGAGATGGGCCCCATTAAGAAAATAAAAATACAAAAAAAACAGGAACCCTGGGTAGACAATGACCTGCTAATGCTCATCATAACCAAAAGTAAACTGGGTAATAAAGCAAAGCTCACAGAAACTATAGAAGAGAAACTGGCCTACCATATCGCTAGAAACAACTCTCTCAAAGCTGTGAGAACAGCAAAAAAGAAATACATAATTAAGCAGGACAAAGACTGGGGAAGCAATACAAACAGTTTCTGGAAAAATTTTAACCTATTATTCCCCAAAAATAACAAAGAAGAGCACACAAACTTCTAAGCTAACGAAGGGACAATGCTCACAGATAAAGATGCAGCAAACAAACTGAACACACATTTTGCCACAATAGGACAAAATCGTATAATCTATCTTACTTTAATTGGTGGTAACCTTGCTTTTAAATCGCTAACTTTTTTTAGATATTTGAAGAGCAAACATGCACAATTAATTTTGGGAAGCACACCAAAACTCTGACACCATAGGTTTCTGCAGTACCAGGTTCTACTAAACAGACTCAGTGTTCCCTCCTACGCATCACCAAATGCATAATAAGTGTATCGGTATATAAGCTAGATATGTGGAATCAAATCGAAGTGGGTGACTTGGTTTTAAAAATGTGATGCTTATTCGGACTATGCAACTTCAATGAAGGCAATAATATATATTTATATATATATATATATATATATATATATATATTTGATATGTGCGATCATATATCAGTGAGGAGTGTGATTTTATTGTAAAAATATAGTACAATTTCAACGGGTTCTGCAACTTTATTGTTTACAATGAATTGTGTCTGCAGCTTTACGAGACTTTCGCGTACTTGGCATACGGTTTTTGTTAGCTGCACGTGACTTACAGTAGCAACCCTCGATTGGCGTTTAAGAAGAGAAGTGAGAGGAGCTGACGTCGCAAAAAAAAAGGGAAGACAAAGAAGAGAAAAGAAAATCTGTTTGCGCCGCCTTTTACGTCTCTGGTTAACTGTGTGAAGGGTGAGTGCGTGGAGAGGTCGGCTGTCGGTTTAGGTGGGTGTGGGGGGGGGGGGGGGGGTTCTGGTGTGGGGGTTTGAGTGCGTGTGGGTTTGAGTGTGTGTGGGTGGGTTGTATGTGCGTGTGGGTTTGAGTGCTTGTGGGTGTGTGGGAGGCCAAGCTGTCAGTGTGTGTGGGATTGTGGGCGGTTGGATGGGTGTGTGGGTGGGTGTGCGGGTGGGTTTCTGTGCTGGTGAGTTTGAGTAAGTGGGTGTGGGTGTGTGGGTGGGTGTGTGCGGGGGTTTAAGTGCGTGTGGGTGGGGGGTGTGCGGGAGGGTGTGCGGGTGGGTTTGAGTTCGTGTGGGTTTGAGTGCATGTGGGGGGTGTGTGCGGGTCGAGTTGGGTGCGTGTGGGTTTGAGTGCGTTTGGGTGGATATGGGGAGGCCAATCTGTGGGTTTGTGTGCGTGGGGGTTTGAGTGCGTGTGGGTGGATGTGTCGGGGTGTGGGTGGGTTTGAGTGCATGTGGGTTTGAGTGTGGGTGGGTGTGCGTGTGGGTTTGAGTGATTGTGGGTTTGAGTGCGTGTTGGGGGGGTGTGGGTGGGTGTGTGGGTGGGGTTGTGTGCGTGTGGATTTGAGTGCGTGTGGGTGGGTGTGTGGGTGGGTGTGCAGATGGGGTTGTGTGCGTGTGGATTTGAGTGGGTGTGGGTGGGTGTGTGGGTGGGTGTGCAGATGGGGTTGTGCGCATGTGGATTTGAGTGTGTGTGGGTGGGTGGGTGGGCATGCATATGGAGTTGTGTGCGTGTGGGTTTGAGTGCATGTAGGTTTGAGTGTGTGTGGGGGTGTGTGCGGGGAGGGGGCTGTGCCTGTGGATTTGAGTGCGTGTAGGTGGGTAGGTGGGAGGGAAAGCTGTCAGTGCGTGTTTGTGTGTGTTTGTTTGCTTTGTGGTGGACGAAGGGTGTTGGATGGGAGGCTGCCTGCTGACTGCAGGGGCCGGAAGTATACAATTAAACAGAGCCATTGCGAGGCAGCTTCTGTCAATATAGACCAATTGGTTCTACTAGCCGAACCAACGCTCAGATTAGCCCAATTCCACGCGCAGTGCACCGTGCTTAACTCAGTGCAGGCACTTGTGTTCACCACTGTGCAGTAGTGGTCATACTCCATGCGGATTGATTTACTTTATCAATAATTTCTGTAATCTTGTTCGGTGAAAAATCGGGGAGTTTCCAATTTGTTTGTTTTCGATCATATATTTGTACATAGTTAACATTTCTAAGACCTGCTACCAAATGAATTAGTGTTTTAATCTATGTATTTTTGTTAAATGTTCGGTGTGGAAATTAAGTTCCATTCTGAATAGTGCTCGAGAAGCAATGAAAACCGCTGTGCATTGTGGTGGCCCCTACCCGACAAAACAGGCCACTGCTTGTGGAAGCAAATAAAGAGTGCGCCACCCCTATCGCGAAGCCGGGTGACCAGCAAGCAATTTGTAAAATGTGATTATAATTAAGGATGGGGATATACCAAACCCTGGGTGAGGCTGACAGACACAACTGAGCCCTTCCAACCAAAACTGCCAGTGTAGTTATTTACCATTCAAATCTGGTGTGCTGAAGAGGCATTATTGGAATACGGTGCTAAGTGCTACACTCATTTCCTTTTCTTTCTGAAATCACAAGTGGGGCAATATTTCAGGAAATTAAGTCCATTCACTATAATGATCGACTACATGGCATTTCAAGTGTTTGGTAACGAATAATCAGCAACACCAGACCCATTATCGCCCACTGATGGATCGCCTGTCACCATGTCCATATATTTTTGTTGAAGACGGTGTTGATGAAACATGGCTGTGATTCGTCAGTCCATGCGCTTTAGTCATCGTTTGGTGTGTTATGGCACGGTGTTATGGATGCAGGGGTATTAATGTGTTTTTTTTAATATTTTTTTATTTAACGATTCACGAGCACAAAAATTATACATCAGCTATTGCCGGTCATACAGCGATTTAAACATATCCGATTAACAAATTACAAGTTTGTATTTAGTGTTGGTGTTTTTGGTCGTGTTTTTTAATTTGTTTAAACACATTTGATCAAACTGGTAAAATAGGGCTCAATGTTGGTGATATATATGTATATATAAACAGTTGGTACCTGACAAACAGAATATCAAAACATTGGCGGGAAAATATTAATTGTGAACCAAGTCTTTTTAATCTGACCATCAGCACAGGTATGGAGGCATTATTGACCAAAGACAACTGGTATTAGGGTGGCAGGTGGCGCCGGTATGGCAGAATCAGGAACTAACTCTAGGGTAATAGATAACTAGTAGAGATAAGGGAACTGATACGTGGGAGTGGCCTTGTTTATATTCCCATAATAGATTATAGAGCAGATATACTGTTGTAGTTATGTATATGAGCCTGTCTCAAAAGGTGATAGCTCTTCTTTTTTGTTGTCCATTGTAATGATTGACACAAAACAGCACAGACATGGTCACACTGAAAACACAAGGACATTTGCTTCAAATCAATAATATATTGGGATTATGAAACACCCTGTAAAAAACAAATCAGTTTATCCTGAGCAAATGCATAAGTAGAGAGTATGTTGGTCATTACAATAGACAAAGGTGTGTCCCATATTGCTTGGCACCTTTTGAAACAGTCTCATCTATATATATATATATATATACAGTAAAACATTTCTAAATCGACCAGGCTTGGGGCCGAATTTAAGTGGTCAATTTATGGAGGTTGTCGGATTAGGGAGTTAAAATATGGTTACAATGGCATTGTTGGAACACAAATAAAGCGATCGATATAGGGGAATGGTCGATCTGTGGAGGTGGTCGGGTAGAGAGGTGTTAAGGTGGCATTCCTTACATGCGTAATGCATAAAGGCTGCATTCCATATATGCGTAATGCGGAATGCGAATGCGAATGCGACAAAAAATCGAAACGCCTTGAAACCTATGAGCTACATTCCATATACGCGTAATGCGTAATGCGAATCCGAATGCGAATAAAATCCATTATCCCGATCGCTCCATGTAGCGATCGGTGCGTAATGCGTAATGCGTAAAGGTGCTGCGAATAGAAAAGCATCAGTCGCATTTGTCCATCGATATAAGGCTGGAGGAGGCGACTGATAATCACGGACAGCCGGGACAAGGTGGTGCGAACAGAAGAGCATGAGTCGCATTTGTCCATTGATATAAGGCTGGAGGAGGCGACTGATAATTATGGTCTTCATGAGAAATATGAAGAATGGGACGGTGCAAACATGTAGGTTTATGTGGCAGACCTGTTAGGAAGCAGTCTTCAAGGTTGTGCAAATAGAAAATCATCAGTCGCATTTGTCCATTGATATAAGGCTGGAGGAGGCGACTGATAATTACAGACAGCCGGGACAAGGTGGTGCAAACAGAAAAGCATCAGTCGCATTTGTCCATTGATATAAGGCTGGAGGAGGCGACTGATAATTACGGTCTTCATGAGAAATATGAAGAATGGGACGGTGCAAACATGTAGGTTTATGCGGCGGACCTGTTAGGAAGCAGTCTTCAATGTGGTGCGAATAGAAAATCATCAGTCACATTTGTCCATTGATATAAGGCTGGAGGAGGCGACTGATAATTACGGACAGCCGGGACAAGGTGGTGCGAACAGAAAAGCATCAGTCGCATTTGTCCATTGATATAAGGCTGGAGGAGGCGACAGATAATTACGGTCTTCAAGAGAAATATGAAGAATGGGACGGTGCAAACATGTAGGTTTATGGACCTGTTAGGAAGCAGTCTTCATATTTGGGACGGTCCTAACATCCCTCGAAGCAAGCTAAACTGAGCCATGTTTGGACCGTCCCATTCTGTGTGTGTGTCTCTGTGTGTGTGTCTCTGTGTCTGTGTGTGTCTCTGTGTATGTGTGTCTCTGTGTGTGTCTCTGTGTGTGTCTGTGTTGTGTCTCTGTGTGTGTCTCTGTGTGTATCTGTGTATGTGTGTGTCTCGGTGTGTGTATGTGTGTGTCTCTGTGTGTGTCTATGTGTGTGTCTCTGGGTTGTGTATCTGTGTCTCTGTGTGTGTGTCTCTGTGTCTTTGTGTCTCTATTGATGTGTGTGTGTCTGTGTGTGTATTTGTGTGTCTATGTGTGTGTCTCTGTGTTGCTCTGTGTGTGTCTGTGTACGTGTGTCTATGTGTCTGTGTGTGTCTGTGTGTGTGTCTCTGTGTCTCTGTGTGTGTCCCTGTGTATGTGTGTATGTCTATGTGTGTGTGTCTCTGTGTGTGTATGTGTGTGTGTCTCTGTGTGTGTATCTGTGTTGTGTCGCTGTGTATATGTGTGTGTCTATGTGTGTGCCTGTGTGTGTATATGTGTATGTGTGTGTCTCTTTGTCAGAGACACATAGACACAGACACACACATAGAGACACACACAGAGACACAGAGTCACACGCACACAAACACAGACAGAGACACACACATATGCACGGAGACACATACACACACATAAAGACACCCACAGAGACACAGAGTCACACACACTTTTTATATACTTTTTATATACTTCACTGCATAACGCATAACGCATAATGCAATACGCATTACACGTATATGGAATGCTGGCATTCGCATAACGCATAACGCGTAACGCATAACGCATTACGCATTACGCGTATATGGAATCCTAGCTTAATGCATAATGCGTAATGTGTAATGCGTAATGCGTTATGCGAATGCCATCCTTCCTTACACAAGTTATGCGTAATGCGTTATGCGGAACACGACTGGCTATATTTAAAAACTAAAAATAAACAAGTATTCTCCATACTTCTCTGTATATGACCAAATATTGCATTTATATCTATGTAACTTTGTGGACGTCACATGGGGGTTTGTACCTTTATCATAACCAAATTATAGATAAGTTTTCATATTGTTGTGGCTCTGGTAGCATTTTTACCAACCCGAACCCCCACCACCACCACTACCATATGTTTCCACTCAGAAGCCTTGTGCGTGACCATTCCGTAATACTCAGTCGCCTATCCTAGTGTTAAACTAATGGACAGATCAGACTCAGGTTTCTATTCACACCCAGCTTGACCCAGAACGCATTATGCACCGATCGCTACATGGACCGATCGGGATAATGCATTCGCATTCGCATTACGCATGTAAGGAATGTAGCTCATACGTTTTGATTTTTTGTCACATTCGCATTCGCATTCGCATTACGCATTACGCGTGTAAGGAATGCGATTTAGTGTATATGAATAGTGGTTATATGCGTCAGGTTGCGTCATGCGAGGAAGAAACATCAAGGTGTTTGGCGAGACAGAAAGCCGGACCAGTAGATGACTGGAGGAGTGTCAATATGATGTACTTATCCCGTCAATTTGACTTCTCACTGGGTTCTCCCCTTGATATTTGGATACATTTATATCTACACTTTTGTTTCCTTGTCGTTTCTTTGCCGAATCATTCCACTCAGCCGTCAAACCTTACCCGTTTCGGCTGAGAGAATCTGTGGCAGAGTGGGTAGAGTGTCTGCCTTTGTTCGAGGTCGGACTGCTAATCTGAAGGTAGGTGGTTCGGTTCAAGCTATGCCAGCTAGATATTCAGATGTATAACGGTGCGCATGCAACAACACCTTTGCAATGCATTTCATGTTTGTTTGTTGTTGTTTTACGTCCTAGCAACATTTACGGTCATATCAGGACGGATTTCACCATGTAGAGCATGTGTCACTAGCAATATTTAAGTTAATGTTGTCATATTCCTACCTGTTTGTTCATTGTTCCCTAACCATGTGATCATATGAAAAGTGGAATAGTAAGAAATAAATTTATTATTTAGATTACATATTTTGATTGGCGTTTACGTGGTTTTACGCCTGAACACTTCTCTTTTTTATATATATTTTTGTTTGGTAAATATGTTTATTGTGCTGAATAAGTCTTTTGTTAGTGCTGAAGCACTGGTCTTCCAGCCATTTTTTAATTCAGGATTATTTACACAAAAGGTATATAGAATAAGGTGTACAATACCTGTTGGATACACACTTTGCACCATGTAACACAATGAAATTCTGAAACCCAAAAGTTCCATAACAATATGGTAGAGTAGTGTCATATACCTAGATCAATATTAGTTAGATCAATGTGAGGTATATAATTATTCATGTGCATCTAAATAATAATCATGCTCATATGTTTAATTTATTATATATTTCCTATTTCACAGACACCGCCTACATATATATATATATATATATAATGTATATATATATATGTATATATATATATATTTGCAGCATGAACATAATCACAATGGATGCTACTCGTGTCATGCTCAGTGTTGTTCTCTGTGGCGGAGTGGTTAGAGTGTCTGACTTTTTTCTAGGTCGGACTCCTGATCTGAAGGTCAGTGGTTTGATTCCCTGTGCCCTCACCTCTGCCAATTTGGATTTCCACTGCTGTGTATAACTTACAGTGTCATCAAAGGCCAGTTGCTCTCATACCATGTCTATGCGGTGTGGGAGGTTAAAAATCCCTTGGGTCGGTAAATGTGTAGGCTTGGGCTTTCTATCGACAAACTGTCTAATGGTGAAAACAAGCCTATTCAGGCTTATCCATGATAGGCAGTATAAATCTTCAAGAAAAAATAAATAAAAAATGCGATATAACACCCGATACTATTTTAACAAGGCTAATTCTCCGGTAAATTGATGCCTCTTATTGACCGTTTAGAGCCTGATTCATCGGACGTCGGTGCTAGGGTCTGCCGAATGTCCAATTATAAGCTAACACAAGGAGTTGATTATGGATATTTGTTGGGCTTTAATATTGAATGCAGATGCGTACTGCGACCCAGGGCACCACCACGGCAAACTTCGATAATAAATCTTCATTACGAGGCACGGTCCTGTGTGTGTTGTGGATGGGGCGGCTATGGCTTATTGAGCGTACCAACATGATTGCGCAGTCAGGCACAATGCAATATCTTCCCAAGCATCGCACCTGATGTGGTGGCTGAATAGGTAGGATGCAAGCCTCCCGTGTAGGAGGTCGGGAGTTCAATTCCTGGCCGAGTCAAATTAATGATTTATAACATTGATACATGTCACTTCCTAGCTTGGTGCTCAGCATCAATAGGATAGGGCAGGAGTGGTTTTCTCAGTGTCAATATAATGTGACTGAGGTTCAAACCCTGGTTGACCTCTAACAATGAACTGCAAATTTGTACTTGTTTCTTCCGTTCCAGGCGCTCGGCATTATTATGATAGGGCAAGGACTGGTCTGCTCAGTGTCAGGATAATGTGCTTGAGTGGAATTTTTGAGTCATGGTGCTGGTGGCCTGATTTCACAGTGGGGCAACACTATAAAGTCACCACGAGTGTGCACAGCCACAAGTCGGTACCCATCCTGATAGGACAAAGAAGTAAAACTTCAAAAATCAGGAATTTGCAATGTTGCAGTGTACCTCCTCTGAAATAGCTTTAAGCAGTAACCGGAAGTTGTATGTGCCTGCTTCCGGATGTATATTCATAACGGATGGAAAGGTAGCTTCCGGTCCTCTGAGGAGTATGTAATCATATGAGAAATGTAGCCCTGAATGTTGTATACATTCAAAGGAAAGCTTCAAAGAACTTGGTCCGTTAATCCAATTACTATTTCTCACATAGACTATGCACATAAGATGGAGATTGACTGGGGGTCGGGCACAGTAGGTTTGCATACATGAATGGATAGTTGTTATAGGGAGTGGCGTTGCCAATGTGTCACTGTCACTACATCCAAATTAATGTTTACATAGCCATTAATCAGGGGGCTCTGCTTTGTGCAAGGATGATGCTGAAACCCAGTACATCACTACACATTATCACATTTAAATACAGAATGTGGTGCCCTATTTAATATTGAACATTTGTCAGTACAACTTTGATTGAATAAAAATCCGAAATAAATGTAGTCTGAGAAACCTAACTGAACTGAAATTTGTATGTGATGAAAGTAAACTTAACTTATTGGGCCTTTTGGGAATGACTACATGAGGCAAGTCTGCCCTACTGGGCGACACATCATAAGTACTAACAATAGCCATGGAGTACATTGAGTCCAATGGGTGTTGATCAGACCAATTCTGCCCTACATGGTTCGACCATAGATATCGCATTCTAAGTGTGAATTGATACTTGTCACTTCCTAGGCAAGCACTGGGCCTTATTAGGATAGGGCAAGGACTGGCTGGCTCAGTGTCAGGATAATGTGACTGAGTGGGATATCATGTCATGGTGCAGGCTGCCTGGTCTCCCCGTGGGGCAGCACTATAAAGTCACCATGATTGCGCACAGTCACAGGTCTGTACCCGTCCTGATATGACCTTATATGTTGATAGGACATAAAACAACAACACACAAACAGCTATGCAGCTCCATTTGAAAGCATGCATGTCAATTGACTTTACATGATCGTAGGGTTTGCTAGTGCAAATCTACAATATTCTTACCTATGTCACGAAGGATACTTAGTAAGACTGATTGAGAGTAATCACAATAACTTGGCCATAAAACTGCTGAACAACCATGGTCAGGGCTTAAATACGTCTTGAATATTGGACGGTTCAAGCTACATAAATTATTACTTGTTATTTTTAACGTAGTATTTGTGAAAAACTTAACTTTCTTTTGTTATGTAACGACCCCTTTATGTTACATAGCTTAAACCAGTGAACCATAATCGATCTACGATGTGTATTTATTTTGCATCTCAGATATACTCCAGAAAAGCCATCGGTTATCTAACTTTAAGAAGCAGTGATACTGCAATGGAGAAACAACACTATACTTAATTTATTCTGTGTTTCCTCATGAATACTGATGCATCGCTATATGTATAGTTTACATAACCCATTCACAAAGTACCACTATCCGGTATTCCTCAACTATCCACACTGTCACCATCTGCGCTGTTAGCATTAGTACCGTTGGACGTCATCCCATCCGAACCCCACACCCCCACCCCACCCACTCAGTCCTCAAACCATCAGACCATCACACCACACCAGCACACCATCCATCCACACAAACTTCTGCTCTCCCTTAAGCCGGCATTCCATACACACAACTCAACTGTGTAGTTAGATGCATCTGAGGCAAGTTTCTCTCACCTCTCCAGGTTGCTTGTTGGAGTTCTACATCCTGGTTACATCTAAGGTCATATCAGGAGAGATACCAACCTGTAAAAATGCACACTCATGGCAAATATATAGTGCTGCCCCACTGGGATAGTATGATGCCAGCACCACGACCCCATATCCCGCAGAATCACATTATCATGCCACTGATCTAACAAGTCCTTGCTATATCCTAATAATCCTGAGCGCCTGGCTAGGAAGCGACTCGACCAGGACTCAAAGCCATCGGTTCGAATTCCACGATCAAACAAAACAGGAGCTGGATGCTCAACTCATTCAGCCATCCCATATGGTCTTGGATATAACGCAAACAAATACATCCCCCAAACAAATGTTTAAAATGAATTGTTGCATATGGAATGTTACCTTTATGCCGCCCCCTGTTATCCGGCAGCAGGGGACAGGAGGAGGCTTATGTGGATATTTATAGGTGAGCTGGTTGTCACAGGGAAGTGCGCGGCAGCCGAGCATGAATCCGCCAGCCTCGTTCTCGGGCCATGCCCCACTGCCTTATAGCAAACGTTGTTTAACAAGAAACTCACTCACCGGTTAAAACAGTTCACACAGAACACTAAACCAATGGATCTATGCAATATGAAACATTTGTAGCGCCTTAACTGAACTATCTCATCAGACTGATTTGAATTAGAGAGGTAAAACTATTATCATCAGTTATATATATATATATATATATATATATATATTTATGTCAATACACTTGCACAAACCGACGATTCTAGGTGTCTGCCAGATATGTAAGCTGAATATGAATGGTTGATAATTAGAATTGAATTCACATTTTATTCTGAGCAAAGCATATTTTATTGTGTTACGCTTGGAGATATTTTACTCGAAAACTTGCACAGTTATTATTTAGAGGTGGACATGGAAATGTGTTGCTTAGCAACTTGGAAGCAATTATGGGACATGAGCACCAAATCACGGTATATATTTAATGGGTGCGCCATTGTCTAAGGTGTGCGTGGAGGATCGAATCTAGGGCAGTGTTTTGTGGTTCGAACATATGTAGATACAACATTTCTTCATCTCCAGAGATTTGGGAATGACAACTCAGCATAAATCCGAGCAAAAACTGTCTTGGTATGAAGAAAACTATAAAAGAGTTGTACAAGTCCTTGTTTCAGCACCCAGTATTTATCTATACTGGCATAGCAATGGAGGAACTCGGTTATTCACTCCATAAAGAAGCCGCCTATCATGTACATCTTTGAAAAGAGATTTAGAACATTAGTTTTCAAAATCATGTAGGTATATCCATAGCCCAGCCTTCCAACATTGTTTACCATCATGTCGTCGAGACAGCACTGCGGTAATAACTAGAAAACACAATACTTTCATCTAATTATGCAGCTTTCAATATAAACCATCGATGGCTTGCTAGTGAACCTGCGCCTAGTGGGACACGATGAATAAGTCACGTGGCCGTCTGTCGGCGCACAATGGGGCGCAGTTCGAGTGCGCCATATTCACGGTGCATGCGCGCGCCATGCGGGGCGATAGCGGCGTCGCGCCGGGCGCGCTCTGCCCATTTATGGGCACATCTACCATGTGTCGGGACCAGATGTGATGGCCGAATGAGTTGAGCTTCCATCTCCAGTTCCGGTAGATCGCGGGATTCGAATCCCTGAGTTAGAACATTGGTCGAGTCAAATCAATGATTTAAAACTGTATATGTCACTTCCTAGCAAGGCATCGGGTATTCACGGTATAGGGTAAGGACTGGTTCGCTCAGTGTCAGGATTATGCAACTGAGGGGGATATCAGGTCATGATGCTAGCGGCCAAGTATCCCTGTCGGGCAGCATTATAAAGTCAAGATGGGTGTGCACTCTCACAAATCGGTACCCGTCCTGATATGACCTTAGTTGTTGCCTCGACATAAAACTCCAACAACCAACCAACTTTCCACGCGGGTATCGGCGCCAGGCGTGGAGGCCTCTACCCTGCAGATGCCGCTGTGCCTAAACGCAGGTTGCAACATTGAAGGGTGTTCAGTAATTCAGAACCAAGCAACACCTCATGAAAACCATGTATGAGAGTGGGACGCAGGCCTGAATGTTAATAAATATGTTAATAAATATGGGCAAATGTCTCCCTATACGTGATATGTTATAATGATATGTATGACACCCCATCTAAACCTGTATATACTTGGATGTCACATGGTTCAGTTTATTTTCCCTGCCAGGGAAAGTACTTACCCTACCGATGACAATTTTGAAGTGAGAGCTGGGAGACCATTGGAGTCGGTTCCCGGGCGGTGGGAAGAGAATACCCGGTTACCGGCGGGCTGGTAGAGAATAAAGGGCGCATTCCTTACATGCGGCATGCAGCATGCAGTATGTGAATGGGAATGCGGCAAAACATCGAAACGCCCTGAAGTCAATGGACTAGATTCCTTACACGCAGTATGCTAATGCGAATGCAAATGCAAATGTGTCAACTCAATCAGTCCATGTAGCGATTGGTGCGACATGTGGCATGCGACATGCAGTGTGGAAATAGAAATGTCAGTCACACTTGTCCATTAGTTTTAGACGAGGAGAGGCGACTGAGCATTACGGAATGGTCACACACAAGGGTGCAGAGGAGGAACATATGATAGTGGTGGTGGTGGGGTTCGGGTTGGTAGAAATGCTACCATAGCCACAAAAATATGAATACTTATCTAGAATTTGGTAATTATAGAGGTAGGAACCCCCATGTGACGGAACAAGAGGTACATCGATATAAATCCATTGTTAGGTCATATACAGTGCAGTATTGAGTATACTTGTTTATTTATATTTTTTAAATATAGCCAGTCGTGTGCTGCATGCCGCATGCCACATGCCACATGTAAGGAATCACGCCATTCGCATACCGCATGCCACATGCCACATGCCGCATGTCGCATACCGCAGTGTATGGAATGCCCCCTTAAGGGGTGTTGGGAAGCGAGAGGTGTCCGGACAGGGGAACCGAAACAGATTAGGAACTATTGTTTATTTATATTCACATAACGAATTATATAATACATTTATAAGTTAATCATTATGATCTATGCTACTTCAGTTTGAGATAATATTCCTTCTCAAGCATGTGTACATTTACGATATTTGAAGTCAAAATACATTGAAATGTTGGATAATGGAGCAGTTTTGGTTAATCCCTGATTCTATCAAAAGTACTTACCTAGTTTATCGTACATAGCACAACATATGTGCTATGTCCAGTAGTATATAACTTGGATGTATATGTTCAAAGCAAAGTAAGTATTTTGGTGACAACAAGTATGATGTTTGTTTGTCGTTGTTTTACGTCCTACCACCATCTAAGGTCATATCAGGACGGGTACCGACTTGTGACAGTGCACACTCATGGCAACTTTATAGTGCTGTCCCACTGGGAAACCAGGCCATGACCTGGTATCCCACTCAGTCACATTATCCTGACACTGATCACACCAGTCCTTGCCCTATCCTAATAATGCCGAGCGCCTGGCTAGGAAGCGACAGGTATCAATTTTAAAGTCATTGGTTTGACTCGACCGGGACTCGAACCCACGACCCCACGATCTACCAGCACGGGAGACGGACGCTCTAACTCATTCGGCCATCCCGTCTGTTAAACAAGTATGATGCTTCCATCATATGGTGTAACTTTAAAGTTGCATAGTCCGATGAAATATCAAATTTACCAAACCAAACCAATTTATCTAGATTTGATTGGACATATCTAACTTAGATACTGATGCACTTATTAAGCATTTGTTTCTGCATAGAAGGCAATACTGAGTCAATTTAAGAGAACATGTTACTGCAGAAGTCTATGGTGTCAGAGTTTTGGCAAGCATGCCAAAACTAATTGTCCATCTTTGCACTCAAAATATCTCAAATGTTTACAATTTAAAATAAAAATAACTTTGAATTAATGTAAAGTAGGTACTCGTGTTTGATCTAATATATTTATCTTAGAAAAAAATACAGAAATTCATAACCATATGCAACTTTAATCAAATGTGCATAAGGGGATATATGGGGTGGCTCTAGTCTGTGACTATGGTTGAAGTAATGATATGTTCTATTTCCCTGTCTTATCACTACTTTCTATGCGGTAACACCTTCTTATGAAAATGTGGCGCTTCAATTGGGGTATCCATAGTTAAACAATATATGCCGTCCTACAATAAACCCCGTCTACCGGTCATGCCTTGAACATCACCCCAACATGCAACACACTTAGAGCAATGAATAAGAAATGTCCACTAGGCACACATAAATCACAGCGACATGGCCACGGCTCATTTGACCTACCCATCGATCATTATGCGGTGTCAGCTGCTTTTTCTTCATTATTAATTCAGTCATTCTGTATGCACAATCCTGTAATGTATGTAGCCCAGTCATATATTACAAATACTACCCAAAGTATTATCTGGCGATACGTGGTAAACCTTCAAAATGGCTGCCAACGCCTACCAGAAGCTATATTAAGTGAGGTATAAAGTAAGTATGCAAAAATTATTCATGCATGTAATTCTCCTGCTTTGTTATTATGTTATTCTATTCGATGCATCTACTCCTCTCACGTCCTTTAATATGTTTGTGGGTAGTTTGAGTTATTGGAGGTGGGGGTGCAGCCTGGAGAGTGGGAGGTCTGCTTTCATGCAGCTTCCCTAATTGCCCTCCTGCCCTCCAGCTGGGACCTCAGCTGCCCTACCATCTGCCCATTCCACCTCCAATGTTGCTCAATAAAATGTAATGGTGAATCTTCAGGGCCATTATCGATTAGCTCTTCATATCTGTTATTGAAGGAAATAATAATATGGCAATTCTCAGCTATATAGGTCCTGTCAAACCTACATAAGGTCTTTAATTTTCGTTGTGTGTTGGAGTGTTACGTCCTTGCAACATCTAACGTCATATCACGAGGGAGCTTACATTTGAAAATAGGACACCTTGATCTGGTTATCCAACGTTAACATACATCACTTGATGTTTTCTTTCATAAATAAAACATTTGAACGACATTTCTAGTTCCAGTGGACGCCACTCTCGACCCTGCTAAGAACGCTTATTATAGGCATAACATAAGTATGTTACACAGCTGACAATTTTAAAGCGTGACTTCAGATGCATCTAGTCTCCATAATTATGTCAAGTACCAGACACCAACTGGATGGACACTCGCTGCGCCACGTGTAGAGTTGATCTAGTTATTTCACTGACAGTTTCAATACATTTACTTAGAGTACTCCACACATGATGTAGCGAGTACCGAGTGGGTAAAGCTCTACTTGAGCAGCTCACTCCCAGCCCTGAGCTGCTCTTAAATGCACCCCACCCACCCACTCCCCTAACCGTGGAAGGGGCTCGAATAAAGTCAGTATTGGGCGCAATCGACCATCTTTAAGTGTGATGGACAACATGTGCATGGGCATGGAGCTTTGAAGGGCTTGACGGGTGGCGTGGGCTGCATATATTTAGATCCTCTCACGGCCGGAGAGTGTGAGCAGTACTTATATCCTTTACGGGTTTCGCTTCCGAAAGGGTACTGTTAAATCTGAGCAGGTCACGTAGGCAAGGCGATGATGGAGGAGGGAGGAGCAAAAAGGGAGGAGGGGGGGGAGATTGGAGGGAGGAGAGTGGAGGAGGAAGCAGAAGAGAGGGGAAGGAGGGAGAAGGGAGGAGGGAGGAGGAAGGAGAGTGGAGGGAGGAGGGAGGAAGGAGCAGGGAGGCGCGAGGACGGAGTAGGGAGTATGAAAGAGGGATGAGGAGGAGGGGGAGGAAGTAGGGAGGAAGGACGAGGGGAGAGGAGGGAGGAGGGGTGAGGGGAAGAGGGAGGAAGGATGATGGAGGAGGGAGAGAGAGATGGGAGGAAGGCGGAGGGGTGGGCGAGGAGGGAGGAGGGAGGAGGGAGGATAGAGGTGTTATGAGAGAGGAGTGGGGAAGGAGGAGGGAGGAGGGAGCGAGGAATAAGGTGGAGGGCCGAGGCGAGGATGGAGGAGGGAGGAGGGAGTGGAGGGGGGAAGAAAAAAGGAGAAGTGAGGAGGGTGGAGGGCATAGAGAGGAAGGAGCGGGGAGGAGGGAGGGGAAGGAGGAATGAGGGAGTAGGGAGCATGGACGAGGGATTCGGCAGGAGGTATGAGGGAGGAGGGAAGAGGGAAGAGGGATTGGGAGGCAGGGAGGGTCGGGGTGTCCAACCATAGAAATGTATAATAATTAATAAGGAAAACACTCATGTAGGTTTGATTAGATATATTTGGTGTATACAAAAAGATTATGCGCAAAAACTGACAACTCTACTTCAGTTGTTTCCTGGATAATGGAATTTAGCCTTGAACTTTCCAGTTAAAGACGACCAATTTCATAGTGTGTAGTGCATTATAAAGGGGATGTGTCAGTTTCTGCAAACAGACGGATTTGACTATCGGAATGATTTCAGCTACAACTCAAACGTGGTTGTCATGGTTTCATTTCGGCCAGACTAGTGTATGTTGGTTTGTGCGCCTGCATTATATATATATATATATATATATATATATATATATGTGTGTGTTAGTCTGCACTTCCCTCTCAGGCAAGGAGCTTCATATACAGGTAGGCATGGGTAGGTTGGTGACAGCAGGGAGGCTAGCTGGTGTAATGGTTGGCACACTGGTCCAGAATGCAAGAGATGTGTGTTCGATTCCCGATGCAGGCACAATATTTCCTATTTCCATTACCCCCGAACATAAATATACCATATTATATATATATATAAATATGTATATATATATTGTATAGATATTAGTATAAAAGTGTGTTTATATATATTATATATGTAACATTATACAAGTATATATATGTTGTAAATATAATAGTATACAAGCATATATATCCCATATATTATAGTATAACAGTAACAATGCGAAATACACCTCCCAAACCAACCATCCAGCATTTCCAATAGGATAGCGCATCCTGTCACAAGGTGGCGCCTCAGGCCGTTCCAGGCACAGCCTCGCTTACCTGGAAGATGTACGAGTGTGCGCTGCTTTATTTACCAGCATGCACCGCGGCCGAAACCTGCTGTCTGGCCACCCCCCCCCCCCTCCTCCACGCTCCCTGCCTCAGCATTCGCTGGTCCCCCCGGGGGTAGGCGCATCCCATTCCGCCGGGGCGCGAATTGAGTTATAATGCCATAAGAAGAAGGCGCTGGTCTAATGCCGCCCCAGTGAGCCTCACTGAGACCACGATTCGGGGCGATGTCAACACAGCTCCGCCTGTCTCAACTCCCCTCTCCTCTAGCAACCCCAACACCCTACCCCCCCCCCCCCCCATGACACCGGATGTGGTGGGCCCAATATGTATAGTGCAGCGTTACCGTGTACAATTTTGGGAGTTTGAATCCCGGCCGAGTCAAACCAATAACTTACCAAATTTATACTTGTTGCTACATTATTAGGAGAGTGCAATGCTTATTTGACTCAGTGTCAGGACAATGTGACTGCATGGGATATTGGGCCAAGGTAATGGCAGCCTGGTTTCCCAGTGGGGCAGCACTATACAGTCACCATGAGTGTGCACTGTCACAATTCGATGATGTAACACACCAACAATCATGCAAGCAACAACCCCTTTTACTCTCCTCCCCCCAATCTGTAGAACCAGGGTTACCGTGCGGAAGGTCAAGAGTTCGAATCCAGACCTAGTCAAACTAACGACCTTCAACATTGATACTCGTCTAGCCGGGCGCTAGGTATTATTAGGAGAAGCCAATGACTGGTTAGCTCAGTGTCAGGATAATGTAACTGACTGGGATATCGGATCATCCTGCTACCAGCGTGGTGTCCCAGTGGACCAGCACTGTGAAGTAACCATGAGTGCGCAGACACAAGTAGGTACCTTCCTGATAAGACCATATATATTGCTAGGACGTAAAACCCCATCAACCAACCCCATCAACCTCCCCCCCCCCCCCAACTGGGACCCCTGATCCACCTGCTGTGACACCAGTATCGCGAAGTGTCCATTCGAATGGCATGCGCACAGTGCCAACCGGATGTTTGTGTTTGGTGAAGAACTATACTCGAACGTGATTAATGCTAGGCTTGCGCGGTCGGATCGGGGGGGGGGGCGAATCGGGCGGTTAGCATCGGGCATGAGAGGACTGGGAGAGTTATTCATCAGTGACCAGTCTGGTGGTGTGTTGAAACCAAGGCAGACTGGGTTCCGATTGGACATGAGAAGTAGATGGAAATGGTAATAGAGCCCTATTAATATGGGTGGGGATATAGTACTGATGAGTGGTGGGTGGAAGTGGTCTGCCGTATAAGGAAGCAGTAAACTTGCAAGCAGGGAGTATCATCACGTGATCTAGCTTGTGAAGACATTCAGCGGGGTCTTAAAGGTTTTTATGGTTAACCATCTTAAGCACATTCAGTTGCCTCATTTCAAAGTAACCTGGAGTGATGTAACAGTCCTGAGACACACACGGAACCAACTGCTGGTATGTAGTGGTGGAAGAGGACTCTGACACACCGGATCCGGCTGCTCGTGTGTAGTAAGGTAAGAGACCTGAGACATGTCGATACAGCTGCTGGCCTGTCGTATTTTTAGAGGCTTGAGACACGCCGGATCCAGCTGCTGGTTTGTAGTACTGTAAGAGGCCTGAGACACACGGGATCTAGCAGCTGGGCGTAGTAATGTAAGAGACCTGAGACATGCCAGATCCAGCTGCTGGTCTGTCGTAATGTTAAACACTTGAGACACACCGGATCCAGCAGCTGGTTTGTAATAATGTAAGAGGTCTGAGACACACCAGATCCAGATGCTGACCTGTAGTAATGTAAGAGCTCTGAGACATTCCGGATCCAGCTACTGGCCTGTAGTAATCTAAGAGACCTGAGACATGTTGATTTGTAATAATGTTCCGTCTGCCAAACCAAGCAGTGTAGTAAGTAGTAGAACTGATGCAACGCGCTGGGCAGAACAATGGCAGAATGATCCCGTCGCAGTTCAGCAAACCGATCGCCGAATCATCATTCTTCTATGATAAAATCACCCATAACACTGCATTAATGCTCAAGGAATTGTCTCAACACAAACGCTTCCCACCGTCGCACCTCTAGCACAGGCGATGTTTGCAATTTCGGATTGGGAATTGCTGAGGGAGGCCGGCAGTAGCAGGCCGGTGAAGGCGCATTTGTATGGGTGGCAAGGGCCGCGCCGGACCCGTGAGGCGGAAGGACCCCTTCTGTATATTGATGAACAATCGGGGTGAGGGCCGGCAGCGCCCGCCTGTGATTGGTGACGCTGCTAGTCTCACTCATTGAGCGCAATCTCCCCCCTCTGACACCCCCTCCCTCCCAAGCCCTCCGGTCCCCAGCACCCGCCCTCCTCCCGCCCAACCGCCCCTGCCCAACACACATCACACTCCACCCCCTCTCCTTCCCCACCCCCACCTCCCCCACCCTCCCGCCTCCCTTCCCGTCCCTCGCCACTCCTCCTCCCTCCTCCCTCCTCCCTCCCGACCCTCCCACCCCCTCCCCCCCCCCGTTCCCGGCCGCCCTCTGTCCTCCCTCCCTCCCTCCCTGCCCGGAATCGCGAAGCCTTTAATAGGTAACGCGGCAGATCTATTCAAAGTGTTGATTGGCGACTTGCATTGGGTCTGTAGTGGTGTGTGTGTATGTGTGGACATGCGGAGTTATGTGTAGGGGTATGGGGGTTTTGTGTGGGAAGGGGGATTTCTGTGTTGGGAGGGAGTATTGTGTGGACACGGGATTTTGTGTGCGGAGGACGTATTGTGGGGGAGCATGCTTTATATGTGGGGGAGAGGCTTTTTTTAAAAGAGAA